>NC_051168.1:67300170-67800170 GCF_013339725.1 Rhipicephalus microplus
AACGATATTTTCACAGCCACTTCCTGTTACACTAAATGAGCTAAATGGAGTGGTCCTTCAGCACCAGACTGTACTTTCATGCGTGCGTATAAGTGTAAGGTTTCCGTGAAGCCGTGCCGCCATATTGGGCCTTTAACCCTTGTGTTTTGTATCTTTAACAATCAGCAGAACCGTGATGCGGTATATGCACACTCATGAAAACGGTTGGGCTTGCGCGTGCGATGTTTCGTGGCCGTGTTAATTCTAGGCCCGTGTGCTCAGATTTGGGTGCACGTTAAAGAACCCCAGGTGGTCTAAATTTCCGGAGCCCTCCACTACGGCGTCTCTCATAATCATATAGTGGTTTTGGGACGTTAAACCGCACATCAATCAATCAATCACGTCTCGATGTAGAAAAAGCGAGAAAACGTCAGCTATATTATAAACAGCCCGAGATGGTGGCGCCCAGACATCTTACCAGAAGTAGTTTAACCACGCTGTTGTTACGTGGGCGTCGTTTCGTGGGACGATTGTTAGAGCCTGTAGTACGCATACCACAACACAGTATCGTGTACAGACCAGTTCGGTCCAGTAGCGGTCGCGAAATTGCTCATTGTCTTCTGGCTTATCCGCGATATGTACGAGCGATACTTCTCTCGCGTACGGAGTCCCGCCCTTTCGCCGCCTACCCAGTTTGTTTTTTTCTAAAGCGTAATAAATTAGCGTCTGTCGTTTTGTTCCTACTTAAGGAAGCGCCAGAGCGAAGAAGTCGGGAGACATTTATAGCCGCCTTAAGGAGTGTGGTACCATTTTTCGTTTCGTACATGCGGTTAGCTGGGTGACAATAACATTTTCAGCGCTGTGCTATAGAACGACGGGCGAATCAGGGCTGTAACTAGGGGGGGGGGGGGCGTTGAGAGGGTTTTGACACCCACCGAAAGCTTTTCGTACTTTAACTTTTCGGATGATGCTATAAAGTACTTAGGAGCCTCAGATCGACTACCAGTTGCCAAGTTAGCCGTTATACACATAAACAGCCCCCCCCCCCCCAAAAAAAAAAACAAAATGCTTCGATACAGACCTGGGTTGGAACGAGATCTTTTGGAATGCAGCACGCGTAAGTGGGTCGAACTTCTGACGCCGTGGAACTATGCAAACTGGGTGCTTTTAAAGGCCGGCTCGGAATTTAGAGCGGAGGTACAAAAGTTGCTCAATTTGTGGCGACCATACGAGAGGGAAGGAAGGGGGGGGGGTGGCTCCCTTTTCCCATCTTTCATGAGTCCTATAACGCTTCCGTACGTAGAAACCAGCCACCACACTCCTGCAGCTTAAGACGATCAGGGAGAGAGTGTTGCGGCTTGGGATTTCACGTTAGCGCAGGTATACAATCGGGGACGCCCCTTGCCGAGGCGGTATTTGCCATGCAGTGTGCACCGTGCACCATTCATCACCGGCGCCAGCCGAAGGCCTCCGATCGCCACGCAGGTTGCGATCACTGCGACACTCGGTGCCGGTGCGATGCCTCGCTCCCTCCTTTCGAGGACGAAGCAGTGCCGCATTTCGATCTAGTTCGATGTCGCTCGCACTGGCTCGTCCCGGTCCGGTTCTGTGCCGCTTTGTTCGATAAAGCTCGCTGGCTTGCTCGCGGATTTATAGCTTTGTGCGGGAACCGTGCAGCACACGCATTCGTAGCAGCACTTAAGTTGTAAAGCTTGCGAGAGTATCGCCGGTTAAGTATACGATCAAGGGAAGACGGAGGTGTGTTATAGCCGCAGAAGTTTGACAATAGCGCCCCTATAGGCTCATGAGACGAAAATATTAAAACAAAAAGATGGTTGAACACGAAACTTTCTCTCGTGCAATCATGCGTGCAATACGAATCAGTCCAAAGCCGATGAACACGTAAACGCATCCAAGAAGTGCTCAGCGACCAGGGGGTGCTGTTCTAGACACTGCCTAATTCCGCCATGTTGTCAAATTTTGTAATGGCGGCATTTTAAGCCAATCAGAGAGGTCGTGACAGCTCACTTAGCCAATTAGCATCAATCAATGGCGGAATCTGACAACACGGCGGAATTCGACAATGTCCGGAATATCACCCCAGATGCGATTCATGTGTGATTTGATTGCTCGCTTATGACTGTAGTTTTTGAACGCCGAAGTTGATTGAGAGAAACCTTTCGTTGACGCGTCGTAGCCTTCCTTTCAGAACGTGCAGCGCCATTGGTTACATGCGCACGCTCTCACTTTCGCGGACGATTCTTCGCTTTGTAAAGTGTTTCCTTGCGATTCCTGTGGTGCGGCGAATGCGCGGATGATTCTTATCGTTACAACTCCGAAATTTCGCTGTTGTGTTCGTCGATGCGAATGCGATGCGACATTGTTCTATTGAGCACGCCGATAGTCCAGTTGCGTAAGCTGGCTTTGATGCAGTGCGTTTTCGGTGCTCGAGGACGAATCAGGCAGCCATAGAAAGCTTTGCCTTTGTAATAATAATAATAATAACAATAATAATAATAATAATAATAATAATAATGACTTAACCATTATTGCACCGTACTTTTGCATAAAGGAGGAGCACGCACGCTGGCAGAGGAAGAACATCTTGGGGTCGCGGCAACCGATTTCCAGCTGCGACGCCGACTCCGCTCGTGCTCCAGGCGGCCCGTTCTCCTGCGATAAGCCTTTTAGGAGCGAAGCTCCTTAAGGCGTGGGCTGTGCGTCCCCTGTATGTAGCCACCTCTCGTTCAGTTCTTGCAGTGTTCACTAGATGGCGGTACTTGTAGCTGACGGCATTAAGTATTACGCTAGCCACCGCCCGATCTAAAGGGTACAGCCATATCCATCCGTCCATCCGTCCATCCGTCCGTCCATCCATCCATTCATCCATCCATCCATCCATCCATCCATCCATCCATCCATCCATCCATTCGTCCGTCCGTCCGTCCGTCCGTCCGTCCATCCATCCATCCGTCCGTCCGTCCGTCCGTCCGTCCGTGCGTCCGTCCATCCATCCATCCATCCGTCCGTCCGTCCGTCCGTTCGTCCGTCCGTCCGTCCGTCCGTCCGTCCATCCATCCATCCATCCAAAAGATGCAAGATGTTATAAACTAGACGGCGGTACGTGTAGTTGATTATGAAAGATGCGAGGTGTTATAAAATAGGAATGATGCCACATATGGCGCGTGTCATCGTTCGATATAGTGCGGCGACGTACGCTAGGGGGAGCGTTGCAATAAAATCGCGTGGGCAAAATGTACGGAGGATTCATGGTTTACCAGGTTTACCTCCGGAGCTTCGCCCACTCATCATCATTCACTTCGTGGATGTGGCGGCATTTTTTTTTCGTAGGCCTTTTTTTCCCCTACGTTGGTCTGTTTGCACGGACCGACTGTATATGGGGCCGCTCTCTTTCCCAATCTCCAACGTACGTGCCCACCCAACACCACCTAGAACTAGGTGGTGTTGGCTCACCGGGCTCGCAGTAATCCGGCGACTGCCACGCCGTTAGGAGGGATAATGTATTGCGCGTTTGTCTCCGTCTTCGGTGGTCTGTTTTAGTTGTTCTTTTGCTGGAGTTTCTACAGCCGCGTCGCGGATTACGTGCGATTGCGCCCGCAGAGAGAACGAAGCAACGATGCTTAGGCGGTTAAAACGCCTATGCGATTAAACGTCGTGGGCATCTTTCACCGAGCTCGAACGCACTATCACGCGCGCGTTTACGTCGCCGTCGAAAAGGGAGATGGGGATGCGGAGGCCACACCTGATTATGCGTCTCGCCATTTCTCTTAGTGCGGTACGACTGCGGTGCTTCCTTGCATGATATATTCACGCATGGGACGACGGTGTACCGTTTATCGCTCATTGCTGATGTATCGCCTCATATGCTGTATGGACGACGTTTAGGCAATGTAAAAGCTTTAATGCGGAGATGTATACGTGGTCAGTACGAGAGTGCTACGCATACAGCTCGGTTGGGGGCATTCTCCTCCAAACCCTCTTTCCATAGCTCCCCCTCTGAAAAAAAAAAAAAAATCATGTTCAGGAGTGTCTCAGTCTAGTGGTACATTAGGGTCACAGTATGAGAGCGCCCTGGCCGTATTTTAAAGGGGTGAATTCAAAAGCTTTGAAAGCTCGCGTGCATGTAATGTTCCTTCTTTTTTGTCATGTACAGACCCGCTTATTTTAGCGGTAGTGAGTTGGTCTTTGACAGCGATATCTCAGAGCCTTCGGAACGCTCTGATGAAGCCACCGGATACACTACAGACAAAGAAAAAAAAAACAATGTGAGGCTTAATTAGGAAATTCATTTTTATTTGCTGAGCTTCATTCTTTTGCTTGTATTTCCTTCAATGTTTTCTTTCTTTCATTTTTCTCTACAGAGCCAATAATAGATTGTAAAATGCAGTAAACTGCTCTTACTGCATGCAGCGTTTGGTTCGCTCGCTCGCCGACTCTGATAGAACATGTTTTTTGTTGTTATTGTTGTTTTTATTTTACTCCTCCTCAAATCGACTAAGAAAAGATGTTTTATGTGACGCGAAAAAAAAACTGAACGAAGTGTTTGAAAATGTAATTAGCTGTTCCTTTTTAACCACTGTTCTTAATTTATCGTTTCAAGAGTCTAGGGCGGTATTTTGGACGTTTGATACCCGCTGTGGTATATTCTAACTCCGTGACTATGCGGAGTCCTACAATTCAGTGCAGTGTAGCGGCTTCGTTCATATAGTACGCATGAAATAAAGCTTCAGTGAGAAGCTGCAACGGGGCTAGGACGACAAAGTTACAATCGGTGAGTCAACCACTCAATCAATCAATCAACCAATCAATGAATCAATCAAAGAAAGCAATTTTTCACCCTGTTCTGCTGTCACTTGCTGCGAGCTACTCATCGTCGTCATTTAAGGCTATGCAATCATTCAATCAAAGGCGGATAATGTTGTAGGCCCGTGTGCTCCGATTTGGGTGCACGTTAAAGAACCCCAGGTGGTCGAAATTTCCGGAGCCCTCCACTACGGCGTCTCTCATAATCATATGGTGGTTTTGGGACGTTGAATCCCACATATCAATCAATAATTCAATCAATCAATCAATCAATCAATCAATCAATCGGACTCGATGGCCGGAGGAGCCCAGTTTTCCAGTAGCCCAGTTTTCCGAGAAACCGTCACCGGCATCCGGTGGCCGGCATCTGTCACGTCAGCGTCTCGACTGCTTGTTGCACCACAGACTCGACTGCTCAGGTCGCGGAAGATTCGTGAGCCAAGGTCGGATCGTCTAACGAGGAGGTGGCGCCAGAGAATCGGGGGCTCGCTTTCCAAGGCTGACTGACAGCATCCGGGGCTGACGTGACGACCCGCGCCCCACGCAGGTGTGACAGACGAGCAGCGGCCAGCAGAGAACTAAAGCATACCCTCGCAAACTGCAGCATACCGTAACTTGGGGTTCTTAAGAAGAAAGCTACGAGTAGCATTGGCGTCGTTGGTTGGGGCTAGTTGGTACACCTTTGTCTATGTAAGTTCTCACTGCACGACCTAATCAATAGCGCGCCCTGCTATTAATAGGGCACGTATATGCCCTATTATTTATTTAATACATACTGCGGACTTAGTGTCCGCAGTATGTATTAAATAAATAAATAAATAAATAAATAAATAAATAAATAAATAAACTTGATCTAGTAGTGCATGTTCCTTTTTTTTTTTGGTAAATACACTATTTTCTTTTAGTCTCGCTTTTTATGTTTAACTCGTATCATGCAGCAGTTGTGCAGTTTCATTTCTTCCCCCTATCTCTCTCTTTCGTATCTGCTCCCTTTATCTGTCTTACCGTAATCCCTCAATGTAGGGTAGTTGATCAGAACCCTTTCTGGTTAACCTTCCTGCCTTCTCCCTCTCTGTTCCATCTCTTCCTTCACTGCTTCTTTCTCCACGACAACCAGAAGCTACTTCCGGATTCCGGAAATATATATATATATATATATATATATATATATATATATATATATATATATATATATATATATATATATATATATATATATATATATATATATATATATATTCCGGATTCCGGAATATATATATATATATAGCTTTACTACGACTCTTTTTTCACTCTCTTCTAGCGTTGTTCCCAGCAAGCCTTTCGTCTTGCGTACTTTCTGTAGGCGTCTTGAAGAAGGTAGCGGCCAAATAACTTCCCAAGGGAAGCACACGCAATTCCATGGTCACGCTAATCACGAAGAAGATTAAAGGTTTCATGCGACATCGTTTTCCCAGGATCCGCGTGCCGCGTTTAATTAAGGCCTTTAAAGTGCGCACACTCTCGAGGGCGCGCACACGAAATTGACGTTATTATAAACTGCATAAACAGCCCGCAATGTGCAGTGCATAGAACCGCGTAAACGCGGTACACGCGCGCACGACCGAAAGAAACGAGCCATACACAGTGCTCTGCAGTTCATCCTGCATGCGAGCCACGCACGCGTCAAAGTGGTGTCACGGGAATGGCTGCGGCCCCTCCGGCGATACCGCGCTCTGGGTCAAGACCTGGCTGCCCCAGAGAGGTCCGACGCGCGGGTCAGCTGGGCCAACTCTCACCCTTACCCGCTCCCCCGAACGTACCTTCCAAGGATCCCAATTTAGCAGCACGCGACGGCGTGAGAGGGGGGTGCGACGGCTTGAGAGGGGGGTGCGACCACGACCCCAACTCGTGATTGCGCCCGTTATGAATCTGTCGCGAATGGGCCGTGCGTGACTGACCCCTATACCTCGGTGCAGTGTTGCTGTGCGTCCGTACAGCGCATGCGCGAGGACCTGTGTACCCACGCGTAACGTGTGTGTGTGTGTGTGTGTGTGTGTGTGTGTGTGTGTGTGTGTGTGTGTGTGTGTGTGTGTGTGTGTGTGTGTGTGTGTGTGTGTGTGTGTGCGCGTTTGTGTGTGTGTGTGTGTGTGTGTGTGTGTGTGTGTGTGTGTGTGTGTGTGTGTGTGTGTGTGTGTGTGTGTGTGTGTGTGCATTCCGGCGTGGGAAACAGGTAAACCTTCCTCACTCCCGCGGTTCCTGTTGAACGCGGTCCACGTGTATAATAGCTGCTAGGCTTTTTTTTTTACGTCCCGTAACGACAAGACGACTAAGATTACGAGGGACGCCGTATTCAGAGTGGAGTGCTGCAGAAAATTGTTGCGATCTGGTGTTCTTAAACGTACACCCAAATCTAACTACACAGGCATCTAAAATTTCGCTTGTACCGATATGCGGCCGACGCGGTCGAGATTCGAACCCGCGACCTTCAAGTCAGGAAAAGAGCAACGTAACCCCGAGTCACCCCAGCGGTTTATATGAAGCTCCTCTATAGTTAATTGCGGCTGCAGTGCGGTGTTTCAGCTAATTTGCATAAAATATTTTTTTACTTTTTTAAAAAAATTCTCTGCACTTTAAGAAAGCATAAAAAAATTCGTAGGAGTGTTAGCGTAAACGAAATCATCGAGAACAATCGCAAGATATAAAAATAAAAAGAACGCCGCCTTTGCCCCGGGTGAGGATCGAACTCACGACCTTCAGATTATGAGACTGACGCGCTGCCTACTGCGCTACCGAGGCGGACAATGGGTGCCGCTTAGACAATATGGTGTTATGAGTCGAGTACCGAGTCATCAAAGCGCTCACAATCTTCTTTCTCACGATCAGCGAGGGAGTAGAAAGGCCGCAGTCCACGATTGTGGAGTCGCTGAGAAACAGGGAGCGTTTTCGCTGGACCATCCATGGTTGCTATTATAGCGAGAATACTGAAAGTTGGGCGAATTGTCATTGATTCATAGGTAAAACTTGCGCAAAAAAAAAGAACAAAAAAACACGGACGAGAAGAGCTGGACACTGCCGGATGGTAAACAACAGGCGTCAGAGCCGATGGCTCACAGCAGCTGCTGTATATACACCTTCGGCAAACGGCTCCCTGCATGGACGCCGTTATAGCCTTCTCTGGGCTACGCTGAATAGACGTGCCCCCTCCACCCATAATTACACTGCCAAGGTTGTGACGTCAGCCTTCGTACTCTCGCACGCAGCCCGGCATGGCGGCGTTTTATGATATATGTATGCGCGTGTGTCGCTCAGGTACCGCGTAGTTGTCGTGAATTATTTCGGCGCTTATACTTTACTTCTTCGTGAAAACAAATAAGTGCCCACAACTAAATGTCAGTGTGTTATTCGCAAGCACGTAGTCGGAAGTCACATGCTTTCATAAGAACAAAAGGAAGGAAAAGAAAAGGCGCACTAAAGAAAGTCCGAGAAAGAAAGAAAAAAAAAACGTGTCGGGCGAGTGCGTTCTTGCATGCTTGTAAGATCTGTGTATATATATTAAAGCCAAGCTACCAAAAAGGTGACCCAGTCACGATTCGGTATCGCGTTGCGCTCGTCAAACATATCGAAAGAACGCGAGGACGCGCGCAGGTCGCTGTTTCTAATTTAGTGCGCACCGAGGAGGGAGTATACATTCTGAACGACACCAATGGCTCCAGCGCACCATAGATCACGAAGAAGTAAAAAAAAGGGTTAAAAAGAAAGAACGCTCTTGAAACGTTACAGTCGCGTACACGCAAGATGAATACGCCGTGCACACGAATACACCACGCGCGCATTCAATGTGGTGGCCACCGCCACCAGTTTTGTGGAACGCGCAAATATACGCCTGTGCACGTTGTGTGGAAGGAGCCGGCTGACCAGCCTCTTCCCACGGCCGCTATATATATGCATACACGCGAGAATCGTGACCACAGAGCGACCGTGAGCGAACCCTGTTGCTGCTTTTCTTCTTTTTTTTAAACCATAAATCACTGCGAGCTCGACCGCCACCTCGCGGGCGGCTGTGACTTTTCCCGGAGTGTTGGTATACAGGTGAATGAAATTGGGACGCCGAGCGATCTTCGCGTGCGCCACATGATGCGCCATGGCGGCAGCCCGGAGTAATGAAATAAAAAAATAAAAATGTGGTTTAACAGATTAGAGCCGTTTTGTGCGATACTATACACATATCCCAGGAAAAAAGCCTATAAGCTTCGTCCACTTGTCCGAACGTTGGCTTACAAGACGATAGTTATAGCGCGAGAACAAAACGACGACACAGAGACAAGAAGGACACGTCTCTGTGTCGTCGTTTTGTTCTCGCGCTATAACTATCGTCATGCCATACCAACTAGCCCAAGCTGCCACACTTCTAAGTTGGCTTACAGTTGTACTCTTCAAACGACTTGTACAACACCAGCTATGTGAGACGTCCGTTCACCTCTCTCTCTTCACATTTTTATTTTGTAATGTTGCGGTCATATGAGCGTCGGCAAGAGTGTGCAAATAAAACACTAGCACTACCCCTACCCACACCTCACACCCCCCACCCCCGTCAAGCCACACCACCACTTGCATCAGCCCAAGAATATGCCGGTGCTTTCCCCGCTTTCCTAGCCACACGCAATGCAGCGCGAGTTCGAACCCTTCTCCCCCCTCTTATAAAAAAAAAATCCTGGCAACAATCATGAATGACTCCGGTATCCTTGTTTTTCTTGTTTAACAGTATATTTGTGTGCCATATAGTTTGCCCTACAGCAGCGCACGCAAAGCACACTACACCTGTGTGAATAATTTTTTTTCTCGTCGACGGTACACATAAGACAACGCTGCATATGGCATTTTATGGCAACATAAAGCTTCCAGACTTCAATTTTAAAGTACAGATTGTCTGAGCACCCGTACGGACGCCGATACGTAAACGGGCACGGAGCGCGGCTACGTTTGACAATCACATTCAAGTTCACAAAGTGATATAGATCTTGGAGGTAATCAACGCCGCTTCAACTATAGGGATGCTGCGACAGTTCATATACACTCTGTTAAAGCGCGCAAAAAAGTTGGTCACGGTTATCGGTTGAATACACAGCATGCAGTTTTCGTAAATACAATTCGTAGACATGGTTGAAACTCTGCCGCATTCGTGGGGCACATTAGTCAATAGCTGGCATTACCAGGGTGGAATGCGTAAGCGGCGTAGAACGCTTTGCCGCAAATTTTCGAACGGGCCTAATCCGAGCTTTCGGGCCAGAAGTGAATATGGGCAGCTCGCCAACTTTAGCCATATACAACGGCTGTCCGTTCTTCGTGCTTGTACCCCACCTTGATCGTATCCTGTCGTTATATATTCCGTAGCGCACAAAAAGCCCCAAATCCCTTCACAATGTCCACACATATAACATGAACATATCTTTTTTGTCTTCTTTTCATGACTAAGACGTCTGTTTCTTGTGCTTCAAGAGTGTACTAAACAGTAAAGAACGAGGCGGCTACCTACAGGGGCGTTGCCAGAAATATTTTTAGGAGCGGGTGGTTCGACCTTACTTATGTTACCGCTTGTGCTTCTATTTGTGCGCTTATACACATGCGAATTTGAAAACAAAAAAATGCATGTGAGGGAAGAGTGCGGTTCAGCCCCCCCCCCCCCCACGGCCACGCCAGTGACTATGCCTCCAATTAGTGCGGCATAAAATAACTTGAAACCAAATGGAGACATTTACTTACCTGTACTTAAACTGGTATATGATTGATCTTGCATGGCGTTCATTTTTTTTTTTTACAGCTGTAGCAGCAATGAAAACCAACTGATGTTTCACAATGAGTATCGACAAGTCTTCAATTTGAATGACGAACCCATGACTTTTGCTTATCTTGGGCGTTCCTACCGGATAATCTGTTTACTCACTTATCTTACATAACGGTGACATTACACTTCCTTTAAGTATTTTTTTAACTAATCAGATCTTTTTGCCTGTACTGTACTCGTATCTTAAAATAAAAAAAGATAAATATTGTTGCTGTGGGCTCAGAATTACTTTTGACCACTTTGGGATTCCTTGGGATGTACCAAGGCAAGCGTTGTTTTTTTTTAACTTCTGATACAACACGAACGTTATTTCGGCGACAGGGAATCGAACCCATAACGTCACAGCACTGCAATACTGCATAGAATTTAAGTGTCTCCTTCCCTCGCGATTATTTTACCCCCACTTTATAGAACTGTGCGCTTCACCTGTAAGCACATGTGCCGCAGAGGAAGTACGCCGTCAAACGAACGTGTTGATGTTAAAACTGAATGCGTATATACCACTGCGACAAAATTTTAATCGGAGCATATAAAAATCACATCGGCACTGGCAGTGAGGCAATATTTCCTCACCCTCTGTTTAGTCTTAGATTAACTATGCTCGGGAAACCGGGACACGGAAACAATACGAACTTTTGATCCCTTGAATCAACTTGACCCCGGACCATTTTGTGTGCAGAAGATACTAGGACCTTGGGCATCTGCCTCAGTTGCGCAGAAAGCAACTAAAGCACTGATACTTTACCTCAAGTCAACCAACCTGAGCGACCGCCTGTAGACTGTGTGTGCTCCCCGAGTGTGCTCGTGATTGTGTGTACCTTCTCTCTCTGCAACCTCTTTTCTCCCCTTTATCCCTTCCCCAGTGCAGGGTAGCAAACCGGATGTGCGTCTGGTTAACCTCCCTGCCTTTCCTTGCATCTTTATTTCTCTCTTGATCTCACTGGAAACAGTGTTGCCACGAGAATGTACGCTAACCTACGAGCGTGCCTTATCGTACTACAGCATTTCTTCTTCGGTTTTGGTGAGTTATGAGCCGTCGCTTACTAACTGTGGCGAAATATGTGTAGCGGTACAACGAACTTCGGATGTTTCCAAAGCATTCCATCAAACCGAATCGTGAGTCCACAAACTCTTATTTACTGGAGCTCGCGTCCGGGAAAAAAGAAAAAAAACACAGGCCCCGTCTTTCAAAGTATGGTCCATCTACACGGCCATTACCTGTGACGCACTGCTCTGGTACGAGTAGTGATAACATACTCCGCGCACTGGCTTTCCTTTGTCGCGTTTCGTTTTGTGGAAGGCTGTATGGAACAAAGATCGGTTGTGGTGATAGGTGCGTGAAAGAAAGCGACTGTCCGTGAACGGACGCAAGCTTGTGGATCAGGCCGCGGTTGGCTAGCGTGTATTGAGAGAGAGAGGAGAATTGAGCGGTGGAGAGTGAGAGAGAGAGAGAGAGGCGAATGGAGATATGAGCAAATCAGTCCACTGTCCTCCGCACGCCCGCGTTCCCCCCGTACAGTCCAGAGTTGAACGGCCTTGGTTCCCAGCGATTTTCAAGGAGACTCGAGGGGCACTACAAGAAAGTAAAATCAATACTCGGCCCCGTTTCATTGCTTCGATGCTCGTTTTTCTTGTTTGTTTTTTTTTTCATCACACTCGATTGAGCTGTCTCGCCTCGTTTTCTTATTAGTTAAAAAAAAAGAAAACGAGAGGCCTATCGGTTTTGTCGTTGATCTTGTCTCTGTTTCTCTCGTCGCTGTTTTGGCGTTCGTTGTTGCCTTGAGAACGGCTGTGGTCAGTCTGCGGAAAGTTATTGCACGACTTCATATAGTGGTTTTGGGACGTTAAACCCCACATATCAATCAAGTTATTGCACGACTGCCCCTCCCTTTTGTGGTACCCCAGGGGTCTACGTGTAACGTGTGCAGCGCAGTATAGAAACAAAAAAAAAAGGGGGGTGGGGGGGTAAAGAAAAAAAAACGGGTCAGCATCGATAGCGAACGTTCGGGAAATGAAATCGGGCAGTGCACACGTCACACGCCCTATATTACACTGCCAACGCCTCTACATAACGGTGACCGTATGGCGCGCTGGTTTCATGGACATTCGAAGCCCACAGCGATTGAAACCTGCTTGTCTGTATAGTGTAGAAGTTCGGAGGTCTGCGCTGAGATCAAACTATTAATGTTCCGCGTCAGCTTTACAGCAGGCGTACCACCCTCGATTTGAGGTCATTGCTGTCAGAGCTGAGCGGCGGTAGCTTTCACCATAGTCATACGTGTGCGAGATACCATCCCAGCTTAGAAGCGTGGCGGTTTGGGCTAGTTGGCACGACATGACAATTGTTTTCGCACCGTTGCTACACTTGTGACCTTGACTGTTACGTACACGCCCTACACTAACGTAATTGTACTGCCCGCGTAATTGATTGATATGTGGGGTTTAACGTCCCAAAGCCACCATATGACTACGAGAGACGCCGTATAGTGGAGGGCTCCGGAAATTCCGACCACCTGCAGGGGTTCTTTAACGTGCACCCAAATCTGAGCACACGGGCCTACAACATTTCCGCCTCCATCGCAAATGCAGCCGCCGCAGCCGGCATTCGAACCCGCAACCTGCGGGTCAGCAGCCGAGTAGCTTAGCCGCTAGACCACCGCGGCTGGACATACTGCGCGCGTATGAAGCACACCTGGGTCGAAGTTTAGCGTCCGACTTGTTTGCGTATAGTTTGCGTATTTACCGTTGTATAGCTTGAGCGTACGCCATGTACGTACTAAAGGAAGTGAAAAAAAAAGAAGAAAAAAGAAACCTTTACCGTTCTCTTTCACAGTTAGACCAGATGACTATAGAGGTCTATCTGGTTTCAGATAAGAAGTCACGTGGGACGGCTTATATGGTTCGTTGTAATATCAATATCTGACGTTTTACGTTCCATAACCGTCATATGTGTATGAGAGATGCCGTATAGGGGGGGGGGGGGTCCGGAAATTTCGACAATCTGGTGTTCTTTAACGTGAACTTACATCGTACAGTACACGGGCCTCTATACCACTTCGCCGCCATCGAAATGTGACAGCCGGACCCGGGGTCGAACCCATGACCTTCTAGTCGAGCAACACTACCACTGCTCCCCCGTGGTGGACGTATATATGGTTCGGTGAAAAGTTTACTGTGAACAGGCGAAAAACGAAAACAATCACACTGTCTTTGTCCCTCATCGAAGTGGCCTCGTGTCTGCCTTTGCGTCGTATTTCG
Source organism: Rhipicephalus microplus (assembly GCF_013339725.1). Taxonomy (NCBI): domain Eukaryota; kingdom Metazoa; phylum Arthropoda; class Arachnida; order Ixodida; family Ixodidae; genus Rhipicephalus; species Rhipicephalus microplus. The sequence goes on from NC_051168.1 coordinate 67,314,056, forward strand.
AGAGGCCTCTGTGGCTAGTATAAAACCGCCAACAATGGATAGACAGAAACGAACAACATAACCGGACGTTTCTCGAACCGATGTAAAACTTTTGACAACAAATTTCTTACCCACCTTCATCGCATGAAAATGTGGTTAATTAATCTCGACTAATAAAGCAATCAAGCGGAACGCAATAGGAAACGTGCCACTTCCTCCGTGGAATATTACCAAGCTCTGGCCACGGTTAGTTGGGGCAGCATGTGGGGAATGCATTCGCCAACGAACGAGTTTCTCATCATTCTCCCGTGTTTACGGCGAATCCGACCGCTGACAAGAGTTATTATTACACATCCATGGGGTGCGTACGCGCGCTCCATTCATGACTCGTCTGCGTGAAAAATTCATGTCGCAAACGCCCTAATTTCCCGCCTCTGTGTGAATGATGAGGCCGATCACTTAAGAACTTAGATGGAAAGAGAAAGAGAGAGGGAGACAGTGACTGACCCCCCCCTGAGCAATGACGGTTTATGGCGCCTTTGAGGGGGGGGGGGGCACCGGACTGGAGTTTATAACTGATTAGCGCATCGTTCAATTCTTTATATACTCTACTTCTCACCACGCCTTCAAGACAAAAACCCTCTCATTTTAAAGAGACCGAAGGGCCATTCATCTACGAAGTCTCGATTTAATCAGTCCACGGCGCGAGATGTGTGTAGATTTATGGCTGTCATCGCTATGAATCTTAAAAAAATCGAGTTAAAAAGGGGGTTGATGTAAATAAGGCAGAAGTGGGGGGGGGGAGGAAGGGGGCGGAAGGAGGCGGACTGGTGCAGCTCTGCGAGTATTCACTTTTGAAAGAACAGAAAAAAAAGAGTCGACTGATGAAAGCAAAGGGAGGACGGGGTTGATGTAAAAGGTGAGAGGTGTTGTAGTGGAGCGGAGTATAGGCTCGCGCGAGTGTTGAACACGTACGCATACAAAGTGTAGAATGATGAACAAGTGAGGCCCCGTTTGAATTGGAGCGTAATTACGTCCGATCCGTCAGCGCGCTCACGAACTGGGACAACGCGGGCATGCAGCGCCACCACCGAGACATAAAACGCCCCGTTTAACGCGGCAGCCCAGCATCGATGTAGGCACGCGGTACTCTATAGCGTACATGCCTCATCAAGAACCCAGACATGGAGCGACACGCCGTTGAAGGCCTTGGGTTAAGGAAGTATACGCTGCCCGATGACCGCGACCTCGCATCACGATAGACAGCATATGTGTATAAGCGCGGCATCCCCTTCATGATGGCTCGCGCACAAAGTTCGTGAGCTTGATGCTCCACGTTCTTGACCTCCAATGACCCCCTCCTCCACTTTATTTAAAACATAGGGTGTCTATATGAATGCGGGCGGCGCGAACGCAGTAGATCTGCATGCAACGCTGCCATGACGAAGTGTAACCACGAAGATCTGCATGCAACGCTGCCATAATGAAGTGTAACCACGAAGATCTGCATGCAACGCTGCCATGATGTTTAACCACGAAGATCTGCATGAAACGCTGCCATGATGAAGTGTAACCACGAAGATCTGCATGAAACGCTGTCACGATGGTGTGTAACCACGAAGATCTGCATGAAACGCTGCCACGATGAAGTGTAACCACGAAGATCTGCATGCAACGCTGCCACGATGAAGTATAACCACGAAGATCTGCATGCAGCGCTGCCATGAAGAAGTGTAACCACGAAGATCTGCATGCAACGCTGCCATGATGAAGTGTAACCACGAAGATCTGCATGCAACGCTGCCATGATGAAGTGTAACCACGAAGAGTCTGCATGAAACGCTGCCATGATGAAATGTAACCACGAAGATCTGGATGCAACGCTGCCACGATGAAGTGTAACCACGAAGATCTGCATGCAACGCTGCCATGATGAAGTGTAACCACGAAGATCTGCATGCAACGCTGCCATGATGAAGTGTAACCACGAAGATCTGCATGAAACGCTGCCTTGATGAATTGTAACCACGAAGATCTGCATGAAGCGCTGCCACGATGAAGTGTAACCACGAAGATCTGCATGAAGCGCTGCCACGATGAAGTGTAACCACGAAGATCTGCATGCAACGCTGCCACGATGAAGTGTAACCACGAAGATCTGCATGCAACGCTGCCGCGATGAAGTGTAACCACGAAATAGTTCTATTGCACGTGCTATACACGTATACCCTATACGCATGCGCGCTGTATGAATCGCGTGCGCTTCGCGCGTCGTACATGTCGCGAGGGTCTGATTGGCCCTGCGGTTTGATCCGGTGAACTGCGTTGTACAGGGTCGTCCATTGATTTATTTGTGGGGTTTGACGTTCCAAAACCACCATATGATTATGAGAGACGCCGTAGTGGAGGGCTCCGGAAATTTCGACCACCTGGGGTTCTTTAACGTGCACCCAAATCTGAGCACACGGGCCTACAACATTTCCGCCTCCACCGTAAATGCAGCCGCCGCAGCCGGGATTTGAACCCGCGACCTGCGGGTCAGCAGCCGAGTACCTTAGCCACTAGACCACCGCGGCGGGGCGTGCAGGGTCGTCCACATCTCCTTGTTAGTCAATGTCTCGGAGAAGCTGACGTTCAGTACGCTTTTTTTTTTTCTAATGCGACAAAGACTTGCCTTTAAGGCATAATATTTTTTGTTAAATGTGTGCTGTTAGGCCGATGTTTTGTATGAAGTGACGGTGGTGTCTCGTGGAATCTGTTTTCATCTATCCAGCGGTTGTAACTAAAGGCCCGCGTCTACAGGGTGTTCCACAGCCAGCTTTGCACGTTTAGTTCTGGCGCTAGAGTTCAGACATTCCTGCGTGATGTGCGACAGGCTGTGGTTCGGCTATAATCTGTCTACGCCAAGGAAAGACATAGTATCAGCCATGGACGTCAGCAGTGAGGGGGGGGGGGGGAACGAGGTTACAAAAGGGGCACTCGCTCTACTCAAGAGCTCAAGCCACACTAGCACTTGACCCTACACCAACCTACCCCCCCCCCCCCCCCGTTAACAATACCTCAACATCGATGCAACTCGGGTTTGTACACTCCAAGACGAAATCCTGCCGACGCTCACAGCATCATCTATAAGGCCAAGTTAATTAGTTCCTAAGATCAACTACCTTAGCTGTTTCCTAATTAGGAAACAGTGAAGATGGTTGATCTTAGGGACTTAGGGAAAAGGTTTACACTATATCTGGGTAAAGGTTAACCTTTACCCAGATATAGTGTAAACCTTTTTTTCTGTTGCACGCGCATGCAAACGAACGGGGATACAATTAACGATAGCTATTTTACACCCCCTTTTTCTGTCTGTGTCTTTTGCTACAGTATTCTGTACCCTCCTTCGTCTGTGCCCAATCATATCCGCGATGTTCTCACATACTTAGCATAGACCTTTTTAGCATGCGACCAGCATACTGTATACACGCCAGCCCGCTCGTCTACGTCAATGAACTTTGATGCGCACGTGAATCCATTCAGGTGTCTGCCGCTAGCTGGCTTGGTTTCCGCGTTTTTATTTCGCTCACCAGGGGATGAGAGGATATATTTATGTTCGCTTCCTTAATGACGTCGATGTGCAAGTCGATAGCGTTTTTTTTTTCCCCGGGGCGTTTAAACGGCAATCACGTGCACGCTTTAATCCTTCATTTCCGAGTAACAGCAGCCCGTTCCTCGTTTGTTACGCACCATTATTACCGCTGCACGTATGACCGCGTATACTTCTTTCCGGGAATATTCGCGGACTCCGCTCCGCCAGTGCTTTTGCGTGCCGCACCCCCCCCCCCTTTCCCATCGACCCTCGTTACCCCGCACGATACGAATTCTGCTTGGTTTAGTAGCCGTCGCCTTCACCCTGCGACCACGCCCATATAGTCTGTTGAATACACCGTGCATTGCCCGTGTACAAGCCACATCTCCTCGCTTTCCACCTCTCCACGGAGCACATTCACGTGATTTGGTTTTTTACCGACAGCGGCCGTTTGCGCGGTTAACGGCTTTTCGCTAATACGTGCCGCTTTTGACGAAACTGGATGCGTGAGGAAGCTCTAACGAACCGAGTTGATCTTCAAGTTCGTCGTTATAGTTTCGGAACCGAGAAAAACGATCGAGCCTTTTTTTTTATTTACTGTAAGAATTCATTTCAATATTAATAATGATAACACTGGTCAAGTCTTGATAGCCCACAACCAGACGTGCGCACCCAGCACCTCCACCACTTGAAATACCACGGTTCAGCTGACGCTTTATTCAAGCAACAGCAAGATGGCGCCGATGATGAAGAGGAACGAAGCGAAAACTGGTGATGGTTATTGACAAATGAGGAAGATGAAGTCCAATGAATTCTTACATTATTTACTTTTTTCAGCATCACCGCATGGGAAAATTCTCCGCCTCGAACCTTCCTCTAATATCCTATATGGGGCATTCACGTGGCATAATAATGATGCGTCATTTTGGTGTACAATTCGCAGACTTCAATGTTCCGGAGATGAACAGATCGAGATGAGAAAGCGCGCATTTCACTGCGCTGGCTGACGAACAAAATGGCGGCCGCTACGACGTCAGTGCGCTCTCCCTTACACTTCATGTCACGAGAGGGCGCCGCGTATGCATGTGTAGTTCGAGGACAGGGTGTGGGGCTGCGCATTCGTGGTTATTATTTCCTATAAGAACAATTAAAGTCAAACAGACAAGCCTTTGGGCAAAATTAAGACTTATTATACTGCTACTCCTACTACTTCTACCACTACTGCTATTACTACTACTACTACTAATAATTATTATTATTTATTTAGTTCTATATTCGAGCTTTATCTTGATCACGCACAGGACATACGTCGCTTTATAAAATGTACGTTCATATATATATATATATATATATATATATATATATATATATATATATATATATATATATATATATATATATATATATATATATATATATATATATATATATATATATCAACGTGCGGACACTGCCCTCCCAGTTAGTCGTATAACGCGCTGGGTGGGTGGTTGTGCGTGCGAGAAATTGCGCGAAACAATGGGCCCTCCGTGGTGGACCTCCCTCGTGCACGGCGTGCCCGTCTTCTTTCGTGTTTTCGCGTGTCACGCGAACTGCGAGAAAGAGGACGACCGCTATAACGAGGCTGCTCATTAATTATTCCGCGCCCTGACCGGCCACCACCGCCATCCGCGCTTGCCGTGCCCTTCTGGCGTGTCGCCACCACTGCCACGGTCAGTCAACCAGCGGAGGAGACGGGCAGCAACAAGGTGGCGAGGTCAAGGCACGCCGGCCCCCGGCAACGGGACGCTGCGTTATGCACACTTCCTCGAGGCTAGGTGCGTCTTCTTTTTTCGGCGTCGCGTGCTCGTTCCGCTCGGCAGCGTGACGACTCGCGTGTGGCTCGTTATCGCCCTCCACCCAGACTCTTTTTACGGACCCTTTCAGCACGATTACCGAGGCGGTTACAGAGCGCTGGCTTTGATTAAATGTGTCTCTTCAGGGCGTTGCTCCGAGCGAGGTGTAACGCGCGAGAAACTGCTCTGATGTCGCGGTATAGGTGAGGTTGCGTGTTTAGTCTTGCTCTTCTCTTGTTTCGCCTCTTTGTAAGCGTTTCTAACCGGAGCCCTGAGACTGCGCCTTTTTGCCTTTTTGAACTGCCGTAAATAAGCCTAAGTGACACGGTGCGGTAACTGAGAATTTGTTATAAACGCAATAACTGAAAATTTGTTACAAACGTAAATACACAACGCTGTTTCAGTTGGTAGACTGCACATTACTTACTTCGTTATAACCGGTGCTTCGTAATATCCTTATTCGTGTTATTGCGGTTTGGCTATATCCAGGTATGCATAGATACACCACAGCAAGAGTAATGTGCAGGAGAGACAACCGCTATACACAGTAAGAGAAATGGACTTCTTGCAAAGGGACGGGAAATGCAGTAAGGGAAGGCAGAGAGTTGGGTGGAGTGACGAAATTAAGAAGTTCGCAGTAGTAAAATAATGTCAGCTTGCACAGCATTGAATGAAATGGAGATCATTGGGAGAAGCCTTCGTTCTGCGATAGACTAACCCCCGCATTCAGAAACGCTCCTCGACTCGAATTCCATCCTTCACTTGACTGAGTTGAGCACTGCGCCGCTGCTCGACTGAAATCGATGCTGCGCTTCGCGAGAATCGCTGCAGAATATTGCCGATATGCAGTGACTTGGTCTGCCAAAAGATGGCGCTCCCACCGACTTTTTCCAAGTCGAGGAGAGCCGTGGAGTGAAGGAGCGTTTGTGAATACGGGGGCAAAACAGACGATAGTTATAGCGCGAGAACAAAACGACGACACAGAGACAAGAAGGACACGAAGGATACGAGCGCTAATTTCCAACTGAGTTTATTGCGCAGAGCACGAAAGTATATGGAGGAGACAGTTTTTTTGTTGTTGTTTTTGTCACATGGTTACTGTCTCCTCTATATATGTTCGTGCTCTGCGCTATAAACTCAGTTGGAAGTTAGCACTCGTGTCCTTCGTGTCCTTCTTGTCTCTGCGTCGCCATTCTGTTCTCGCGCTATAACTATCGTCATGTCATACCAACTAGCCCAAGCTGCCACACTTATAAGGTAAAACAGGCTGAGAATGATCATGATGATGATGATGGGTGGCAAACCACGCCGACTTAATTGAATAAGTGTACGCTTATTCAAATTCCGCCATGTGTCCACTACGAAGCCAGGTATAGTTCCAGAAGCGGAGTCTAAGCACGTTAACTTATGCACAAAATGTCCCCCCCCCCCCCCCCGCTTTTTTTTTTTTTAGATACTCTGCTTTCGAGTGCTTGTGCGACCGATCGCAAACATCGCGATCCAGCCACCGAGATGCCTAATCCGCGCAACGAGCTGGGCACACTGTGTACGCAGGAATGGATAGCCTCTCCTGCGGGACTATAATCGCGTCAGCACGCGCCTTCTGCGCCTCGAACGCGTTGGAGAGAGCTCCGGATCATGTGGAGCTTTGCTTTCGACGTCTGTGTGTACGTGCAGCACCGGTGGGTTTCCCCTTGCGGACGCGTTTGTCCGTCGACAAGGGCGAGGTGCGGCGGGGCGCTAAAACGCTTACGACGTCCCCCCCTTCTTTAACCCTCCGCCTCCTCCCGCAACCACAATGCGCCCTCTTCCTCTAATCCGCGCTCGACTTCCTACCGTCCCGCCGTTCAGGGAAACGCGCCGCGACGACCGCACAAAAGAGAACCGGAGCTGTGTGGTTTGTGTCGGGCGCGGGACGACAACTGTGCCTGCAACCTCGATGAGGGCCATTTGTCAGCGGGCTGTCACGCGCGATGAACTCGGGGAAACTCGCACAGAGAGACAGGTCTCTTGGGAGCCGCCTCGAAGAGCTGTTTGCGCTGGCTTTTTTTTTTTTTTTTACAAACCTGCCCGCTCTACAGCGCTCTCCAAGGAGCGCAGTTGGTTGTCCTCGGTTTAAGGAAATAAAAAAAAAAGCATAGAATGAGATGGAAAAGCGGGATTCGAACGCAGGACGCCTGCCTCTGTGCTGTGTGCATACGTATCTATATGTGGTCTATTCATATTCTAAACAGGCGCAGGGGATCGAAAAACGGGCCCGCAATCCACTTGAGCAACCGAGGCCTTTTTTTTTCGGCATAAGGGTACGCGAGGTCTTCCCGTCAAGTGGTACGCCGGTGGGGCCGCTTACAAGTGGACCGCTTCGTCATCATGACGTAACCACCAAGCTGTGGTGACGATGATGCATGCCGCGCCAACCCGCCACCGGCGGTGTCGTGACGCCCACTTGACCTTGTGTCGGGCGGGCCGCGCTCGTCAAGCGCGAAGTGTGTGTCTTGACGAGTCGTTTGGGTTGAGTCCTACGCCCAGCCACTTAACTCTCTGTGCACCAGTCTTACGCGCACAGCATTCGCGTATGTAAAGCAAATTTATATCTCGTCGCTTCTGGTCAGCGTTGTTTGTCATGCCCGTGTCACTTGACGAGCGCACCGTCATCCACGTCGCCTAATGTTGTTTTAAAGACAGGGCTCGGGTCTTCTTTGGCGCGCCTGTGCTGTCCCCGGTAGGTTTGTAATAATTGTTGGGGTTTTTGCCTACCAAAAACTACGATATGGCAAGTGAGTGGAGGACTGCGGAAGTTTGGACCATCTAGTGCATTCTAAAGAACACCGGTTGGCCCAGAACACCAGGTGCACCTAAATCTAAGTACACGGGCCTCTATGGCGTGTCGCCCATCGCTGAAAATGTGACCACCAAAGCCGGGACTCGGCCCCGCGACCTTCGAGTCAGCAGTGGAGCACTGTAACCACGAGATTCACCGTGACGGAGCTCCTGTGCCTTGTACGACAATTGCCGAATCGCAAGGTCCGACTCCTGCTATACTCTCTAGAAGAAAAGGCCGCAGCGCGAAAGGACCAAGCATGGCTTGAGAAAAGTGGACTGGCACTAAGTTTCAATTATGCGTTACTGTTTGTAGAATCTCCTCCTGCAACTGGCGTATTATGGAGAGGTGGACGGAACAAGCCTGACCGATGAGGTCATAGCGTTGAAAAGACGGGGTCGAAGAAAAACGACTATTGTCTCCATCTCTTCAGCACTATGTCTTCATCGAACGTAACGAACAAATAGCCCAAAAGCCTGTTCTCTTGGAAACGCATGGCTGAAACACCTCCCCTGTAGGGCATCCACCACGTATTAGATATCACTTCATTTTACAAGCTGCTCCCGAAATATCTGAAACCTTCCACGTTTAGAATCACAAGCGCTCAAGAAAGTTACGCAGAAACGAGTGGTTATGTTGCATAACTTCATGTTTATGCAGATTAACTTTCATGACCACATTGCTGGCCAGTAAAACCGACTTCAGAACTCGTAGGAGCACGCTACGTGGAATGCGGATATCTAGACCCTCAGAGCAGCGTATAGACGACCTGCACGCTGGTAAGGGACATTGTTTCCAGCCTCAAAGTTGAATCCGTCCCCCCCAAGAACAGAGCCAACTTGGACGTGGGCGCGTCTACCGTCCTCTTCGTTTTTAGATTTTCGAAACGTGCCCATCTCCAGCGATAAGCCAGTCGCGATCATGTCCCTGCATGCGCGCACGCTGTGTCCAAGAACAACGACCTGTACACCACTTCGCCACCCTCTCCTCCTCCCGCAGAATCGATACGAAACGATGTTCGCCGTGGGGTCCAGCTGATGGACGGAAGTCATACCGGGAGAGGAAGGCACGCGCAGTGGTAAAGTCCTTATTGTTTTCCGACGTTGATGATGGTTCACCGCAGGAACAGCATGCGCTGGGAAACGGGCTATCGCGCACCGGGCGCCCTATGCGCGGTAACGATACACGCCCGGTCACGATGCGCGCGGATATGCGGAGGGAATATGGCGATCAGGTTTCGTCCGGGCGAGCGGCGCAGGCGAGGCGCGGTCTCCTATGGCGAGCAAGTCGTTTCATCGTCTTCTTCGCCCCAGTGCCGTTTATATAGTTTCCGTTCACACGGACTTCTTTCTTTTCCATGGGACGGTCATCGAGAGAGAGAGAGAGAGGCCCGCTGAGCGCCAGATCCTGTGGTCTTCCCCGGCGAATGCCGATATGAGAATGGCGAGGTAGCAAACTTGTTCCATGCTTGCATGTCTCGACGCAACACGGCTTGATGACCAATGTCCAACTTCTCTCCGCCCCTTTTGTTTCCGGTAAAACATGTTGCTGTCTGCATGCCCGGACACGTACAGCACGTCGGCAAGTGTCCATTCAACTTCTTTCTTTCTGTCAGTTCAAGAACAATATTTGAAGTTTTACGTCCCAAAATCTCGGTATGATTATGGGGGACGCTCTCGCGGGGGGCTCCGAAAGTTTCGACCACTTGGGGTTGGGTTCCATAACATGAACCCATATCTTAATACAAGGGCCTAACGAGCATTTTCGCTTCCATAGAAAAGGCGGCCGCCGCAACTGGGATTCGATCCTGCGACCTTCGGGTTAGCCATAGGGCACCATCTATAGACTAGTGGCGGGACTATGAGCACTTTTCTTTTGCAGTTTTGGGTGCGTGTTTACAGACGCTCATTATCTGGTATAAAATCTTAGTTGAAAGTAAGGGCTTGTCCAGTCTTGATGTAGCCTCGTGTTCCTTTTGTTGCACTGTAGTTTCTGAGGTACGTTGAACTGTCAGCGCAACCGAATTTCATCCGTTTTAAGACTTTGTATAAGCTCTGCAATGTTCAGCCTGTTTTTATTTTCATTGTTGTCGCGGGTTATATATGTCCATCGTTGGTACCGTGACGTCTGGTTGGAAGCATGACGTGGCACCTGTGAGGCATAGGAAGGCAATGGGTATCGGTGTCGAAGTATCTGCATACCGAGAAGATATATACACAATTCGAACTATAAGGTGGACGTACTGAAGAACTTCACTTATAAACGGCAAAAAGCGGTAATATATTTCAACGTATCTTCATTTATAACTAAAGAAAACTTACAGGAAAATATGGAGTGAGCTTGCGAGCCTGCTACTAACCAATCAAGGACCAGAGAGACACTGTGGACTCCGTGCGGGGAAGAATAGGTGATGAATCTTGTCCAGGTTAGCATGCACTGCGCTTTCGATCAAAATAGTACTGCCGAGTTCAGCCCAGTTCAGTATCCTGGTCAGGTATAGGGTATCGTACCAACCACGTCGTTCTTAAAAGCAACTGCACAATACCAGAAACCACTTAGCCACCGAAGAGGGGCAAAGGGCCGTCGTGTAGACTTGTTTGCAATTGCGATACATCCACTAAGCCTTAGCCGGAGCGGATCTACGCGTTACCGTCGCACAGACAGCCTGCTATAATGTGTGTGTGGGGGGGAAGACGTGCTGAAATATAAACTTCAAGTATACACGTGGGCGCACCCACTTCCAGTTTCGGTTGTCGTCAGCTCATTTATCGTGCACACGGGTTTCACCGTATATGAAATAGCGAAGGGGTGGGAGAACCCACTTTTAGTCACCGTTTCCTGAAAAAAGGTATAGCAACGTCGCCAAAGGTTAGGGTATCAGTCAGTGCTGTGTTTAACGTGCAGCTACCGGCGAGATCAAGGTATGGGCGTGGGGAGGGGGCCCTCAATTTGGTCCATCTCTTCGCAACGCGAGCGCATGTCGCGTCCGCGCGGTGACGGCATCTTCTTTGTCTGCAGCAGCTGAGAGAGAGAGAGAGAGAGAGAGAGAGAGGAGGTTCCTAAGCGAAGCAGCAGCAACCGGGCTTCTGTCGCGGCATGCACGGTAGCCACACTGAGGGGTCTCTTCACGTATGCTGCCGCTACGCGAGGGGACGGGCTCGCAAACAGGTTTTGAGCTCTCTCGGGCCTCCACTTCTTCGTCCACGCCACCGTGGCTGCTGCCGGGCGCATGCCACGGCAGGCTTGCCGGCCGGCCCGGTCCAGAGGCAGCAACAGCGGCGATGGCCGCCGTAGATAGCTCCCGTTGCGTTGTTGCTGTGGCCATGCCTTGACTGTTGCCCGATCTCGCGTCCTGCCGCTGGCCGGCCTGCGCGAAATGGCCGAGACGTGTACTCGCCTTCCTCTCTTATTCAAGCTCTCTCTCTCTTCCTCTTCTCAGCTGTGTCCGCGCGTGCATGGCCCGTGGCTTTGTGGATAAGCTGCGCCACCTTTTCCCCGAGCGTTGCGGACACTGGAAAAGGGTCGCTGTGTTGTCTTCGATACGCCTGCTACCGATCCGTGCTGCGCCGTTCACGATGTTGTGTGTCGTGCTATAGAAGTATCGCGGCGGAGTACATTGCCCAAGGTGTCATACAAGCAATGCGGCTCGACCAGTACTGACGCGGTCACACAACAACTGGCACACGGGGAACACGGAGCCTCGCGCACAGATGTGTACGGCTGCAAAGCTTGTCACCTCTAAAAGAGCCATAGCTGATACAAACCGCGAATTCACGAGGCGGTGGAGGTTTGAGAGCACGCGCCAAATTCGAATGCGCCTAATTCGCTTGGATCGTAATGCTAACAGTATATACCTATTTCTTGTTCGTAAACCTGCTGGTTTTGGGACGTTAAAGCCCACATATCAATCAATTAATCATGTTCATAAACATATTTCGTGTTTTTAGACAGCGGTAGCACCGTCAACATACTGAGACGTCTGTAGGGACGTCGCCGTACAGTGTACTATAAGGGTAGTCGCGGTGTGCAGACTCCGCCCAGCCCAAGGCTCGCCACTGCCCTCCGTGATCACGAGACGAACGGCACAGCAGCTGCGAAACTGCCTCCAAGCACAACGCGACGACGCTCCACGAACGCGCCGTGTATGTCCCATTCAACGTTCCTAACGTGGGATAGGTCTATATAGTGTCAACCGATTGTGGCATCTAGAGAGAATCGGACCGCAACATGGCACGCGTGGCATCTACGTGTTCGCTAACGTTTCATGGAACGAAGACTCGCGGCTCGTTACAGATCGCGGACACCATGGCGTATACAACACGGATGCCACGGACGTCATCGGGAATTTCGTGCGCGAACGGCAACTAGTCTGTATGCGAGTCTCGGAAGCTCCGTCGCACGTTTGATGCGCTCAATAGTCCGGCCTTCTCACGGAATGAACCTCCTCACCTCCCTGGGCCTTTCGTATCCAGCGTCCTGGCTTCTCTCCGCGGGACGCGTTCACAAACGATGCGAAGGACCGCTCGTTACGCAGATAACGTTTCCACCCCTCCACGTCCTTCGAAAACAGTGGCGGTGGTGAGAAAGGAAGTCGTCGGGGGGGCGCACCTTGCTAGCGGGCGGCGTGGCTTTGGCACCGCATTGTTGCGGGCTGCGACAGGTGTACAGCGCGTCGTGCACGCTCGACTGCTCCGCGATGGGAACGACTCAATTTCCTTACTTCCGCGCGCCTTTCCTGGCAACAGCTGGACGCGTCCGCCGATCGGCCGATGTAATATTGTAGAACTTTGCGATACCTCCTCATTTTGTTATAGGAGAAAGCGTGGGATGCCTGCTCAACCACGAAAATTGACCGTCGCTGGTGTCGACGTCAACGCGAGTAATGCGAAACATGAGCACGGCATGATGACGTAAAACGTCGCGAAATTTTATCGCGTCGTCATGACGTCACCGCGTGAAATCGTCGCTCGAAAAGGTGCGCGGATCACGGAGGCTAGGGAAAATCGTGTAAGATGCAGAACCTCTCGGAGGCGAGCGTGCTATAGAATCAATTCCTCGACTGGGAAGAAAAAAAACAAGAACAAAATGACTTTCGTCTTCGAGTTGTCTTAGATGAACGCGCAAAGAACCCTGTGAATTTGCTTTGTTTTCCTTGTTTCTTTTTGTTTCCCTCCTGTACACTGTAGACAATGTAGAAACCTTGCAAGTGATCTTCCCTGCATCCCTCGTGTGGCCGCAGAGCTGTCATAATCTATACACCAAGCGATCAAGCTACCGCCATCGTTCCTACATGACGTTTTCGTCGTCGCATTTCAGAGTGTTCCGATCAGAGCGCCACATTAGCATCGTGGACTGCCATAACGAGATCCGTGTGAGAGCACCTACTTTAACATTTTACAGCCGCACCACTGGTAACGCGATGAGATCTGCGTTTGCCACGTTCGGTGTGGTGCGGCGACAAGAACTGCACGGAAGTTATCGACCGCGAGCTGTTCTGAATTCTACACTTGTACGGCAAGACATGCGCGTGCGGCACGCTGAAAGCTGCGCGCATTGAGCGATTAGATATGTGCAGTCACGCATTGGCGACGCTCGAGCAGTGGCTGTACAAGCAACGACGTACGCTCGCGCCTGCCGCTTTGGTCTGACGTTCATCTTCGCTATGCTTGAACGAACGTCAAACGAGCCGTTCATATCGCATGCACTATCGCGCAAAGACCATCTGGCCTTTTGTTTCTTTTTTTCTCTCTCTCTTCTCATGAACGGTGATATCTTCATCTGCAGAAGACACGCACACCCGACGATAGTGAGAGAACGCGTATCGTTTTCTCATCGAGTCGCATTTTATCTCGTACCTCACCGAGTAAGCTCGATAGCTTTTGGTCATACGAAGGGATCTCTCTTATATGCTTATCTCTCTTAAAAATAAATATTTGAAGGCATACACTGAAGCATGGACAAAAAGTCGTGGGTTCGAATCCTGGTCGCTCGTGGTAGCAGTACTCCCAGCGAGTATGAATGCAAGCTGGACAGACAGAAGAAAAAAAAAGGTTAACCCAGAAGCAAGTCGCCCATTCGTATACTCTGCACGTAAAAAAGTTGGATGGTTGGATTGTGTTGGAAGGAATGCGTAGGTCAACAGTGATTCGAAATCCTATACAGTTTGTAATATTTGATGTTGGAATGTAAACGCCATCAATTATACAAGTTTGAAAGCATGCGTGCAGTCTAGTCCGTATAGAGAGTGATTTAATACCATCTCGTCACATCGCTTGACCTTCACAAGACAATAGCGTAAATTGTTCAAGAAAATCCAGCTTGACAGACGCACTCAATCTTTCTGTTGCTATAGATGTTAGACGCTTGGTATAGTGTGGTGTTGGCCGGACCGCCGTTTGCAGTGCTGGTTACATTACAACTATAAGTAGTGCCTTCTCGAAAATGTGAACTTATTTTTTTGTTTCTTGTTGTTTTTCTCCCACACATCAACTCCCGTCTCGGTCCGGGATAAGACACGTGCAGCAACTCCATGCATACGTAACACCAATAAAAAAAAGAGGCCCGCATACCCGAAACGTCATCATTTTTCTCAAAACGAACCGCAGCTTGCTTAATTTACAGCCGCTCGCCTTTTCATCTGTCTGATTCACTTCATTTGAGCCTCGCTGCAACGAAGTGTTACGACTTCTCATCAAAAAGCCGACCGCATTCCAGCGCTTCAAACGTGCCCACGTCAGTACGCTATACCCACACATGAAGCTAGAAAAAAAAAAAAACATACAACACACGTGTCTATGCAGCCTTCGGGTGTGTATCCATATTTTTTTGCAGGTGTTGGACCCCCAAAATATGGCTCCTAGATAGAACGTGACGATAGGCGACCTTGAACTGTCAAGCCCTGCCGCTAGGTGGCGTCGCGCTCTGTGCAGGGGGCGCTCTTATTACTTTTCTCTCGCGTCCCGCCGGCCCCCCTCAACGTCTCGTCGCCGCTGCAACAGTATCTGTGCACGGCAATGGAAAACCTGCAGTTCCCCGCATAAAACCTGTCCCAGTTGCATTGAGCGGCCATAAAATATGTATACCCGTTTTGCAGGGCGGTATACATATAACGCGGAGAGGGGGGGGCAAAGCGTTTGAACCGTGCGAGTGAGTCGTTATTCACTTCATTGTTCTATGCATTCGGAGGCCCGAGTAGCCGTTTTTCTTTAGTGATTCGTCCACTCCGCCCATGTAGAGTGTTTTCGTTTGCTTGTTTGTTTTCGACCGCGGCGCCACGCCTCTCTCTTGAATGGTATGCATGTAGAAAATGCGAGGGAGACGGCGGTGCTCTCCATTACTGCTAACAATGGCTTTCGCATGGATTATCCGTTCTCGCGTGTTTGTTTGCCTGTTTGTTTTCTCCCCGGAGAATCGACTGTGTTACTCTCGGCAGAATGTATCAGACGGGCGGGGCTGTTTCCTCATCTGCTTCGTCTTTCAATGACAGCGTCTGCGATTGCGAGCGTTTACGCGTTTTCCTTACAGGGCGAACCGTTTCGATTTGCCGCGAAACGTATCGATGCTCCACCGTTTGTCTCGGTCTTTCTGTCTTTTTTTTTCTGTTTGGCCGCGAAATTGTAACTTGGATTGTTGGTCCGCCAGCGCTATCGTGTGTGTATATAGATTGACCTACTGGCCTCTTCTCTTTCGTTTGTTTAGTTTATTACTTTCGCTTTGTTTCGTCGCTATGTTTTGAAGCTTATTCTATGTCGAATGCGTTTACGCTGCATATGCCTGTAACTATCGAATAAGGGAAAAAAAATACGGGGTACGTGCCGATGATAACGTCATCCCAACTGCCCGCTTACGGACGATCGACGAAAAATGCATCCCACAGGACGACTTGCGTAAGAAATTGCGGCTTCTGCGCTTGTACAGTGACGGTACATTCATTCATTCATTCATTCATTCATTCATTCATTCATTCATATGCATAGTTGTTGCTTTAGAATAGACAGTGTGAAATCGTACTTTTTAAAGAGTGTTAAACTATAGAGAAACGCAAATAAAAGGCAGAGAGATAGATAGAGAGAGAAGATACACGAAAGGCAAGGAAGGTTAACTAGACCATGTCCTGTTTACTAAACCCTACGCGTCGGACAGGGGAGCAATTCTGGTTAATTGAGAGGAGAGAAAACACGAGTGTATACACAAGTGAAGATAGCCCCGCCGCGATGGTCTAGTGGCTAAGGTACTCGGCTGCTGACCCGCAGGTCGCGGGTTCGATTCCCGGCTGCGGCGGCTGCATTTCCGATGGAGGCGGAATTGTTGTAGGCCCGTGTACTCAGATTTTGGTGCACGTTAAAGAACCCCAGGTGGTCAAAATTTCCGGAGCCCTCCACTACGGCGTCTCTCATAATCAAATGGTGGTTTTGGGACGTTAAACCCCACAAATCAATCAATCAAACAAGTGAAGATACACATCTAGAATGAGATTAATCAGACGAGATATCAAGTTGGATGTTCGGTGTATACAATGGGAAGTTAAAAGTGGGTTCGACACATCAACACAGAATCGCAGGTGATTAGAGTTAATTAAACGGTTATGACACACGACGGTATACGCACTCTTAATCGAGAACAAGGTGTGTATTTTGTAATACAGCGTATAAGCTGTATTTCTTTACTGGTATGGCGAAGCGTGATGTAGGATTGACGAAATGGACCATATATCCATCGGAGATGTATACTGTCTATATATATATATAAAAAAACACCTCTGAAGTGAACGCACCACCGATCGACAACTGATAAGTAAGAGCAGGTGTGCACATGTCTAAACACGCTCGAAGTGTTGGGCGACAACGTATACAAACGCTTATCTAATACTGACCGCGCTGCCCGACGATCTAATTGGACAGTAATTATAGTGGCCTCCTCTGTGACGCCGGTGCCCGAGGCACTGGAGTCATACTTTCGCCTGGAGTGATCTCGACAGCGCGATGACGAGCAACGCTACGCTAACGACAACCCGTTCGCACGCCGCTCACGTTTCCTAAAAAGGGGGGAGAGGGGGTGGTTGAGGAGGATTGAA
The DNA here is from genome assembly GCF_013339725.1 of Rhipicephalus microplus. Lineage (NCBI taxonomy): Eukaryota > Metazoa > Arthropoda > Arachnida > Ixodida > Ixodidae > Rhipicephalus > Rhipicephalus microplus. The sequence goes on from NC_051168.1 coordinate 67,331,338, forward strand.
GAAAAGGAACGGCCGAGTCCGGACTCCGCGCCGTGCTGAGCCTTGCCCCAGATTATCGCGACTGTCTGCTGTATGACGCACCACAAACGTCCCCGCCTCGCATCTAATTAACACTGTGTAACGAGAGAATGCGTTACTTGGAGGCTCGGTTTCCAATGCTAATTGCTGCATGCAATTAATCCCCCCAATGTTATAGCAGTTTCTTTTACGGTGAAAGCTTTCTTATACCCTGAGTCGCAGTAGTAGCAGTAGTAGTAGTAGTAGTAGTAGTAGTAGTAGTAGTAGTAGTAGCAGTAGTAGTAGAAGTAGTAGCAGCTGTAGTAGCAGTAGTAGTAGCAGTAGTAGTAGAAGTAGTAGTAGTAGTGAGAGATGAAAGAAAGAGAGCGGAGAGGGAATTAGTAGTAGTAGTAGTGGTGGTGGTGGTAGTAGTAGTAGTAGTAGTAGTAGTAGTAGTAGTAGTAGTATCAGTAGTAGTAGTATAGTCTCCAGGGCGTGGAAACGCCTATAGTTGTTTCTTGTTTTTATTTTTTGCTGTATTTATCATACTTCCAAGACTCGACCAGATCGAGTCAGCGAATAAATACGGGTGCTCTTTGCTCATTTGCACAATCATTCCTGACGAAAAAGCAAGAACGTTGGCCAGGAGACGCATACCGACAGGACAAGCACTCGTCCCGTTTGTATGCGTCCTTCGCTTTATCATTCGCGAACGCCAGCGTTGCCAACGGCGAATGAACGTGTGCAAGGACACGGGAGTTTAAAGTCGCGCGATTAACTCCACGACAGTGCACGCCTTATACGCTTCTGTGCTAATTCAACTCGTTTGGCAGGGGTAGATACACTCCTGTCAAGCCGTTTTATATATGACCGCGTTCCCCGAGTTGTTTCAATTTGGCTTCTGTGGGGTCCCCCGCAGAGGTACAAGTTGTATGGAACTTTCCAGTCACGTGGCATACTTAACGGGCGTTCTCCTATTCTAAGCACGTGCCTTGTACCAAAAGGCTCGCATTAGCATGCTTATTTATTCTGGATGTGATTGTATGCTTTTGCGAACTGCATCGCACGCCCTGACTAATCGTTTCGAGGGCACGCAAAACAACAGAACGTAATTTTATTTTTAATGATCAGCATCAAAACCACCATATGATTATGAGAGACGCCTTAGTGGAGGGCTTGGAAATGTCGACCACTTGGGGGTTCTTTAACGTGCACCCAAATGTGAGCACAAGGGCGTATAGCATTTTCGCCTCCATCGGAAATACAGCCGCCGCAGATTCAAAGCTCTAAATGAGTTCGAAATAAAAGTTCTAGAAACGTATACATATAACGCGTCTTTTGAGGCATTCCTGGGATCAGTTTGCGCAACCTGTTCCATCCTCTCCGCTTCTGGAATGAAGTACAACGAAGATTGTGGTTCAACTGCCATGGTTTGTTCACTTATTGCAAAGAGAAGTTATTCAGAACTAGATTACGCATCTGTGGTTGCCGCATTATAATGGTGAGCGGATTGTGAAAAAAAAAACACCATCAGCTCAGTTATAGCCCCCCCCCCCCTCTTCTATATCTTTATATAGCGGCTTGGGTCTTTGACCCAATCTGTTATGTTTGCAAATTTCGTACGATACATTATTTCTGTCCGAGTGTGAACTTATGTTCACCTATGTATTGCTCACCTATATATATATATATATATATATATATATATATGTGTGTGTGTGTGTGTGTGTGTGTGTTCGAAGTGCGCGAGGCATATCGATTCACACGACCCATTTATCGCACACCCACTCAGAATGCGCACGAGCACGGAATTTAAAGTAATACACATATTGCTCATGCGTGCGTCCCTCTCGCATTTTTTTACTGACGCATACGTGAGCGACGAGATGTGGACAGTGTGCATCGGAAAGGTATACACATGTGACGCAACACGGAAAAAACGATCGTACCCCCATAAATTTTATCTCGCTGTTTAATAATGCATGCGCATTTGCATGCGCATTTTCGCGCCTGTGAACGATCGCCGCGTAAAGCGCGCCGTGCACGGCATTGGTTGGCTGTGGCAGACAACACTGAACGTTGTATATGCACGTAGATGTTTGAACTTGTAACGAACTGCGTGTCTTGAATTCGCTTTTGTTATCGATTGTTGGAATGACTTGAAAGGCGATGCACTGACTGACCAGAAGTTATTAGAAAGAAGACTGGGGCTTTCTCAGTAATGGCGCGAAGTCCCGTACAGCTCTTGTTGTACTTTATTCATTTACATTTTTCATTTGATATAAAGGCCTGGGGCGCTAGAAGACGGGCTTATCGCACTGTTTGTGCGATGATGTCCAGAATATTATTAGTGTGGTGCTTGGCCTGGCCTAATGGCAGTCACATCGGGAATATATAGGTGGCGCACTGTCGGATACCTATAGCGCTTATGTACATAACAGTGGAGGCATGAACATGGAGTGCTGACTTCGACAATACATCTCGGTGCTCTTAAACGCGTGCGTATGAATCTGCGCTTACTGGAACAATACCGCGGGCACTTGATATGGTGCATGGTCACGGAATTCGTACTGCCGATCCGAATAACGCGGCTTTGATTCCGCTCGTGGCGTGCGCGCATACCGATGGAGGTGAAATACCATAAAGGCCCGTGCACATTGCGGTCTTCAGTTGCGTGCACGTTAAGTAACGACACATTTTCTGGAGTGATCAGCGTCTATACGTACCTCGTAGGGCTCGAGTACAGTATGCATTGTGTCAACATTTGATGCTATAGCATCAATTGTTGATATAGCTATAGCATCAAAAGTTGCTATAGCATCAAACTGTTGACACTAAGTCAGCGCGGCATTTAGAGTGTTGCTTCAACGTTGTGACAACAGTGCGTGTTCATAATGATATTATGGCTCTGGCGTCTGTTGTCAGTGACTTATTTGCATGCAGAGCCGGCGCCTGTTGATTTTAGTGCCAGCAATGACAGCGATGCATTGGAGCGACTGATAGAAACATGAGCTATAATTTTGGAAGCTTGAACCCCGCAGGGTTTGTTTACGTTTAGTGGGGTGTTGCTAATTACCCGAGGGTGTCAACGTGTTTCGTTTTCGTTGTCATCTAACACTAATTGATTGATATCTGGGTTTTAACGTCCCGAAACCAGCATATGATTACGAGAGACGCCGTAGTGGAGGGCTTTGGAGATTTCGACCACCTGGGGTTCTTCAACGTTCCCCAAATCTGAGCACGCGGGCCTACAACATTTCCGCCTCCATCGGAAATGCAGCCGCTGCAGCCGGGATTCGATCGCACGGGACCTGCGGGTCAGCAGCCCAGTAACTTGGCCACTAGACCACCACAGCGGGTCGTCATCTAACACTAAGTGATGTACATTTAACAACTCAACTAAATTGCGTTCGGTACTGGATGCGTAAAATTGCAGGACATCGGCGTGATCTTTTTTTAAATATGTCACACATTCCCGGCATCAAGTTTTTATTGAAGAGCGGTGATGAGTGATCACTTATCGGAGAGTCCAACAACGACACGATTGTACGATTGTGGGCGTTCGAGATATATTTATCAAATACATATCAGACCGTAACAGTTATATCTATGGCTGCGCGTGCAGCGCGCGTTATCCGAATTAAAAACGAGATCCCCTTATCGTTTGACGGGCGTTGGTCAGATCCCACAAGTGCAATTACCGATAGCCCCTTTCGTGTAACCGCTGCGAGCGGCAATGCCGCTCGATGTGGTCCGCCGTGTTTCAATAATTAGCTGCCCCACGGCGTCGGCATACTCGATTTGCATTCCGATCTGCGGGCCCTTCGAAGGAAGGCCCCCCCTCGTTCGCACACAATCGGCCTAGACGCCGGCGTATTGATGGAACGCGTCTCGACCGAGCGGTTTCGCCCTTTCGCGAGATCACGCCCGGCGCGCTAGGGTCGTTTCGTATGTACCGTATTCGCGCGAGCACGATAAGCCGCTGCCCCGTATTTTTCTCGCATAGATAGTTTTAGAATACCATTTGCAAGCGCTGCGGGCGTTGCGGGCGCCATACGAGTTTTAGAACAGCGTTCGCCCTGCTGCGAACCGCAACGCACGATCGCAGCGACACCTATAGTCTCGAAACCAGCGCTTGCTTGACACATGCGGGCCGCCATCACCGCCCGTAGCCTCGAAACCAGCGCTTGCGGGCCACATGCGGGCCGCCATTACCGCACGCAATTTCGGATTTTTTTTTTTTTTTGCGTGCGGTTTGCGAACGCCGACTCGCGTTACGACGCATGCGCAGTGGCAGCGACCGCACCGCAAGGGCTCGTGGTGCGCTATTCTAAAACTCCCTAATGTATACTATCGGCGTCGAACGAAACAGCGGCAAGCCTCCGCAGCGGTATATAGTGCGCGAGTTCAGCAGGTATCTCCGCTGACGTGCGCGCACAATCAGTGTGACAGCACTGGGCATATGCGCACCTCTCCATGGAGATGACTGGACGACGGCGCCAACTATGCCAGTGCGAATGCTTGCTGTCCTTCGCGATTCATTTGACGCCGATAGTACATATCTCTGTACACGACCGACTTTGGGCGATTAGATAATTCCGTGGGCTTCGTGCGCAAGCGTTGGGAGAGGGTTGGATAAGGTGAGGGTGCAAGGGATGCGCTCTTGTATACCACGAAGGTCTCACAATTATAGAGTAGCATGCTGTTGGGCGAATCGGTGGTGACACACGTACGACATTTCTAGCGTTCGCCCTGTGACAGCCTTAGGTGACAGCCTTAGATGGCTCGTCAAACGCTCACCAAAAAGTGACCGCAAGCGTTAATGCAAGGTATGCAAAAAAGAGAGAGAGAGAATCATAACGTAATGACGCCACTCTATGATGTCATCGTGACCTCACATGTCTCAGAAGTTTAGAATATAGAAATGAGGTCAGATTCTCGCAAAAGTTCATTGGCACGCAACGTTGTATTTTCGTCCCCCCCCCCCCTTTTTTTTTAAATATGATATCTCGTAGACGCCAGCAACTCTATAGTTGGCTGCGGCTATACGCCTCCTTACGGAAAAAGGTAAGAAAATAAATTCTACGGGGTGCCGCAGACGTGAAATAATTGCACAAAATCGCAGTCAGACTTAATCTCATGTCACTTATGTATTAATGAAACGTTACCCTGTTGGAGTGAACGTTGAGAAGTGATCGATGATGACGCGTGAGTTTCCGTTTGTGCGAACTGTAACGGAGTTATCATGTGCGTTGTTCTTTGCAACTTGGTGTTACGGACTGGGAAGTTTTACACTTTTTTATGAATGAATGAATGAATGAATGAATGAATGAATGAATGAATATGAATGAATGAATGAATCGAGTACATGTATACAGCCCACGCGTACGCCTGTGTACGCGCGGATGCAGGTTTATCTCAGATGGATGCACGTTCGAGATCAATAATAACACTATTATTATAATTAAAATAATAAATTTATGCACGTCCCAGTGAGCGCTCGAACGACGCAGCAACAGGAAAGAATTGGCTTCTTGTGTTTGACACGTATAGCGTGTATTCACTGCATGCTACTGCGCACACAAACTTCAAAGAGGGAGCCAGGCGGCGGTGGTGCCAGGAAAGGGGCTCGGAGGTGTCAGTCCCCCCCCCCCCCCCCCCTCCAGAAATCTGATGTCTTGTATTTGTATATATGCGCGCATATACAGACATGCGCACGAATATCCCGAAATAAAGTGTTTGATTGATTGATTGATTGATTGATTGATTGATTGATTGATTGATATGTGGGGTTTAACGTCCCAAAACCACCATATGATTATGAGAGACGCCGTAGTGGAGGGCTCCGGAAATTTCGACCACCTGGGGTTCTTTAACGTGCACCCAAATCTGAGCACACGGGCCTACAACATTTCCGCCTCCATCGGAAATGCAGCCGCCGCAGCCGGGATTCGAACCCGCGCCCTGCGGGTCAGCAGCCGAGTACCTTAGCCACTAGACCACCACGGCGGGGCTGACTAAATGAGCAAATTCGAGCGTAAATACAACGTAAGTGAAGCACTTAGTGGCCACACAGATCTCCACTGAGATCCTCTCCTGTGCGCGCTAAAACAAAATGTTTAAATACGTATATACATATCGACTCGCCCAGCAATCAGTTTTTTTTTCTACATCATTACTCCTCTGAGGGGATTGTGGCTGCTAAACCGTACTTTCCCGAAACAAAAAGTTTATAGCAAAAAAAAAAACAAAATTGTAGGACTAGAAAAATAGTTAAAGCTGCAGGAATGGAACAAACCAGGAATATAACTGGGCAATAATAATGCCACCTCTCAGCTATTCCGAGAAAAAGAATTTTTTTTTTAACATTCTGGATCATGTGAAGCACATGCTTGTGACGCATAATGGTGATATTTGTTGACAACCTGTACGCCGATCATTTTAGGCTGTTTTTCTTTCTATTTTTTAACCGCCATGCTGTGTGTGCTCACTCGTCGAAAAAACATCAGCTGTTATTGAGCTCTGTTATCGTCCCTTACTCGCATCGTGTTCCATCACGCTCCATCAGCTATAGTGGTCTTATGATTACGGTGTTCCGCTGCTGACCCGCGTGCAGGTCGCGGGATCGAGTCCCGAGGCCAGCAGGAAAACGCTCGAGGCCTGTCTACCTAAATTCAGGTGGACCTTAGTGAACATCGGGTGTTTGAGATTTCCGAAACCCCTCCATGCGCGTCATATTCATACCGCGGTTTTGGGACGTAAGGCTTTTAACAACCGTTATCACATTAACGCTTGCACTTGAGCCATCTCCGCCTCCAGACGGAAGAAAAATTTGAGGCGGCGGTAGCGGAGAGACTGAAAGAAGAGCCGATTTAGCTGGAGAGCACTCCAGGCCGCATGAGCCAGCGTAGGTGTCCACCAGAAGGGCAGCCCTTTGCAGGCGTTCTGCGATTTGCGCTGAGGAGCCGGTGTTGGTCCAGATTGTGATATCGTCCGCATATAGTGCGTGTTGTATTCCCTCGACCTCGCTTAGAAGAGAGGGGAGGTTCATCATCGCCAGGTTAAAAAGTAGAGGAGACAGGACTGCCCCTTGAGGTGTACCCCGCGTGACTAATAAGTACGGGCCGTGTTCGGTAGAATTAAGGCGAATCAAGGCGGTGCGACACCACCACCACACCGGCTGATCCACGAAAAGTGCTCGTTGTGGTAGTTATACGCGAGTGGGTGCGGTACGGCGTGCGGGACGGCTTCTCGAACCGGCCATAGCTGGGCGGGTAGCGGCGTTCTGCTGGCTAGCTTCGGGCCGGTCCGATATCTAGAACAGGCCGGTCGCCCTTGGAGTTTCCGTCGCCGGGCGTGGTCGGCCGGCGAGGCTGTGCGCTCTTTTTTTTCTTCAACCTCGCCAAGGGAAAGCCTTGTTCCTTCCTTCCGGTATGGCTCTCTCTCTCACACACACACCCTTTCCCAGCACTCCTCGACAATCCCACATTGCACGCGGCAGCCGACTTTTTTCTTTTTCTTTACTTTACTTAAAGCACGTTGGCGAGGCCGCGCTGCCCAGCCCAGCATCTATTCCCGCAAAGAACACTATACAGCGTTATGGAAACTGTGCAATCGGGGTGGGTGCTGGTTATAGTCTCGCGTTGGATTGAAAGAGCCGTTTTGCCGCAGCGGACAGAATGGGTATCCGGGGTCTGTATACAGACACTGGCCTGTCCGCCACCTCATATTTACAACTTCGTAGCAGGTCTATAAACGAGTCTACTGGAAGTCCCTGTCCTGTCTAACACCTATATAGACTAAGGTCCCCAGATGAAACAAGTTTTATCTATGTAGGGACCTTACTATAGAATGGGGTACAGAAAGACTACAGGAAGTGCTTTCTGCATAGAAAGTGTCTTGCGCTTCTTTATCCTGGTGGCGGTGCTTAGGCGTATAAGTTTTCATCTATGCTACACGAGGGGTATAGGCAAGTCTGTAAGAAGCCACTCGCTTGTTTAACACCACTTGGAAGGCAAGTGTACAGAAGGTCTATCAGGGCGGCTTCCCATAGATAGATATATAGGAAGTCTAATGAAGGTTTTGTCCTATGCACTCCTGACCAGTCTATAATGCTTCCAACAGACAATGTTATAGGAGGTGTAGCATGGCAGATGAGAGTGTATAGGGTATATGTTAGGATTTTGAGTTGGTAGCCTCGCAAATGTTCCGGTGGTTTTCTCTGTGTTTCACATTTTCGCGCTGTTCTTTACATATATGGAAGTCTAGGGAATGGTGGCTAGTAGCGGGAAACCTTGGATATCAGAACAGAAGTAAAACTTTGGCGAGGGTTAGTCAGTTAATTTTTAGAGCTTTAAACTAAAACGGCGACACTGAACGATAAATATGTCCACAAACGAGGAAACAGATCATCTGTTGTGTTTGTTTGTTTGTGTCCCCGCTGCACCACACAGTCAAACGCCTTCACGTCGAAGATTTCGGTACCTTAAAAAGATTTCGTTATACAAACGACTTCGTTGTGTAGCGCGCGTACCGTAACATTCCCGGTATAGCCTTGACGTGAGAGATCCTTCGTTTTGCATGTTCTCTTGTATATAGAGATACTTCATTGTGTACGACACTGAACAGGTATAACATTGGCAAAGGCCGGGACGGCGTTTGCACGACACGCAGGAAACGGGAAGTGAGGTTTCTATAACATAGGCATCGCGTTCTTTCATTTTTTTTTCCCTCCTCTGAGTCTCTAACGTAGGAATGGATGCCACGTATTTAATGGAAAATCGACGCCGGCCGAAGTTGCGGGCTGCAAAGAATATTGTACGCATAAACAAGGTTATAGTTAGTGCTTAGGCTAGTTAAGGTGAGTTTGCTTGGATGTTCTAAGACAGGCATGACGGATGGATGATGATATAGACTGAGAAGTTCTATCCATCCATGCAGAACCCTATTCTGTTTTCCGCGACTGCATATAGCTTAACGAGATAGAATGGGCGAGCGTTCACGGTGCTGCACTGAATTAACGGTACAAGGGTCTAATCTCACATGCGGGCAATGTAGTGGCTAGCCGGATAAATAGGTGACTAGGCGTCGAGAGTCCGCTCCGTTCGAACGGCGCCGCTGTTGGGGAGGTTGTGGGGAAGAGGGTTGTCCCGTGTTATACATCCATCCTCGTTCACCATATGCCGGCGGCAGCGTCTTCGAGAAAGCGTCCGTTCTCTTAAATAAATAAAAAAAAAGTCCCCGCGCTGTGCTGCGGGCGGGAAGTCGGCCAACCACCGCGCATGCGCTGATTGTGTCTGGGTGCTGTGGTCGAAGCTTCCTTTCGAGTCTGCAGGCACAGCTTGAAAAACGAAAGGGTTGCGGAGGCATTTATAAGTGTTAGTCGCTTTTATGTGGGGCATCCATGGCATACATTGTAAACGCAGCATTGTTGAAACTGTAAATCCAGCGCTCCTTGTTGTATAGACGTGTGGTGCCGTTTATAGACGTGAAACGCTCATGTCTTATTTGACGAACAGGTGGTTTTACGGAATACGTTCGTATAGTAACGGGTCTATCACGTGTAAAGACGGAGAGGTTCTGTATAGTAACGGATGTATTTCGATTTCCTCTTACTGGTGCACCCGTTAGCGGTGCCGGAACTTCACCACATTTTCGAGAGAGTGGGCTGTTCGACGCGACCTGGCGATCGTGTCGCGCAATCGTTTCCGCACTATAACACTAATGCTAGTGGTAGGTAGTGTCAGCACTAACTTTTGCGCGTGTTTCGCGTCGTCCTTTTATTTCTTGCTATCTTCATATCCTCGATTAGTTCCTTCTTTCCGAGAGAGTATACAGCAGGAAATTTTGCCCATCTTGGTATAGCAGGTCTCAAGATAGAGCACTGGTATATTCGCAGAGCTATCATATAATAATATACAGGTGAGGTCCTTTCAGGTTATCGTGGGAGAGAGAGCGACTTATTGTGGTTGAAAAGCTGAGAGGTCTCCCCGTATCAACGTTCTGACCTTCCATTCATTGTTGGAGCAGAGGAAAGGGCGGAAAAGAGAGGAAGAAGAAAAAAAAATGCTGATCACGTGAACTAAGGTTATCGTGGAGATATGAAGCGCCTCTGGTGGGTAAAAGCGTAAAAGCAAGGGGAATCATTCACAAGCATCGTGGAAAGTACTAACGGCATCGAAGATCAGTTGAGCGATGTGTGCGCCTGTGTTGCAGGTGTGGAGCGAATGTGCATCAGACAGTGTGCCCCATAATCAACGTACACTTACAAAGAAACTGTATATACGGGCTATGAAGTGAAAAAAAAATATGGCGATTCATCGTGTGAGCGGACACAACAATCAAGAAGCAGTACTAACGTGCGTTCCGGAGCCCTCCACTACGGCGTCTCTCATAATCATATAGTGGTTTTGGGACGTTAAACCCCACATACCAATCAGTCAATCAATCAATCAATCAATCAAGTACTAACGTGCGCGACCTCGCAAGGCCTGTACGTGAGTTTGGCTTTATGAGCATACATACGTAGCGATGCTGTTCACCTATAGAATGAATGTCCGTGGCATCCTTTCAACTAACGTCATCAAACGCGGAGTTTGAAGGACCCATATCCTGAGTGTGATGATAAAGAAATCAAACAGTACAACAGAGCACACTCTTATCGATCCGAGCTCGTGATAAACACCTGGGCCATCAGCCTCGCTGGTTAAACAACCGTACTGAGTGCTCGGAAAATTTTTCGAAATTCAAACACAGTGTTGTACATGCCAACGCGCCACGCTTTTAGCTGGCTGAGAGTGGCAGTATATCAAAATTACTAAATAAATATACGATAAGAACATGATTACCACCGAAACGTAAGCCTTCGAATTCAAAACGATATACTGTACAAGTTCGTTTGTTGAGAAGCAGCTATTGAAATAGTTCGAACTTCCGAGGAAGCGAGACGAACACTCGATAAAGAAAAAAAAAAAAGCAATCGGTTAAACGCGAGCCGTGCAGCGACGGTGCGCTATAGAGCGGAACGAAATTATGTCGCGCGGAAAAAGCGAGTGCGTCCCCTCCCTGCCCGTTAAAGAGGAAACTATATATTTCGGGCCACTCCTCATTTCGCTTTGAGCGCGCAATCGGGCTTTTCTTTTTTCCTCCCCGCGGTCATCAGCGCTTTCGCGTTTTTCACGGCGTCATTATAGATTACGGAAAACGAGAGCGCGCTGGTTCTATCTGCGCGTTTGTGCGATCGCGAATTCTCGCGCCGACTGCTAATCCGCAAAGCTGCGCAGATTTTCAATTACTGGATTGATTGATTTGTGGGGTTTAACGTCCCAAAACCACGATATGATTATGAGAAACGCCGTAGTGGAGGGCTCCGGAAATTTAGACCACCTGCAGGGTTCTTTAACGTGCACCCAAATCTGAGCACACGGGCCTACAACATTTGCGCCTCCATCGGAAATGCAGCCACCGCAGCCAGGATTCGAACCCGCGCCCTGCGGGTCAGCAGCCGAGTACCTTAGCCACTAGACCACCGCGGCGGGGCGCAATTACTGGAGCTTCCCGATTTCGCTGAATCGCTCGTAAAATTGCGAAGTAACTAATCGTTCGACTCAAGATCGCGTGATTCAACAGACTAATCAGTAGTGAATCGACGTATAGTTCCGCATTTGTGAGCTGATTAAAAAAACATTATATGTCTTGCGCTGAAGCACGCACACAGTAAACCAGTTCGCACCCTTAAGGGTGCTTTTTTGTGTCTATAACTAACACCCTACGATAGGGGTGTTTTAACAAACCAAAACACCCGTGTCATGGGTGTTCTGGCTCGTCAAAGCACCATTTAGCGTAAAGCGTAAAGGGACTGTGGTTGTAAGCACGGAGAAGCACCCTTACGGTTGCGAACTGGTTTACTGTGCGCCCCGGATCCAAACGCGAAAATGTAGGGCCAAGCGACGCAAGCACTTTTCAGCATCTATACAACTGGTGTCGTATCATGTCGGCGCATTCTTGAATCGTATACGCTTTCGTAAGAGCCAGCCTTGCCTTTCGTGGTCAGGTACATGGTGTGGTTATGTCTAGCGATCGGATATAGCAGTCTTTGTGCAAAAAAAAAAAAAAAAACAGGTGTAGCATTTAATGCATATAAGGACTGCACATCCAGTTATCACTCCAAAAACGAACCAAGTCTTTGTTTAACTACGAGAGACTGTTGTTATAATCAGTGCAAACAAGTATTTTCGCTATTGTACGTCATTATTATTACGCTCTTTCTTTGTTGAGCTGTCTCACGCAAGTGACGCGATTATGTAATAACAGAAACGGGGCACCACTCAGCGAGAGCTCTTGTCGGCGTCAGTAGATGGCGTATAGGGCGAGCCGGTCGACCTGAGCTGCGCTGTCGTCGGAGATCGCGGGGGCACAATTGGTCGGCCCGAAATCCAGCGAGTGAGTCCGTCAATATGCGCACGCGACAGGTTTATTACATAGACTTGGTGTTTCGGAAACCACTGCAAAACTTGAGGTTGCGATGGAACACGCGGTATACAGTGAGTTAGCTAATTAGTGTTTTTGTAGTATTTAATTGCAAAGTTCTTTTTTTTTTCTGTGCGACCACATTACACCCCCACGCACTGCGCGAGCAGTTCCATCGATCCACATCTGTCGCTAAAGAATCGCTTAACGGTCGGATGCAGAAGAGCACAAAAGCCAGAACTTCTTCGTGGTGATTGAAGTCGCGTGAAGGTTCTTTTTTTTTACCACTTCATCTGTTTTCAAACTAGAACCCGCATTAAGTCCAATGTGGAGTGACAGACGTTCACCGGATCGTATAAATTATCGTTACTTACACGGCTCACTTTATGATTTCCCGAGCTTTGTGTGCTCTGATTCCACTCGTTTTGCAGCGGGCGTTTCCGGATCTTCGCGACGTTAACACTATACGCGTATTGATGAAACAGCTGAATAATGTCGAGAGTGCGTGTTGTTGAGATTGTACGTATAACTTTCCAAATGAAATACATCTACCTTCGCGTATTTTCTCGCCATAGCACGTGGGCCACGTCATCTGGACGACGTCATTCTATGTCCCGATATAGGATCACGTGCTATAGTTTGCGAATTCATCCTTCAGCGTCACGAGACAAGGTGGCCAATTGGACGTTGCGCGTCTGACGTTTTCGTGATTAAAATGTGTGTTTTTTTTCTTTTTTTTGCCGAAACGGAACATCAGAATTAGGGTGCGTGTGAACGAAGCTTTACCTGTACGCTTCGCGCACGCGTTTATTTGATTACGTGAGATAGTACGTTTGTACGTGTTTCCAGACTTCAGATGTGCGATCATGTCAGCCGACAGGAGTCGAGGAGAGATCGGAGTGGGGTGTAATTTCATGTAAGGGTTCGCAAATCCGTACTTTCGTTTGCGATTACAGAGTCGCATCGCACTGTTCAGAAACATCAGTGTCCTATATGTGGGATTTCGTCAACCTCTGTGAATGTTGTGTCAACTCTGTACTACGAAACAGTGTCCACAACCGCATATATCAACGCGCATATCTAAAGAAACGTTTCAACTTACAACAGTTCAACGCAAGAGGAACCAGGCTGTTTTTCAGCGCTTTCAATGCGGTCTGCAACATTGTAACCATATCGCCTCTGTGTCGATCCGCTTCGCCCGAGTCTCCTTATCCAGCGATCGCGTATACTGACCGGTCCAACTCGATCCAGTTGGTTCCTTTCCGATCGTCTCGGAATGTGGTGCCCCGATCTTGCATGCAGGTCTACGGGGACTACGAAAACCTAGCCAAACCTGTATAAACGCGTTAGACTCCTCGGACGACCAACTGTCTTAACTCGTCCACTTAGGATATACACAGAGGTCGAGGTATGATCATCAATAGCAAAGCAAACTGATGGTATTTATGGTAACTATACTGCGCACTGTTGAGGCCAACAGGGTCTCTCTGTATGCTGTCGCCACAGCGACTCATGTAGAATCACTTAGTCACGTTTATGGAGGTTTATTTTTTTTTTCATGACTTGACGGACGCTGTGAACGTATCTCGACAACTCCCGACGACCCATTTCTAATGGCGTCGGCTCTTTGGTGAAGATGCACTCCCGGGTATGCATGAGAAGAAGCACTTGTCCGCGTGCCATTCCAAGACGCACATACCTACCTGTCCCGTCTCTCGGGGAGAAAAAATATAACTGCGTATACGTATACTCTGTGTATAGTGCGACCGTCATAAAAAATAAAGCAAGCGAAGGGCGCAGTAAAGTACACGGCGAGTGCGTGCCGACGCATGCAGATGAGTTTCACCGGAGCCGAAAGAAAAAAAGTAGCGCGTGTCTCGCGCAAGAAGAAGAACAAGGTACGAAGAAGAAGGCGGCCTGCAGGCTTGACCGAGCAGACCGGCCATTCCCCCCTCCCCGGAGAAGAAGACTCACCGTCCATCGGAAGTGGAAGGGCAGCCTGAGCAGGAGCTGCTGGTCCGGGTGCGTCTGCAGCGAGAACGAGCTGCCGCCGATGAGCGGCGACGTGAGGTTGCCGAAAGTGCACGCTCCGGACAGGTCCACCTGCGCCTGGTACTCCTTGAGGCAGAGCCGAAAGTAGGTGTTGCACCGGCCGGGACATCGCGAACCACAGCACCCGCCGTCCAGCAGTAGTCCGCCCGGGTTGTCGATGCCCAGCACCTGGAGCTCGAAGAAGCCCGAGGCGCGGGCCGCGGGCAGCAGTAGCAGCAACAACGCGCACGAGCACACGAGCAGGGAAGTGGCGGCACAGAAACGCGCGCGAGGAAGGGCGATCGCTGCCATGGCTAGCTGCCGTCGTCCGGGCTCCGGGCGGCCCGCGACTCCTTCTTGGACATCACGGTGTCCCCCCTCCGGTTGATGTGGCGGTCGCCTCCCGATGCGGGCCACCGAGAATCCATGGCGGGCTACCGCGTCCAGGGACCGCGCACTGTCACCGAGCACGAACTTCGCCGCCGACACATGCTGCTGCTGCTGAGCGATGCTGCTCCCGCCGCGATGGGAATCCAGCGCAACCAGGGTCTCCGCCGTCGCTCGGTGCTCTCCTACCACTCGGGGAGTACACCACCCGGACAACTGGTTGCTCCTGGCTCCCGAAGCGTACACCGGCTGCCGTAGGGCCGCCTCTCCTCCTCTTCCAGTTCGCGCTACCCTCTCCCGGCGCCGCCCATGGCTTGCCGTGCTGCTGGGATTCCGTGGCCATTGAAAAAGGCCCCCACCGCGTGGGGCGGTAGCCGGCGAGAGTGCGGTAGTCTGCGAGAGGGGGGCGGTCGAGGGGGAACCGACCGGCGCCGGACACCGGCGGGGGGCACAGGTGCAGGCGCTGGCTTCTCCATCAGCAGCAGCAGCAGAAGCCACCCCGTCTGAGAGTGCGCGCGCGCTCATCTTCCAATCAGTGCAGTGGCGGCAGCCTTTTCGGCATGACGCCGCCGCGGAATGCGCTGTCTTTACTTTCATTCATTTTTTTTTTCAGTTTCCCCCGTCGTCGTGGTCAGCCGGACACACGAGCGGCGCGTCTTGACAGCGTGGCCATCTCCTCCCGTCCCCCACCCTACCCTCTCGATCGATGTACTATGGTCATTGACGCCGTAACCCCATCGGCGGCTACCTGCTTACGTCACTGACTCCCCGACGCTCTCCTTATTATCGAGTGGACACGCACTATGATGACTCCACTGGCCGGACCGCATCCTCCTTTCTCCGACGTCTCAGTATCCTCGACGCCCGTGTGTCTCTTAAAGGGTGCGAGCTCTGCACGCAGCTGGGTTAATTAAATTTCCGACGAACTACGTCGCCTCGGCCAGTGCATTCAAGCTCGCTGTCACTGCGATGTTCACGGCAGGGAGTGCCGCCGTCCTGGTGCGCTCCTTAATTTATTAGTTTTTTTTCCTCCTCCGGTCGACTTACCTCGACACTGAAGACGGCGATAACACGGCGGTAAATGTGTACAACGCGCCTCATTTACCAATGCGCGTGCTACTGTTATGGGCACCGTCCTGTGGGAAGCCGCTGTAATATCATCCATTAATACAGGCGCGACTACGGGCTGATTGGCTTTCTTGCGAGACCAGAAAACTCTGCGGGCGCTTATGATGATTATTGTGATGATGACTATGCGGATGCGGTACAACGTATAAAGTTTCTTACTATCCCCTAGAGGGAACTCGGGCACTCCGATTGCTTAGCCACCATGTAAATGATGGGTAGTAGACGGATTTGCTTAACCTTCGCGCTTGTGGCTTCGAAATCACTTCTGGCTTTGTTTACTGTTGGGGTTTAGCGTTTGTTTGGGAATAAACAGTGGATCGCAGTGAACGTCACGAGCCAATGTGAATCGGCGAGCCTAAAACATTAAGTGACACTACTGAGCATTTGCTGAACTTCACCTTGCGGCAAAGTTGCTCCGTGCCACACGGAACCAAACGAAGCCGAAGTAACGATGCTTAGACGAATCTCTGTACTGTTCATAATTGTCATGCTGGCTCAAGCAAGTTCTGTAAACGCAGGGCACTGCAGCTCACATAAATGCCGGAGCTCCCCTAGTGTATTATTAGCAAACCTCGCGGTACAACGCGCCTCATTTACCAAAGCACGTATACTGTTATGCGCAGGTATGTGGCAACCGCTGCGTCATCCGTTATTATAGGTGACTACTACTGACGATGATTATAGAGGTGGTGATGAGGATGGTAGCCTGCTGACCACGTCAAGATGTCTTCGGCGTTTTGCCAGCGGCAGCCCGAACTTTTGTGCGGCGAAATAAAGTGTATTCAGATTCTGACAATGTCCGATCTCTTGCGCCGCCTGATGAAGGAAGAAATCCGTACCTTGCGCTCGCGTGGAAGAATGGGAAAGCGCAGTGCAAGTTTGTTTGGCATCACTAGTACATGTGCACGTACATGGACACGATGTGATATTAGAGACACAGACGAGAAACATTTGAAATAGCTTGAAGCTTGTATGTCCATTACCCCCCCCCCCCCCCTTCGCTCACCTTCCAGTAATGCAGAAAAATAACATAAGAGTAGATCTGTGAGGTTGCAAAGAAAATGAATATGTATACCGATGCACGGTCTCTATCAATGGTGGAGTCATTGTGAAAGTTTCTGATGGGAAGCAATATTGTTATACAATGACTCAACTATAGAGGCACTAAAGCCTGAAAGATTAAGTGGTGTACTGAGCAGGGTAGGGCGCGCAGCGCCCAGGTGGTGGTGGTGGTGGTGAAAAACATTTACTGAAACTATTTACATTTGAGAGAGAGGGACGACCTCAAGGGCCGACCCTTTGCAAGCTCTAGGAGTCCCTATAGTCCGTGACCCCTGTGGCTTCTGCGGCGGAACGCGCCCTGGTCACGAGGGCTCTTTGGCCCACCAAGGCCGAGCAGGATAGCCTCCCAGCTCTCTCGGGTAGGGGGTGTAGGGGAAGTGATTGGGGCAAGGCAACCGCTGGTCACCTATAGTAACAGACTGGATTCCGAAAGAAGAGACAAGTTTGTGGGAATAACGTGGGCGCATCAATCACAGACCAGTTTGATTAACGAAACATTAATAGGCTCTTGCACTCCAGCCGGCACAGTCAGACTGATGATGATGATGATGATGATGATGATGATGATGACGACGATGATGAAAGAAAGAAAAACATCGTGGAAGACATTTGGTTGGGACATCAGGAGGAAAATGCGCATCGCCTCGTTTGTAACGATGCAGACCATGTCAGTGCGATGACAACAAATCGGCATAATTTGCCAGCATTCGCAACGAATACTCAGTGAGGCTGCTTTGGGCTTCATCGGTGTGCCCGTGTCACTTGTGAACACGTAGCATGTGGTTCGGCTTGTGCAAATAATAAGAATGTGTGCTTATAAAAGAAGTGGTTAACGATTTAGAGTACTCGGTACTCTACTAGTGGATAGCTGAAAGCCGTCCCTTTTTGTTATACCGCAATATCCACGACTTTTTTTTTAGGGGCGAAGTTCCTTAAAGCGGCACCCGTTCGTCCCTCGTCGTAGTCGTAGTGCGTAACCAGTCTTACGCTTTGATCCTGCAAGGTGGTGCCAGTGGGAGATTTCTCCTGTGCGTTGTTGAACAATAAAAAGTTCGCAGCGTGCGCGTTAACTAAAAGCCGAATTCTCCTGTCTCTCATTCCCCATTAGCAGCCAGTGGCATGTACATTGAGCACTATCTGACAAGAAAAGGTTGCTACGTTATACTCGCTGGGCGTAACCTCATTGGTTTTAGAAATGTTTAGCGAGCGTTGGGCCGCAGTGCCATGAATACAGTGAACTAGTATATACCTTGAACTCGAGGTGGTTAAAGGTTGGAAGTAGACAAGAAGCGCAAGCCGTAAGAAAGTGTGCGTGTGCCACCTCTCGTTTAGTCCTTGGAATGTCCGCTGGATGGCGGTGCTTCTACGTGCGGAACATATGATGAAAATATGCGAGATGGTGGTACTTGGAGTGTTGACTAGGTGGACGAATGGACACACAGACAGATAGATGTATGGACGGACGCATGTATGGCTGCACGGACGGATGGACGCATGGACGGACGCATGGGCGGACGTGCGGGCGCACGAACAGACGCCCGCACGGACGGGTGGATGGACGCATGGATGGTCACACAGACGGACGCATGGACGGACGGAAGCAAGAACAAATGGACGGACGGATGCTTCGCCCCACTCTCCATCATTCACCCTGTGGATATGCTGCCATTTTTTTTCCTTCATTCATTAATTCATTTCTATTGCAATCAGTGTTTCTTCTGTTCGAATCTGTCCCTTGCGTGGTGAAAAATTCGTAGCAGATCGTTAAACAGGGGCCATTACACGAATTTTCAATATTTAGCCGTGGCGTAACCACAGGGTTTGCAGCCTCTAATGCAGCCCCTAACAAAAGTTTTAGTTAAAGGATTAAATGCAAACTTTGTTTATGTTTCACAGTACATATCATTATGTAGGGCATGAGTGAAGTTATTTAGACAGGTAGCAGAACTCCGCCGTAAAACCCGATCGAACAGGAAGGCTTCTCGGGATGACTCGAGCTAGGCGTGCTTAGATTACGTTTATCTGAACAGTGATCTGACTAGATTGAACGGTACGGCTTATTTTTCGACCGACTTGGTGCTAAGCAGCGCCTGTTGAGTTGTTATATATGATTTCATTTGTTACAAATTGTGTTTCATTTGGATCTATTGTATCGTTATACCCTTGTATCGTGATATCACATTGAATTTTTGTGTACATGTATGCCAACATAATCATGTATATTAGAGCAAATGTCTTCACTGTAACGTAGTGATGTTAGTCGTGAAATATAGATGTGCCGAAGTGTATGTGCCCTGTTACTGGAATGGTATGAAGCCTTTGTATTCTGTACATGCTGTAAATAAACTTTTTCTAAACACGGCTTACTGCTCTCCCATAGTCGAGTACCAAGTATTCAAAATCGTTAAACATTTTTCTAAACACATTTCTACCCCGGCAACATTTGGTGCATAGAGGAACACAGTAAACGTAAAGAGCGGACACTCTCATTGGACCATGCGGCCCGCATGACTGCTAGCACTCCTGGCGGTCGGCATTAAACTGTCACAAGGTTCCTTTTCCGGCCATGTCATCGCGCCACACATGTGATTTCATTTTCGGTTTGAGCACTCTTGGGCGAAGGTCGGGGTTTTTTTTTATTTACTGTTATTTGGGAGTGCTTTCGTTTCAAGTGTGAAACCCATGGGACGGCTTTGTGCTCTTCCATAGTAGAGTAGCAAGTAATCTAAATCGTTAACCCCCCCCCCCTTTTTTTTCTTTTTCTAAACACCATATAAACTGCTTGGGAAGGCTTTCTGCTATCCCACAGTAGAGTACCAAATAGTACTTTAAATTGTTAAACACACAGAATAGCTGTCTTATGAAACTCTCCATCGGTCGTGCACATATATACATACGAGCTGAAAAAAGAAGCAAGAAAAAATCGAGAAACTAAATAAATGTTAACACTGCTCGATGTCTTGGTATATGTATGTATGCGCGAATTTGAAAGAAAAGATTCGTGGTGGAAAAAAAAAGGGGGGAAGGGGGGGGATGAACACATTCCCCACTCTTGGCTACACCAGTGAATGAAACCGAAACGAATGAAATTTTCCGACACACGAATAATTGACAGGCACAACAAGCGGACGATGAGAGAAATGATGGAAGCGCATAGAATAAGGAAAGGAGGGGACAGTTGCGTCAACCAATCGTCAGTTCTACTAACAGATGCGGAATTTGCTTGTTTGGACGTCACATAACCCTGTGTTTATCTCTGTGTTACGTTTTTTGTTTGTTTTTGTTTTTTTTTGTTTTCTGTTTTTTTTAGCACTATCTGACAAGAAAGGGTTGCTACGTTATACTCGCTGGGCGTAACCTCCTAGGTTTAAGGTTTTTTTTTTACATTTTCTTTTCTTAGTTCTTGACACGTGTTTGTTTCCGGTTGTGGGCGCGTGCATTTTTGTTATATCACGTTGTTGATGATGTCAAGGGAAGTCGGGAATGACGTACATGCGTGTGATGTATTTATTAGTGTTCGCTTCAAAATATTGATTGATATGTGGGGTTTAACGTCCCAAAACCACTATATGATTATGAGAGACGCCGTAGTGGAGGGCTCCGGAAATTTCGACCACCTGGGGTTCTTTAACGTGCACCCAAATCTGAGTACACGGGCCTACATCATTTCCGCCTCCATCGGAATCGCTTCAAAATAAAATTTTCAGTTGCTAGTAAGCGCTTGTCTGTGTCCTCTCTGAGTGTGTGTACTTTTTGCGCTTGTTTCATCACGAACCTTTACCAACACGCCCAACTGGCAGTCATCCTGAATGAAACCATTGTTTCTGTCGGATGTTGCAGTCGTATTCATTGGTTTTGAACGATGATTCCGCATAAACACAAAACACAGCCTGTTCAAAGCATACGCGGGCGCGATATCCGGCTACAAAGGCGACATCTTGGTGGGGGCGAAATGCTCGGAACACCCACGTACTTGGATTTAGGTGCGCAGTAGATAACCGCGAAATAAATAAATTCGGGCATCAAATAAATAAACCCTCCGCTTCCCTCGTGCGACGTGCCTCTTATTCACGTCGTGGCTTTGGCACGTAAAACTCGGGAAGGTAAACACTGACACGAAGTTTTGAAGGCGAGAGGCCTGTGGGATACATATGTGTGGGCACACTGCAGGCATCAGCTACAAAATATCGACTGAAGTAAAGTGGTGCACTGGGCGAACTGGTATGAGGACTCGCTCTCTGGATTTCGTGCCGACCGGTTGTGGCCCCGCGATTTCCGACGACAGCGCAGCTCTGGCCGACTGGGCTCGCCCTATCGCCATCTCCTGACGCCGACAAGAGGTCTCGCTGAGTGGTGCCTCGGACTGCTGCGACCGTGTCCATCATCTTTCCTATCTTCTCCTTGCTTCTGGGTGTCGCTGTCCCTGCGCCTCGCTCTCTCCTTCCTCCTCTCTCTATCTACCTTTAATCCTATCGTTTTAATCCCTTTTTACTCCCATCCCTCGTGAGCTGCTGTTGAGGTATCACACTCTGATGGAGACAGTTATACGGGGCTCACATTTATCTTCTTTTCTTTGCTAAGGATCACATAAGAAGAACTGGTATAACTTCATGCATATGAAGTTATACCATGTTCTTCAGCAGCCAACATTAGAGAACTTTATGAAACTAATTGAAGGCACTGATCTATTCTATAACCTAGCTAGCATGTACGGTGATCACCTGTTTTTGGGAACTCGAAGAATACTCATTTAGTAATGACTCCTTTTCCTATTCGTTCTTCCCGCGCGTAATTCGAGAATGGAACACACTGAATCCAGTCATTACACAGCAGCAAACGTTAGAGAACTATATGAAACTAATTGAAGGCACTGATCTATTCTAACCTAGCTAGCATGTACAGTGATCACCTGTTTTTCTTCACGCAGTCCTTCCTGTTTACAATTGTCATACTAAAGCACTTGTCTGCATATATTTATTGTTTAATACGGTTCCTTGATAACAATACGCGATCTGTGTTTTCTTCTTTCTGTGCTTCGTTTCTTCTCGACTCCTGTTTTTTTGTTGGTGTACCATTGGTGTGCTTCGTACTTGGTTATCGTTCAAATAACTATGTATGATTGTTCTATATGCCGTAATGCTGTGTTCAGTGATTATGCGTTCTTTATTATTCTGCTTTTTTCTTGATTCAAACGTCGAAAGTTCTGACAGTGATGCTCACCCCTGTAATAATCCCCACGGGGGGATCGACAGTATTCTGTAAATAAATAAAATAAAAAAATAAAATATATCCCCCGGAGTGGGTTGCGCCAAGATGTTGAGGAACCGACCAGAAAACTTTTTGATTTGTCTTTCACGCGTTTTGAAACTTGTTTGTTTAGTTTAGTTCCGGTCGCAGCCTTTTTGTGGTTGGCAGTTCTGTATAGCGATGTCCTTGCCAGCTGTAAGAATCTGATTTACTTTTCCACTGACTTCGGTTTTCAGTCAGCGCCTGTTTCCGTGACTTCTCTGCGACCTCCTGTTTTTTCACGCGTGAAGTCTCGCCATCAAAATATCAGCGCTTATAGGATATAGTCCAGAACAGGCAACTTGCGGGCCACGCGACGTGTCTTATGCGGCATTCGGCAGGACGTCAACACCCCCGCCCCCTTCTCTCCCCTTCTCTCTTCAGTTACTCCCTATACCTGAAGGGCGACGGGGCGATTGGACCTCATCATGGTGTTTTTCTCGTAACCTATATATGTTCGTAAATGGCGGCCTTGTGACATGCGTGCTCAAAATAGACACGACTTCTATGGTAGTTTTTATTTGCGTTATCGTGATTTAATTTTGCCAATTTATTTCGCTTTGCCGGTAGCCGCCCTGACCAACACAATTCTCCCCTATTGTCCGTGCGGCACCCACCGTGTCCATCTCACGCGTCTGGGTCCTCCGTCCCGAAAGCTTTCAAACCTCTAGCGTAAAACATGTCTAAAACCAATTTACGCCTTTTGTCCCTAGCGTCGTCGATTGACGACACCACACAAAATTTCTCCCGGCACCTTTAAAACTGAATTACGTTTTCCCATACTTTGCCATACACCCCTAAAACTAAACCAAACCTGTTGATTCTTGGAGTATTTATTCAACAATTCCCACTGCGATCGACACCACCGTTGCTGCATTGTTGCGCTCTTCGGAGTCGCGAAGAAGGAGGTTGATCGAACTCATGGGCGATGCCGAGGCGATTCGGCTGAGGCGGGAACGTGATGTTTTCGGGATGAAGAGATGAAGTTGTTTTAAGAGCTTCCACACTTCCAAATACTACGTCGGTTCAAATTGTGTGTACACTATAGTGCGTAGCAGAAACAAATTAATCATTTTTGTCCTTTCATTTAACAGCTCGACGAATTGCAGCTCATGATTACTGGACACGGAAAGCAGAGGAATAGGTCTGAAATTTAATATTCATAAAACTAACGGAGAACAGTCTCGGCAGAAAACGGTGCTTTGCGATAGGTGTAGAGACGCTGGAAGTTGTAAAAAAAAATGTCTACTTAGGACAGGTAGTAACCGCGAAGAGTGGAATAACTGGAAGAATAAGGATATGGTGGATCACATTTCGCAAACATTCTGAAATCATGAATGGCAATCTGCCACTAACCCTCAAAAGGAATTAAGGTACACAACAGCTGCGTCTAGCCGGTACTTAGCTACGGAGCAGAAACCTGGAGGCTTACAAAGAGGATTCAGCTTAAGTTGACGACGAGGCAGCAATCGATCGAAAGGAAAATGATAGGTGTAACCTTAAGAGACAAGAACAGAGCAGGGTGGGTCAGGGAACAAACCGGGGTCAAGGATATCATATGTAGATGAAATCAAGAAGAGGAAATTGACATGGGTCGGGCAAGTAGTGCGTAGGCAGGGTAACCGCTTGTCATTGTAAGGGTAGCTGACTGGACTGCACGAGGGGGAGATTTCTAGTTTGGTGGGTCGATGAGTTTGAAAAAGTTTGCGCGAATTAGGTTTGCCTACGCAAGCGCGCAAAGGTGATCTACGTCGCGTCGCTCGTCTCGCGCATTTTCGCGGTTATATATGGGGTTTCGTCTTTAAAGGTGCGTGCCGCGCAAATGCGCCCTGAGTGCCCCAACCAACAACCACCATGAACGTCGAGTTTGTTGTTATAAAAGAGAAAAGAAGAGGAAAGTGAGCCCCGTAACTGTCTGCATCAGAGTGCGACACCTCAACAGTAGCTCACAAGGGATGGGGGTAAGGAGGGATTAAAGGGATAGGATTAAAAGCTATATATAGAGAGAGGAAGGAAAGAGCGACGAAAGCAAAGAGGAGATAGGAAAGATGAACACGGTCGGAGACCGAGGACGGGGCACCACTGGCGAGAGCTCTTGTCGGCAACAGGAGATGGCGTATACGGCTAATCCAGTCGGCCAGAGCTACGCTGTTGTCGTCGTCCCTCGTTGACGGCCGGGCTCCTTGCGAGTGTTCTGTCCGATGCGGATATTTTTCAACGGAAGTCCTTAGTTGGCTGGCACGTGTCAGCACAAAGGCTTACATCCTGGGTCTTCAAAGCGCATCTTCGGAGGAGTCACGCATGTTTACAGCGCCTCCGGGAGAATTGCAACAAGCACCAGGGAAGCCATCCTTCAAAAGACAAGTCAACCCGGTGATCTTCTGCCGGTGGTTTTTTTTTTTTCCCCTGCTTCCGTGGTCAGCGATGGTTTACACGGAAGTCACCCCGAGTTTCGCCTTACTCGAAACTACTCACTGAAATCGAAACTGTGACGGGGGGGGGGGGGGCTACAACTACAAAGATGTCTACGAGTGTGTAACGTTTCAAATGAGTACTGCGGAAACCTGCGAGGTGGTGGAAGGGTTAAGAAAGGGAAAGGAGAGAACCACCTACTTGTAGTACGAAACCGCAAGGAACGAATTTTCTCAGAAAGAAAAGCCCCGGATTAGGAGGACCTTTTCGGCAACTAAGAGGCTTTTCTTGAAAACCCCGTACAAATTTCCTTGTGGCTTTGTGCTACAAACTGGTGGTTGTATTCTTTCTTTTTTTAAGTGTGCAACATTCGAACAGCAAAGAAGGTTTTTAGCCGTGGTAAGTGGGTCGTAACGTATACATATACAAGAACAAAAAAAAGTAAGGAGCGAAACGTTTTGTCTCGAATCACTGAAGCGCTGTTTCGCAATACCTGAAACAACAAGCTTACTGTGGTAAGACACGTGATGAGCGAGAAAACGCTTCCTGACACAGCGAAAATGCTGGTGGCGACGTCACCTCGAAATTCCTGCACCAGTTGCAGTGACGTCATAGGTTTTGACGCACCTATACTGAAGCCTACGTAGCTCCTAATCGTTGAAAAGTGAAGTTCAGTGTCTTTTGAGTAAGCCCCAGGCTTAACGCGTGAAGTTTCGGCAAATGTTATCGAGGCAATGTGGCCACAAATATGAAAAAAAAGTAAAATAAAAAACCAGTTGCGTGTAGCGGACACTGGTGAAAGAGCAAAGTCGATAGCTTATAACGAAGTCTTCGCTTCGCCAATTATTTTCAGCTTGTTGAATGAAGTAAGATAGGAATGAAGCGAGATACGGATGAAGGGTGAGTGAAGTGTGTGACTGAAGTTGCAGGAGTGATGGGAGTTGAAGTGGTGAGTGTCGCGAGGGGTAGCACATACCAGTCTCCGATCTACGACTGCCATTGGACATCAAATCCTCGAATAAGAGTGGCTTCGCCATTAAAGAAACACAGTTTGAAATCCGTGACGTCACCGTTGGAGGTCCCGACGGAATTTACAGAAATTAACGTGTTAGGATTGAGCTTCTCAATTAAAGGAAAAGATTGAAATGCTCATCTTTTAATAATACCATCGGGGAGAAATTAGTGACACTAGGGTTTTCATACTATAACTCATCAGTCCAAACTAAATTTTTTTTCCCTTAAAGTAGGCTTTCGTGCTCACCTCGTATTCTTGCAGCACAGTGGAATACAGTCGAACCATTGTTCGGGTTTAGTTCATTCAGCGGAGTTGCACGAAAAAAAAAAACACACACACACAAAGGGAGCGTCTGTCCTGCGCGCTTCCCTTGGTCCGCGTTTGTTCGTGCAATCTTGATGTATGGGATCTTTAAAACTTTCCCGTCCCTCTCCCCTGTGTAGGGTAGCGTACCAGTCCTCCTAGACTGGTTAACATCCCTGCCTTTACTTCCTTCCTGCCGTATTGTTGAATAAAACAGGTCACTGACCAATGTCAAACAAAACAATGACGTTTCGGGACCCGTACGGGTCCCTTGTGAACAAGGGATTGTGAACACAAGGGATTGTGAACAAACGACCCGTACGGGTCCCGAAACGTCGTTGTTTTGTTTGACATTGGTCAGTGACCTGTTTTATTCAACAATGCCTTTACCTGACCAGACGGCATTCCGTCGAACTCTCGACTACCTCCTGCCGTATGTAGTCAACAATAGTGGAATATATAGCATGCCTTGCAGGTATACCGTTAATCTACAGGATCCGCGGACTGGGAATCTCGTCGCTTGCGGGGGCGTACAAAAGAACTAACTATTATAATATTCAAGTTAATGACAGAGAGAGAGGGGAAGAGATAGAAATAACATTTACATGCGCCCGTAGTGAAAGGCTGGGTAGAACGCTTTGGCAGCTGCCCCCGTTCATCCCCCTATACTATCGGCCGGAATGCCTTTGGACAACTAAGAACGTTCCTGGAAATAGCTTCACGTAGTAACGGCAACTCGTTAGATTTAAAATTGAGGCAAATAAAGGCTGTGATGTAAAGCACGATGAACATACTTTTTTTTCGTGTTTTTGAAGGAGACTGAACACTGGTTTAAGTTTAGTGTATACCAATTTGTCATGAATTAAGATTATTCTGGTAAGAGAGGAAAGGAAAGAAGCGTACGTTTGAGGGTTTGTTTTCTTTGTTAAATACGTTTAATGCACATATATACCTCATAAAGTGGACGAGGGGATAGGCGCCGTGGCTACTCAGTTGGTATAGCATCGGACACGTTATTCGAAGGTCGCAGGTTCGGTTCCTGTCCACAAAAAAAAAAAATCTTTTCGTCCACTTTTCGTTCTTCACATTTACATTACAATCATTCCTAACGTCCCCTATACTTTCCTTGGCGTGATTGACTGTTAGATCTCATTATTAATATACGAAATAAACAAGAGGAAATAGCTGCTAATGGGGATCGCAGCGTGCGCGTTACCTAAAGGCCGAATGCTCCTGTCTCTCATTCCCCCTTAGCAGCCATTAACATGTGCATTGAGCACTATCTTTTATTGTTCAACAACGCACAGAAGAAATCTCTTACCGGAACCACCTTGGAGGTCAAAATCGTAAGGACCGCTATTTCAGGTATGTGCCATTGGTGGTTACGTACTACGAGGGATGCACAAACCACGCCATAAGGAGCTTCGCCCCTAAAAAAAAAAAAAAGAAACGATGAAATGCCATCCGAGTAGTAACTTTCAACGCGCGTTAGTGTGTGAGCGCCAGCTCGTGTTCGCACGAAAGAGCGTCGTCTTCGCATCCACGCGATGCGACTGCTCTATACAGCGTCGTCTTCTTCGCACATGCGGCTCTACGGCTTCGCGATCGGTACAGTTTTTACCCCGTCTCCTCACTCTCGCCCCCATCTCTCACAGAGCCTAATCATCCGCCGCCACCGCATACGCTGTATAGCGTTCGGCCGCGTTACGAAAGCGCGCCGTTGAAGAAGCCAGGCGACAGCAGCGGCGCTCCCGGGCGTGTGTCGAATCAAGGCGATGCGGGCGGCATGCGCCTCTCTCCCTCTCCCACCCACGCAACGGATGGCATATGGGCTCCTCCAGCGTAAGTGGTACACCACACGCGTGGTGCAGTTAAGACCGCGGGTGCGCATCGCTGTGTACAGCCGCCAGCGAAGGAGGCCTGGGCATCGTACGGAAAAAACACACGCTGGCTACTGCGACGTATAAAAAGATGGGAAGAGGGGGGGTGCTATGACGTCAGAAACAGGGAGCACAACCTCGAGTGTCGCCGGGTTTCCTACGCTGTCGCGTCTCAAACGTCGCGTCACTGGCCGCCATGTTTCGAGCCTGCATGCAGTATAGTGTGCCGAGAGGCGCTTCTGTGTGCGACCGAGTTTATTCAAGTAACGTTGTCGTGCGACCTACCGAGATACTCGCACGCACAAGCAGTGAAAGAAAGAGAAGTGGGAGGGAGTATGTGTGTTCCCCTCGGAAGCGTCAATGCGTTTAGTACAGTCTCCCACCCCCCTTCCCCTTCCCTCCGCGGCTTCTCCCCCGTTCCCTTGCCACATACGCTACCCCCTCCCCGCTCTACAAATGCCGATGTTTGTGTTTTCAATTCGTCGAGTTGAAAAATTGTACATTTCTCCCGGGATGGATCCATCCATGTGGCATTCCCCGT
Organism: Rhipicephalus microplus; assembly: GCF_013339725.1. Classification (NCBI taxonomy): domain Eukaryota; kingdom Metazoa; phylum Arthropoda; class Arachnida; order Ixodida; family Ixodidae; genus Rhipicephalus; species Rhipicephalus microplus. The sequence continues at coordinate 67,359,848 of NC_051168.1, forward strand.
ACGCGCATTTCATACCGTGCTCGCGGTCTACTTCTCTCTCTCTCTCTCTCTCTCTCTCTCTCTCACACACACACACACACACACACACACACACACACACATACATACATACATACATACATACATACATACGTATATATATATATATATATATATATATATATATATATATATATATATATTCATTGACTACCACCAAGGTTAACGCAGTTTACGGGTTTTTGGCCCCGAAGATTTATTTCTTAATTTATTTAATTCCTTAGTTATTTATTACTTCCTTCCAGTCTAAATCACGGTGCACTGTATTCGATTAAGTGTGTTAAATCGGCACAGCATACTTATAGGGCCCTCGATATTACATTCCAAAAAAAAAAGTATGTCTTCTTATGCGAGTTTCAGTAATTATCCGTGATTAGTGAGGTATCTTATCAAGTTATTCAACTGTCAAGCATGTTTCATTTTTGCGTAAATATAGAATCGAATCATGCATGGGCTCTAAATAGATGCAAAGCTTGCTTTCGGTGGCATTTACTTGTAGCAAAGAAAAGTAGTGCTGCTGACGTTGGTCTCGAAAGGAGGCGCGTCAAATAACCCGTCGGGCACCGTATACAGTCCTTTTACCAAAGTGATCGGCTGCAGTCATACGCAGCACACTTAGTTCGAGTCAACGATCAAAACACACTGAGGATTGAGAATGTTCAATTCATCCTATTTCACTGTTTACGAACATATTTGTTTATAAAAAAGTGGCTAACGATTGCCCTCGATAACATCCGGTTTCGTTCACCTTAATAGCATCGGTGGGCAAGAAGAGCTTTAGAAGATAGCCCGCTGATTTTTTGACATTTTCCTCACTTTATTTTACAAAATATATTGAAATAAATGTTCTTTTGAGCTGTACACAAAATTATAAAAGTTTTCCTTGTACTTAATGCGCGTTGATTTTATGTGAAAAACGAAAGAGAGACTTTCCTTACCCTTGAAAAGAACTGTAAAACATGCTTTAAGTTTCGACGTGAGTAGCTGGTAAATGAGGTGACTGAAAGTTCTTTGGCGTACAACGCTTGCAACTTCTTTCTCGGCCACTGTCGTACGAAGAACTCTCAAAAACAATAGCTTCGGGCACTTTTGCGGACACTGCCCCTCGAGGTGTTGGAGTATACCTGCGGCGCCATATAGGCTTACAGCACAGGACGATGAAAAAAGCATGCGGGTCTTAAGGTTAGAACTGAGGAGATAACATCGGGATCAGCAATAATTTCTCGCACGGCAGTTGCTCTGCTTTCATAATTAACAGCGAGCCTGTTTATACCGTGTGTTTGTGCTTCGCGTGGGATACGGGTCACTTTGCCTTCCCCAAAGTCATGCTTATGCTGACCACAATTCGTCGCCGAGCTACAGTTGACTCTCTTGGTGGGGTCAGGCTTGACCTCATAGCATGCACGCACGGGGAGGAGTGGTGGCTCCACCTGCAGGCTAGGTTGAAGTTTATCAACATTTAGCGCATATACAAAAGTATAAGCATTTTGATTGATATGTGGGGGTTTAACGTCCCAAAACCACCACATGACTACGAGAGACGCCGTAGTGGAGGGCTCCGCAAATTTCGACCATTTTGGGTTCTTTAACGCGCACCCAATCTGAGCACATGGTCCTACAACATTTCCGCCTCCATCGGAAATGCAGCCGGGATTCGAACCGGCGACCTGCGGGTCAACAGCCGAGTACCTTAGCCACTAGACCACAGCGACGGGGCTAAAGTATAAGCATTTTAGTACAGAAAAACGCAAACACTACAGAGCAACATTTTATGATGTTGAAGAAAGCACGCACTAACACTGTCCAGCAGCAAAACGAAAATAGAAGCGGAATATTCAATATACGAATTGAAAATGAAAAAAAAAGGAAGGGTAGTTTACACGTTTGGCGCACAATAACAAGATGGGCAACATAAAATGATAAGAATAAAAAAATTGCGGTAAAAAAACCAACTCAACAAAATCATCAATACGAACCCCGGAACTAGGACTAGACCATTTAATTAAACCTCTCGGCGTATAGTTCCTGCGTCCATGACAGAAGCTTTCGCACGTGGATGGGAGAGGGCGATAAATAAATCGAGGATATAAAGAGAAAAATAGTTGAAAAGAAACTAAATAAAGGTGGTTGGGGGTACATGTGGGGGGTGTCTGGGGTCGAAGGTGCAACAAAGTTTGATGAAGACAGCTGGCGCGTTTGAAGGCCCCTCTCTTGCGAGCATGACACGCGTCCGTCGTGCTCAGTGAGAGAAGGAAAGCTTGCCCTCACCCTTTTAATGTTTTTTTTTTACGCTTTCTTGTCCTCCCTCGCGCGTAATTCCATATTTATAACTTACCTTTCTTACTTTTTTTTCTCCGTTTTTTATTCTCTTTTTTCAAGCTGCACTGTGTCCCTGCTGCTCGCTGTGAAAGAAGAACACGGCGACTTCTTATCCCTGTGGTCTCTCTTCACCCCAGCCGCCTCATTAGCTCGCGTCCTTCAGCATCGGCTGCGGCCGACTTTTATACCTCCCTTTGAGAAATATTTCCAGAAATGGCGCCTCCCACTGCCCTCCCTCCACTTCCTTCCCAGGGTACTCTGCTCCTCTTCATCCATCAGGGCCCTTCTTATACCGACAACGCGCGCTTGGAACGCGACCTACTAAACGTGAGCCCGTCTTCCTGAGTCCGTTTTAAGGCGAAAGCCTTACAAAAAAGCCCCATCAAACGGAAGAATTGACAGTCAGTGGCGTCGGTGTTCCGCGTTGGTGGCGCCAACTCGAGTGATGCAAAGATATAAAGTGATGACGCCATTATATGACGTCAACATGACGTCACAGATCTTCCTAATTCGCGACGTGATCACGAGAGGGGGGGGGGGTAGAAATACTGAAGTAGCTGTGATTGTGAGACGTAGGCGAAATAGGTTGTCGGTATATAGCACGAGCAACCAGTGATATAAACTTGTTTATCTCCAATTGCACTCTCGCTCAAGCGTTTAATTCCGGTTCTCCCGAACACTCAGAACTAGTCCTGTAATATCGATGGTCCAAATGGAGAGTTGTATCGGATACATATTACACCGGAGCCCAAGAGCGCCGAATCTGAAAAAATTCGGTTTTGCGTAGCAGAACACTTCGTAACAATGGCAATCGGAAGTGACGACAACACAAGCGCTTCGTAGGGGGGCACTTCCATTGTCATCGCCTGCCTCTGTTCTGACCAACGTTGGTTCTGACTCGGTCCTTTTAGTGACCGCATAAGTATTCTGTTATCTAATCATATGGTCTACTTAAAGATAAGGACAAGTTAACTGTGCGGATAATTATTGAAAATTTATTGAATGAGTTCGTTGAAAGAACAAATGGTTTTGTCGTCAGTATAGACGGGATCGTCGCGGCATCTGGTGGAGTAGTTCACGCCTCCAGGATTCGCTTCGACAGCGCCACGAAGCACGCATGCGCCGTGTAGGCAGGCAAATGCAAAGAAACGGTAGGCGGGCAAATGCCTTGTTGTCGAGAAGTGACAGTGAAGCTTGGTATAAAGGGGGGAACCAATGAAAGGCGAGGGTGAGGTTAGGTGAAAAGCGTGTCAGAAGAAACCAGCTGTTTTCAAGAAGTAGGTCAGTCAGGAGGGTCTGAAGGAGGGCGTCGGTTCTTCGGGAGGTCCTGAACTTTCATGATGGCCAAGACTGTTAGTCTTTCCGAGGAATAACCTGCTCGTCATATAGGCAATATAAGCGCCTGACAAGGGGGAGGGGGAGTATCAGCTTCCTAATTTCGACGGCTTTCATGAAGTAGATCTTGCTGGATTTTTTTTTTAAACCCGCTTTTCTCTGAGTAGACTAGGGAAAAAAAAAGATGACAGATATGAAGGAGCACGTTTCTTTTTATTGGTGGTCTTACGTCTATTGATGTGTGCCCCAGGAGACATCTTCTGTACCTACACAATCTACGTAAGCCTACATAACCTACATTTGCTACATAATCGCAGCTACACAATCGACCACATAACCGGGCCCATAGCCAGATTTTTTTTCGGTCGGTGGGGGGGCGTGGGAGACATTTGCTAAAAAACTTTCACTTTTAGATGAAAAATTGTTTTCATTACTTATTTGCAATAAAACATAGGATATTCAGTGATGAAGGGGGGGGGGAGCGCACGGGCCTGCACGAAACTGCGTACGTGGGGCATTATTACATCGCTTATGATCCTTGCACCCTAATTGTATATGTCCTCTTCGTGTTTATTGTTGACCTATTTAGACACAACGTAAACTCCCATAGTTTCATCGGCGTTTACTTCTGGACATCCTCAAGCACGTTTTGAAGCGCGGAACGTCAACACCGGGGCATGGCTTGATCCATCGCGATATCACTATGAGGCGCGCCTTATAATGAAGGGCTTCAGGTGTTGCGACCACCTGGTGCACAGTATACGCGGGCCTGTCGAAATACGACCATGGCGCGGCCTGCATCGAACCGGCAACCTTCGGGTCGGCAGCTGAGGACCTGTAACGACCGCGAAGGACATGTACGCATATACGGGCTCCTCTACCGTTCAGTTCGTACCAGAAGATTGGCGGATCATGATGGAATGGCCCCGTTAATGTGATGGGAGGCGTGGCTGTGGGCGATTTGCGTCTTTCATCCACGCCGGTGGCATTGTGGTCCAGGTTGTCCTGTTACGACCGCGCGAGCTGCAGCGGAATACCGCGCTTCTTTGAGCCCTTGCTTTGAGCCTGCTGTGTTACAGGATGTTCAAATCGAGGCGGTCACGTACACGTGGTACACACGTGACCACGTGGTTGATCATAGATGGCTGCGCCCGTATTACGATGCACAAGGGAGGCTATACCCTAGCTCGTAGGTTGCACTCACGGACGGGTGCGTGGGTCAGGTCCGTGGGCAGCGAGGTTGTCGCAGCAGCCGAACTGCCTATGCCAACTGCGAAGAGCAGTGCCATTTGTTTTGTTATAGCAATTGCATGGTCTCTATGAGCTTTAGGCCGTCGGCGTCGACGTCGCCGTCATGTTCCGTATAAAGCCCAAGGCGATAGTAATATACATACAAATGCACGAGCAGCAACTGTGAGACTGGCGCGACCAATGATCGATTCTAAGGGCGCTATCGCTCGCACACGCGCAATCTTCGAAGGCATCAGCGGTCGGCTCGTATACCCTTCTGCGTGCTTCGGTCTCAATGCGTAGGCTGTTCAGGAAGAGCATCTTCATGGAGTGGTCGCATTCTCTTACACCAGCGTTTTACAGTGTTATACGATACTGGATCCAAATAAGTAATATAGCTAACCAGACTTACTTTGTATACTACAATTTGTTGCTATCGCATTCGTCGTTTCGCCCTTGCGATGAAACTGACTATTTCTATTTATTTGTGTTTTGAAACAATGTTTTTAACGACTTCGAGTTCTTTGTACTCAACTATGGGAGAGCACTGAGCCGTCCCGTGAGTGAGGTTAGAAAGAGTGGTTAACGATTCAGAGTACTAAGTACTCTACTATGGGAGAACATAGAGCCGTCCCGTGAATGATGCCACACATGTGAAATTTTTAAACAACGCGGGTATAACTTTAATATTTTGATGGCAGCGTTGAACTTCTATCCCACTGAGAGGGATAGAAATGCGCCTCCCAAAGACGCGCTGGTCGCATGGGTGTCTGTCCACGCCGTTTCCCAATAACGTGCGCCCTCTCGATACTAGGCTTGTCAGCGAGCAGCCATTGCTGGCATGGCACACCGATCTTTTATCGAGGTTACTCGTCATATTACGCTGTTACGTTTCATTCTTAATTAGGGTTAATTATGGTTGCTAATAATCCAACCCCATACATTGACATAATAGGGAAGGTGGCGCTGCGACGAACCTTCACCCCTCCCCCTCAAGGGGACTATACCTATCGCACGCCTATGGTAGTTGGTGGTGACAGCTGCGTCCACTGTTAGACCCAGTATGGCAACATCACACAACCAAGGAGGATTAAAAAAAAATTGCTGGAGTGGAAATGGTTGCGCAGAAGTGAAGCCGTTCCTCTGGCAAGATGGCGGTTGTGGCGGCCATCTTACTAGGGGCATGATAAAGTATCACCGTTCGGCGATTAAAAACGAAGCGTTTCCCTCGCACGCCCAACGAGTTTAACGTGGGAACTTTCTCGGGCCACATATAGTGCTCCAAGTGCGTCTTAAAGTTACTCGTTTTCCGTAGTGAGCCTCTAATTGGAGGCAAAGTTCTTGGAAGATTCAGTCATCCATACTAGTTTCTGTGTGTTAATTCGTCGGGAACAACTTTCCTTTAATATAGAACTAACATAGCATTTACATAACATATCAAAGCCACTTGATCTCTAAGTGGGCATCATCAGAAAAGAGCATGTTTCCGCCATCTTGGCAGTGACAAAAGCTGGCTTTTCACGTCTGCTGGCAAGGCATTGCGGGGGCTTCCACTCCAGCAATTTTTCATTAATCATCCTTGGGTGGCTCCCCCTGCTTGACCCAATATGGCGGCGGCGCGGGTAACTGGATGCATAGAGTTTCCCACAATACTTACTAGAGGGAACTCTGGCGCTACTGTCTATGGGAGCTGCAACGCACGGCGCTTCAGCGAGAATGGGAATGATGGGTAGTACACACATTTGTCTAGTTTTCGTACTTCTGACCTGCTTTTGGCTCCGTGTGTGTTCGTGTGGCTTGAAGCTGTTTTCTTATGAAACAAATATTAGCAAATGTTCAGCGGTTGCACTTCACCATTTTATATTTTTAGACTTACTTTCCAAATCGGCTCACGAAGTTCAAAAGGGTTCAATCTTTCTTTCAAAACAAAACCGAAACACAGCAATAAACGAAGCCCCAAGTACGATTTGCCACCCGCAAGTACGAGAACTAGACAGATGTGTGTACTACCCATCATTCCCATGGTCGCTGAACGATCGCAGCGCCAGAGTGCGCTCTGGTTAATTTTGAGAAACTCTATGACTGGATGTCACCTTCTGTAAACCCTGTGCGAAAAAAAAAAAAAAACGCTCGAATCGAAGCGCCGTAAGCTGTGTTTCGTTACCACAGCACCGCGGTGAAGTAACCTTCGCGACCAGGCCACGTCGTCGACTGTAAGACCCGCGTGATGCACGGTTCCTTTCTCTGCGCTCATTTGTCGTTGTCACTGAGAAACGGAAGCGGAAGTGCGCCCCAAGCCCACTTCCGCTCCCAGTCGCGCACTCGAGTACACGTGCTGGGTGTCCTCAGTCAGGCGACAGGCCGGTTGTCTCCCGTCGCTCTTCGTCTTCTTCACCGGTGACGCGAGGCTTGGTCTGGCGCGCTGACAAGTCGTCGGCCGGATCTATCTACGCCCGCGTGTCTCTCCCTATAGTGGGCGCTGTGATTTAAGGCGCCAGCGTGCCGTAAAAGACTGCCAGTCAAGGCTCGCCACTTTAGATGTCGTAAGCAACCTGAACGGGAAATTGCAAAACCACAGGTCGGGTAATCTTATTTTATTTGCAAATACCTCACAGGCTCCAAGTAGAAGTATTATGCGAGGGGGAGTGTGGAATACCTTTTTGAATATATAAAAAAATCAGATGCGGAACGAACATTTCGGTATTTCTTTCGGTACGTTTGGCTGGAACTTTATGCCTAAGCTCCACTCCACGTTAGATGATCCAGGCTGAAAAGCTATTGAGGTGAAAGCCGTAGATGTTTTTCGAAAGGATATGGTGAGGATATAAACGCGGATAAATACGCCAACATGCTTCGTGTTTCCGTGCGCGACATAACCTATCAAGATGAACGAGTACCAACTATAGCCAATTAGGCGTGCTACTGCCTTAGATGCATTATCAAGCGCGAACCGTGACCGCGAGTAATCATAATCGTCGTCATCATCATCATCGGGTGACATCATGATCGAGTGATGGCGTCATCGTGTTACGTAATCATGGCGTTGCAGGTCACCAAAATATGTCTAATAATGACGTCATCGCATGACATCATACTTTTTTTAGCAGTGCGGCGAAATTTGCGACATCTCATCCAATATTTGCCGCGCATTCGTTCCGACACCACTGCTTCGATATATGCAGTGGTGTCCGTAGTAGCGATGCAAAACCATCGAAAAATCGGCTAGCCATAGCAGAGGTAGTTATTTTTTTTCCCTGTACTATCGTTATACTACTGATCAACTATCGATAGTGCAATCGATGCTCTGCGCATGGTTCCCCAACAAGGAACCCCCACCCTTTCATGTGACTAGGGGGAGCTCCGCGCCTCTGCCCCCCACTCCCACCCACCCCCCCTTCTCGCGCAAGCCTACGGCGGTGTCGGCATGGCTATTCTCACCACTGCATCGGTATATTTTGCCATTCCCCGGCTTCCTCTTGTTCTCCTGCACATTTCTTTCAGCCCCACCTCGACTATACACTTCAATGCCTTAAAGCTGGCATCCCAACTCGCCCGTCTCTGAGTAACCAGCTGCAGCAGCCCGAAATCACGTTCAAGGCGTCGAAGCTTCATGCCTCAAGTCGTGAAACAAGCTGCAAGAAGGAAGTGAAAGCGTTTGCAGGAAAGAAAGAAATAAACATCAGCGTGACTCCATGGGAAGGAAGTTCGCCGGCTAACGCGGGCCGCGCCTCCGCTGACCTCGTATACCTGAAGGATTGCGTCATTGTCGATACGCTGTGTCCGCCTCATCTGGGTCACGTTGCGCCGCGATGTGTCCGCTCGGCGTTCGACAAAAAATCGATGATTGCGCGGGGCAACGTGTGTCCGGGTGATAGCCATCGCGGTGCTCACTCTCTCCTCCTACTTCTCAATATCCATATACATCACTGTACACGCCCACGCCATCTCAGCGAGCGTCTTCTACACAAGGCGCAACACGGTAATTATGCGGTATTACGATGGTGAAAATGTGGATGCAAATGTATGCGAAGTTGTGGTCAGCATTATAGGTCGAGTATCGTAACACCGGCCAGTGCATACGTCCCCTAGCTGTGCGAATGAGCGGCAAGGTGTTGTATATACGCTGCTAAGGCACGTTGCCGGGCTAGTTGGTTGAGATTCATAATTTTCACTGGTATAGCGCACCACGACAAGGACACACACAAAGGAGAGATGCACACACACAATCGCAAATAAAACATTAGTTGCAAGTAGCGCTGTGTGCGTGTGCATCTCTCCTTTGTGTGTGTCCTTGTCGTGGTGTGCTATACCAGTGAAAATGATGTATATACGCTGAACACACTGAGACGTCGGCAGGTGTTGCACCTACAAACTTTGAGCGGCCTGTTTGAGTATGGAACTTGTTTATCGTTTTGTTGAAGGAAAAGAGTGAGCGAATGTGATGAAGACGCTGAAAGAGATGCAACCGTAGGTCGGCAAGAACCGTGGAGCTCATTCAGACTTCCTGCCCGATATAAATCCGAGCGAGTCGGCTCATGAGACCATATGCCTAAAATTATTTTGTTCGACTATGTATAGGGCCAATGCTCTTTAATACGAACATCCCACGGAATAGATGCTCTTCTTGGCACCTTTTTATATAGTTCCTTAAAATACAAGCAAAGGGTGGTTTATAAAAGAGGTAGGGACATTTCTATTGAAAGAGATGACAATCATAAGATAATATATATCAAGAAAATACCTGCGAAAGTTGGCGAGTAGGTATGAGGGAATGCCAAGGGACTTCCCTGCGTAATTCACGCCTTGGATCAATAAATGCTGAAATGATGTATGAATGATACCGCTTTGGAATACGTGTGAACGTAAACTGGATTCCAGGCAAGGGTGATAGTAATGCTTAATATGAGTAGATTGCACAGTGAAGGAAAGACAGAGAGGTTATTATGACCGGGTCTTCAGCCCAGTGCCTCGCTTGCAGCATTCTTGAGCGCGTAGGGGGGGGGGGGGGGGGTCGTTGGTCCTTATGCAAAGTGGTTGCAGTGAGCAGCTTGGGTACACATGGGGTATACGGAGGGTAATATGGGCATAGGCATTGCTGTAAAGTATGGGGATTATTTGGGTAACCATGACGGCGTCATTGCGCAGTGGGAAGTTGGACGACGTTCAGGTGAAGATGTGAGTATAGAAACAAGTACAGTGTTGAATGGAGGCTCAAAGGCATCGAGAACTATGCACATGCATGAATTGTACGCATGAATTAGCCCAAATGGGGATCGCAGCGTGCGCGTTACCTAAAGGCCGAATGCTCCCGTCTCTCATTCCCCCTTAGCAGGCATTAACAAGTGCATTGAGCACTATCTTTTATTGTTCAACAACGCACAGAAGAAATCTCTCACCGAAACCACCTTGGAGGTCAAAATCGCAAAGACCGCTATTTCGGGTATGTGCCACTGGTGGCTACGTACTACGATTTTTTTTTAGAATCTACTGTCATCACTAGAACTCAATCGCAGCACAAATACTGTTAATTTGTTCTATTCGGTGATAGAGGTGGAAGGAAAGGAAGAGGAAGAAGCAACAAAAGAGAGAAGGCAGGGAGGTTAACCAGAAAGACATCCGGTTGGCTACCCTACACTGGGGGATTAGAGAAGGGGACAAGAAAGACGAGAAAGAGGGAAGAGAGGGAAGACACGCAGTGAAGGGAGGGTGGGTGGAATGCTGACATAGGCTTGGGGGGGGGGGGGATATACTACATCCATCCCTTCAGGAGGTTGTGCCAGGAGGTTGTACACCGGACTAAAAAAAAAACACCATTCCACACAATACATTACATTCGAGCTGAAATGCTTAATTCTAAGGAAGTCCAATAAAGTGCACGAAGGGGAAGATGGAAGCTTGCGATAAAAAAAATTCGTAAACAGTTGTTTAGTGCTGGAGCCGGCTGTTTAGCCTAGAAGAAGACAAGTCGAAACGTTGGCTCGAAACGTTGGCTCGAAACGTTGAAACGTCGAAACAAGTCGAAACGTTGAAGACAAGTCGAAGATAGTCGAAAAGTTGGCTAGAGCACACAACGCCTGTTTACAGATATTTTTTAAAATCAACTCTAAGAAAAGAGATACGGTGGTCTAGTCACCGAGGGCATGTCATGGAAAGGGGGTGGTTGTCGCTACTCGACCATAGAGTTTCGCACAATGTTTACTAGAGGGAACTCTGGAGCTAGTGTATATGGAAGCTGCAACACACGGCGCTTCAGCGATCATGGGAATGATGGGTAGTACACTCATTTGTCTAATTTTCGTACTTCTGGCCTGCTTCTGGTTCCGTGTGTATTCGTGTGGCTTGAAGCTGTTTTTTTCATGAAAACATAAATTAGCAAATGTTCAGCGTTTGCGCTTCACAACCTTAATCTTTTAGACTTACCATTTTGAATCAAGTCACTAAGTTCAAAAGGGTTCGTCCTTTCTTTCAAAACAAAACCGTAACCAGCAATAAACGAAGCCGCAAGTACGATTTGCTGCCCGCAAGTACGAAGACTAGGCAAATGTGTGTACTACCCATCATTTCCATGGTCGCTGAACGATCGCAGCGCCAGAGTGCCCTCTAGTTAATTTTGGGAAACTCTATGTACTCGACCGAGGGCACCGACACTGTAACAGCTACAACAGCAACCGATCGAACCACTTTCACCTGCTTCCGTTTCCAAGCCAGACAAGTGGCGGACTTCGAGATGTGTTTGGCCGTCGCGCGGAAGCTGAAGCCGCGTTAAATCAACAAGAGGGACTAGAGCGACCTCTTTCGACCGACGCGGGCACCTCGCTTCGAAAGCAGCGAGTTGCTCGGCGTGCCGCCGCCGGCTGTTTGCACGACTTGTGGCGCGGGCTGGCTTGCTCTTTGCGTCTGAAAGCGTCAAGAGTGGTCATGATGCAGAAGCAATAGCGCTTGCGGTTTTTGTCGGCGCGAACGTTTCTCTGGGTACACACACGCACACGCATCTATCAAGGAGCTGTAGCAGACGTCGTTCCGTAGCAGACGTCGTTATGTCGAGTGTTGGCCATCCGGAGCGCCGACAGCTGCAGACGCTGCCTCTCTATAGCTTCTCGACTTGTGCAACTCTTATTATACGGTAGCGCTGGCTCTCCTCACTCTCTTGCTAAGATGAGATGCGTAGGCAAACTATTGTGGCGCTCCGTTCAGTGATGCTGGAAGACCACTGTCGATATCCGCTTCGGTTTAGGAGGGATTGACACGTGACCGAACTACCTGCGTAGTATCCTTGATTGCGTCATCAAGTCGTTATTCGAGCGATCTCAATTTGCCCCCAACACGCGATAATCGACTCGTTTCCCTCTTATTATGCACCTCTAGAGAGTGAACATCGGCTGTCTTTCCCTACCCGCTCTGCCATAAATTTGCATGGCCTGTAACTCAACTTCGTCCTATAGCCTGAGTGAGGCCAAAGGGGGTTTAGCTATGTACCGTATTGCTATCTAGTATCTGTATTGCTATATAATAATTTATGCAACCGAGGCTAAATAATCCCTGTAATGGTAAATAATCATTTGTGTCACCAATTTCACACGGCATATCGCAAAATTTCGTAAAAGCATTCAGGCGAGGGTTGCGAGTGGAACCACAACTTCATCAAGTCACCTCGATTTACGTATATACCAAGTCAAATAAGGAATATAATTGACCGGCAGCGCTCGTTTCCTTTCAGCGCCTGGAGTTGATCAAACAGCAGGTGTTTAATCGAACGCCCAGCTTTTAACCCAAGGAAACATTTGGGCCTATAGTTGAAAGCCGGTGATCTGTTTGAACTGCCTGATCCGCGCGCGTATACCATGTCGAAGTTTTCCACAGGTTCATCTTCGCGGGTGCAGTGAAAGAGTGGGTCGCACCAGCTTTAGTTCTTTATCTATACCATCGCATTTTTTTTCACGCTGTTCAGATCGTTCAAGCAAATGAAGACATCAATGATTCCGCCTGACCGCATCCCCTATCGTGCTGTTATCCTTTCTATTACAAAACCTGTGACGCCGTTAGGCCTACAAAAAGAAACGGGAGAGGCTGTCGCAAAGGAAGTCACATCACGGCAGATTGCGTTTCCAGCTGCACGTGCGGCACACGTCACCAGGTCACGTGCTTCTTTGTCGCTAAGCGAGCACGTGCCAGCGCGCGTGCGCCGGTTCGGTTGAGCCTAGGGCTCGGCGCCAGCTCGAGTCGGAAGCATTAGCGCCGCACGCGCAGTCGACAACAGATGGCAGCACGAGCCCACCCTCCTCCCTCACCTTGGATCAAAGCTCAGTGGTCACGTGACTGGAGGAAACCGCCCCGTCAAAGCAGCAGCCAGAGGGGCGGTGTTTAAACGACCGGCTTCGGCGGCGCGCTGCCCCGAAACGATCACCTAGGGACTCGCACCAACCAGGACTCGAGCCCGGGGTCACGTGTTAGGGTCCCGTCCGTCGAGATTCGCCCGCTCGCTCGTGGGGCGCTGCCGAGGTCGGCAATCGTTACGTCGCCATTTTTTTTCCTATCCCCCCACCTTTCTGTTTTTTTCTTCTATTGGCAGCCCGTCGTCTGGACAGATTTTCGTCCGTTATTTTTTTATGTAGTGTCTTTTCTATCTACTTTGCTTGCTGACTTGTGCCTGAAAGCCTCCGCGTCCTTGGTTTCATAGTCTACATTCATTGCTGTTATGCCACTGTTATGTCGTTGAGGTCTTCTGAGCGCTTCTATTTCGTTTCTGCGGGGGGGATTAGTAAATCTAGATGACAACGCTACACATATGCCGTCTCTGTCTATTACAGCGCAAACTAACGTGCGATCAACCTCCTCCCCACAAAGGGAAAAGTCAAGCATGCAGGAATAACGGGCATGCGATTCGCCTCGACAAACGACTTAAATTTGCATACGATTTAGAACGAATTCGCTACAGAGACCATGACGACAAAACACATTTACTGTTTTGTAGCTGCCTGCAAAGTGGCACCATGGACCCCGTCAAGCTTCACTGACTTTTTTCTTTGTCCACGATCCTCAACATGTAAATCTGCTACGGGGGCTTTAGTTGTTGCAAACACACGACACACTGTCACACACACGGCTTTCACAGTGTGTGTGTGTGTGTGTGTGTGTGTGTGTGTGTGTGTGTGTGTGTGTGTGTGTGTGTGTGTGTGTGTGTGTGTGTGTGTGTGTGTGTGTGTGTGTGTGTGTGTTATCAATCGTTCTTTCGTCAAACTTTGGCAGCACGAATTGTCATCCCCTCAACATCAGTTCTACATTAAAACGGAAATTTCATTGATTCGATCTTCTTCGCTCTGCCCTAAGAATAAAAGATTTTAAAGACGCATCAAGTGTCTTTCACGACAAACAGCTGATTCTAAAGTTATTCTAAACTACAAGTGATTCGAGTTGCTTTCTATTTTTGCCTTTTGTCTAGAAGAGGCGTCTTGCGACACGGGGATGGAGATAAACAATGGTGAGTAGAAACAAATTTCGTAGATGGCTGTAGACGGAACCATTTATGTGTAAGCTCGTGTGTGTTTGAAAGTGTGCAGGTATGCATATGTAGAATTTCCGGTGGTGGTAGGGGAAGGGCGCATTTAATCATCCCCTATTGCGCCTTTGTTATGCACGATAGACAAATAGATCGAAAAGTATCGCATAGCTAGCAGACACATACGTGTAAGACACAACGGCACGCGTCCTGATGCCGTTTCATGCACTTAACAAATAAGCCCCAAAAGTCACCGTTTGTCAAGCCATATATAGGTTTTGATTTCAGCCGGGATGTAGGTCTATCGCGGACGGTCTGCCATAAACAAGATTAATGGCTGCGAACATTTACTGTGAAACAAATATTATAGCGTCACGGCAGCAGACCACGACAGCTTGTGTTAATTTATAACCTTACATAACTTGTATCTTACGCTAAAGTCGGGCCTTCAAGTTCTGCATTACTGAATAAACGTGTAACACATGTGAGTCAAGAGTTAAACGCGTGGCCATTGAAAGACACAGAGCGAGAAAGGATGTTTTGCAACTATATAAAGAGCTCATATTCACCGCTCGAACGGCTAATCCACGGGTCTTCATGAAGAATGCGTTACGTAACGCTCTTCGTGTCCACATCGGCGACGCGTATAAAGGAAAGCCCCCAGCATATAATAGCCACCTCGCTGAATCAGCGTAGAGAGCTCATAAAAGGAGCGGGCCCTCCGGAATGAACCATGGAAACGTACAACGCGTGCACACAACAAGGCGGCGCAGGGCGAGAAAGAGGAACATGCTCGTAGTTCATACACGAGCACCCAGGGGGAGCTGCGATCGGATCCCCCGGAGCTCGGCTACACAAAGGAACGGCTATTTAGGAGACATTTGGGCACTCTGGACGCGATATTTATGGCGATGTACAACTGTAGGGTTAGTACTACGGTTGTTCTCAATGCCAGTGCCTCCACCGCCCCTCCTGACCCCTCCCTGGTGCTTGTGACACCACGCGGACACAGCGGGTCGCCATTGATGTCAACGCCGGCTACTGTCCGAGAGTCGGGGGATTAGGAAACATGCGTGGCCAGAGGGGATCGCGGCGCTGCGCGATGTTGTTGTGCTCCCCTGGCTCCGTGCGCGTGCATTGTGTGTGCATGCTCGCAACGCGTCAACAGGGACGCAGATAAACAAGGCACGCCCATCGTGTCAGCCCGACTCGCGCCACCATGCGGGCAGGGCGTGCACGTGTTGTTGATGCGTGGATTCCACCGCGCCTCACTGACACGCGGAGTTCCTCATTGAACCAGCATCTAGCGAAAGGCTTGGTAGTTTCATCCTGGATCACTTTTTTTTTCTGTGTCGCGCAGTTGTTGCCTAACATGATCATAGGGCTGTTTTTATGTCCCGTAAAAGAACTTGTTGGACTACCTGGTTGCTCGTTTTCGGAAAAAAAAAAATATTTAGAGCATGTGTGAATTCAGATGTGCGCTTGTGTGAATGTTCCGTGTGTTTGCGCTCTAATTCTTTTTTTTTTTGGAAATGTTTTATGTCAATCGCGCAGAGGCGTAGGCACAATTTTGGGGGGAGGGGAGAAGGGGATGGAGCGTTGGACTATTCTTTATGTGTGTCCGTGCATGCATTTATGTGTGCGTGTATATACACGTAATCAAAGTTGAAAACTGGGTCGGTTTGAACCTCCCCCTCCCTCCCACGTCACTGCCATCGTGGGACGAATGCCGCGCAATAATCTTCAGTATAGCCTATCTTGTGCGACAGGATTCCTTTTAATGCATTCTATTTTCATTTGAACTTCGACAACCACCGTATTCTTCGCTGCTGCTTTGTTGATCCCTGGCCGGAAGGTGACCGCGAGTTCTCCCGATGTGCAATTCTCACCTAGTTCGTGGACGTGCTTGAGGGGGCCCTGCAACACCGCAACAAGGAAAACAAAAGATAGAATCAGGTAAGTACGAACGGAGTAACAGAGATGTGTTGCACACTGTAATTGCTTCATATATTCTCTCCTGCCGACTAGCGCGCTGGAAAATAAGCAGGGAGAGATGTCACGGGGTAAAGAAGTTACGTTACGCGCACGTCAAGACCTTGAGCGCTTTTTTTTTTTTTCTTCGATAATGCGGCTTGCTTTCAGTGTGATCGCGACAGCGCGCAGGGGCACGTGGCGGCCTCTCACGTTGGCACCGGTAACTATGCCACTCACAATGCTCAAAGCGTCCAATAATTAATGGCCGCAAATTTGTGTATTTGGCACAGTCATTTTGGTATACGGCATCATTGGTACGAAGTAGAGGGAGCAATTTTTAGCGTGCGTCTAAAATTAATTCTAAATTTCAGGCCGCGTGCTGCGGTGTAACGCTCGGCTCGCGTCTTCTCAAAGGCCCCGACAACCTATCGTCGATGTTTTCGAATCTTCGTGTTCAAGTATGCAGGTGCGTAATAAAAATTAGCGTAGGCGCTACCTACCGTCAGTTGTTATTGAAATTTGTCCCATATTGGCTGCCCTTCTTTTGCCGGTATATATTTGTGCGTGCAGATGTTTTTGTTCTACTAGAAGTTTGAACTGTGATCTTCCCCGCCTACCTTAATTAACTGTCTATATTGTTCTCTGTAGTAGTTTGTTACAACTGACATTTCGGCATCAATGACAGGAAGTACAGCTGGACGTATTATAGAACCATTCTAAACGTATCGTACAGAACCGCGAAGATTAAGAAGAAAAGCTGTAGCCGAGAAATTTATAACGCAAGCATCAGGTTAAAGTCAGTAAAAGTTACTCTTAAATAATAATAATAAGGAGTTTTACGCAGCTGTATCTAAAAAGAACTTATTCATCAGTCCTTGTTCGGGGCAGCGTTTCTTTAGAGCCAGTGGAAGAATCAGACCCTTCCCGAACATATATGCACAGAGTTGCGGTCTTCCACATCACGAACACGTTGACATACCTAGCGCCTCGGCACATGTTGTGCAGCAACAGTTTGCAACTTATTAGACAGGAACGTTGCAGGAACGACTCGGTAAAAAGGCATTCTAGCGCCTACTGATGCCCGCAGAGTCTTCGTTGAAGCCGGACTTGTAGGAACGTTATATGCGAGAAAACGCACAAACGAGGTACTACGTTATGTCACGCATACGGTTTTTCCTTATGGTATATTGGCAGCCGTTCGGAGCGTCAAGCCAAAAATTTCCTCGAAGAATGTGTGCAGTTCCTGTAATGCAGCAGGTGCGCCGTCTGGTGTCTGTAGTATAAACCACGCAGCAATTTTCTCCGCGGGTGTTCGTCGCGCCGACTTTTCACGTCATCCCGCGTCACGCGGCATCGGTCGTCTTATACGAGACAGCCTCAAAAAGACGGGGGAGGGGTGAAAATGTGGGAAAGGAAGGGGGGAGAAATGGCTGTCCAGCGTCGAATGGACAGCGCCTGTTCTCCCCTCGTCCTGCCCGTGTCGTCGTCGTCGATATACCACGAATTCCGGATGCACCCAGTGTCGGCCGTCTTCGTGTCGCCGCGGAGCCACGACATCAGACGCGAAAGGAGGACGTCGAGGCGGTGGTGGACAGTCCAACGTGCACGCACATTTGGTGCCACTCAAGACCGCGCATCGTAAGGCACGGCGGCCAATGTCTGCGAGGACGTCGTCCCGACGGAGGAGAGGACATGCCATTTCTGCGGCATCGTCCTGTCTCCCAGACGGCCATTCCTTCGGTCGGTCCGAAGGAAGAAACTAAACGCAAGAAACAGTGTCTGTTCGAAGGGGACATGCCGCTTTGCTATACCTAGCCCCGCTCACTTCTCCGGTGGAGTGCCTTGTGGCCAGAAAGACAGAAAGAGGAACAGTATACAAGATGTCTAGATAGAAAAGCAACATGTGATAGTCTTCGCCGTCCTCTCTGTCTCTCTCACTCACTCTTTTCGTCTTACGCGCGAACGCAAACATCACACTGCATGTCTTCCGACCCCCTGCTGCTGCTGCTGCGTTCTTGGTGCTTTCGCACAACTTGTACCTTTTTGAAAGCCGAGTTTTTCGAGAGAGGCGAGAGAGATGCATGGGGCGGTCGAGGGGAGTCTTTCCGCGGCGTCGGCGAGACCGCTCTGTAGGGGCGACGCGCACACGGCACCTCGCCGGTGGTCCTCCCCCCGAGCGCGCCTTGTGCACCCCCCTCTCAAACTCGCCCCCCAAATCCCCCCTTATAAAGAACAGGAGCCGCGGCCGCTTGACAAGATGATGGCCCAATCCACGAGGCCTGTATACTGTATAAAAGAGAGAAAGAGACGGGCGGGATCAACGCGCGTGGCCTCTCATGCGACGATCGAGCTGCCCCCGCTGTCCGGTCTCCTTCCGTGCTAGAAGACTTTCTCGCCTTCTCCCCCCCCCCCCTCGTAATATGCGCTCGACGCGACGTGCTTGCGGCTGCGGGCAAACGAGACAGGTATCCTCGCTTCATACCCTCAGCGGCCTATCCATTCTATTGCCCTCTACCCTCTTACCTCTCCCTTGTCTGTAATGAAGTTCGAGCCCTCTCTCCGTCCGTGACGCCTTGGACATTTCGTTTTATCGGAAGTTCGTTATACCCGGATACGGGTCCGACAACGATCTCGTGCCATTGTGATGGCGATGTCGATGGAGACAAGCGTGGCAAGCTGTGGTCTGCTTGCGTTGTCCGGAGGATATATCGGGACGTCTGCGGTGCATTCCAGGTGAGAGAGAAAGGTGGTCCGTTGTCCTGCAAGCACAGTTCTTTGGTAGCTCAGAATGCTCAACAGCGAGGGCCTGACAGACGGATCACTCGCGGAAAGTGAAGAACAAGGTCGTGTCACGAGAGTGATCTCAACGACCGGACGCTCTTTTCGTCCTGTCAGAACTGGGAACGAAAATGTACGCGTTAAAGTAAGGAGGGACGACATTATGTAGTCTTCACTGCTCTGCTTTGAAGACAGCCTCGACGGTATACTTGTACCGCGATATACCTCCGGCGGAATTACGCTTGATTCGTTCGCGGCGAGTCTTCCAAGTAAATCTCCTCACATACCGCCCACCGCGCAGAATGGCCAGTGTTGTTGCCTCTCAAGCGAATAGTATGCGTTGAGCCATAAGCGAGCGAAGGAAGACGGACTGAGAGGAGAGTGACAACCCCTCGGTAATACTCCGGGGGTGTGGGGGGTGGCAAGTATTCTCCATGTCATTTTTCAGTCGGATTCATTTGTCATTTTTTAATATACCGAGCTATGATGACACAGGCGAAGTGACACGACCTCGATGTTGCATTCCAAGAAGTTTTCATTTCTCGCATTTACCCCCAATATCCGATGACACATGGCAGGCGCCTTTGCGCATCGTCACTTCACTTAAATTTTTGCATCTATTTCGAACCTTTCTTTCTTTCGGGCTCGATCCGGGGGGGGGGGGGGGTAGCGATGATAAATGAGGAATTTCAAAGTCATCAAACATCCCGTTTTCAACACACATCCACATTTCATTTGTGGTCGCGCATTTCTGACATCCATATGAAAAGAACGGAAAAAGGAACCACGGGTGCTAGTGCTTTAGCACTGCCACTGGAGTTGGCGATCTTTGAAATCACGAGGTCACCTGTCAAAACTTTTTTTTTTTACATAACCAGGTGACGGAAGGCAGGGTTCGCTGTCATTGCATGCACACAGTTACCATCTATTGGATCCTCAGGCGCGCATTTCAAAGGTCAATCGAAGCGGTGCTTGGGCGGTGAAGCGGAACGGTGGCCGCGTTTCCACCACCGCCCACCATCTCCAGAACCGTGGCTTGAGATAAATGTTTTGCATATTGGGCTGAAATGTACCACACACCTGATGTGAGAACTGCCTGAGTTGACCTTCAAGGCACGAATGAGCTTCATTGTACGCACAAAGTGACATTTACAAGGCCTCCCGACGTATACTATTCGAGAAAACAGCTGCTTCTTTGCCCTATAAGTGGCTCAACACAGGACACCACTGACGGCCAGCACGTGTTAACGTCACGCATACGTATACATATAACGCTGAAAATGGGCCCTGTTGGCACTGTTCTCCGCGGAATCATCGCAGCGAAACAATTCCACTGCAACAAATCTGTATACGACTCTGTTTTAAGCAAACGATATTCACTTGTTCTGACTGATGCATCCATCTCAAAACGAACGGAGCTTTTCTGGGGGGGGGGGGGGTCTCTTATCTTTTTCCATATACGCGAACAGCCGGGAAAGTTCGTCTACAAATGCAAGCGATTCGCGAAAAAAAGTTCGACTCGTTGGTTCCCATGCCTATTTTGTAACATATAATTACTCGTTCTAACGAAAGAAAGTTTGCTACAGGGCAGAATGCTCTGTCTCGCACTTTATGTAACAAAATACAACGTATATTGTGACACCTCGAGATGCACGGGTTGTAACATGTTTCGCGTGGACATAAGTGCTGCGGTGCTCCAGTAGACAAAGGATTTTTTTGGTGGTGGGGTTTTAACGCGCATATTTTTCCATGTTAAATTTATGCATACTTGTGCGCACATTGGGACGTGTGCGTGTGCTATACACACATGCATAACTGAAGAAGAAGAAGAAGAAGAAGAAGAAGAAGAAGAAGAAGAAGAAGAAGAAGAAGAAGAAGAAGAAGAAGAAGAAGAAGAAGAAGAAGAAGAAGAAGAAGAAGAAGAAGAAGAAGAAGAAGAAGAAGAAGATGATGAAGCAGAAGAAGGAGGTGGTGATGAAGATGATGATGAAAATGAAGATGATGATGACGAAGATGATGAAGAAGATGATGATGATGAAGAATGTCATATTTGCAAGATATCATATTTGCAAGAAGAATGTGTTTATTGAGAAGGAGAGGTTGGCCTGGAGAGCGGGTTTGTTTCTCGCAAAACTGGGAATATTCATGGGAGGTGGGGTTGGGGATGCAACTCACCTCTTACCGGGGATCCATACGCCAGAGGGGCGTACATATATCGGAAACATTTAGGGAGGTAGGGGGGAATAAACCATATTGTATGAAATCTAGAAATTTCGCGCATGGACAAGTGGCGCCACCTCTCGGCAGTTCTCAACCGATATGAAGTGCGTTGCACTCGGTTACAAAATAAAACATTTCCGAAGGACGCGAAAATCCTTGAGGTTCCGGCTTCTAATATGCTTGAGGCTCTTAATAACACGCTTATGGCTCTTAATATGCGTAGGGTTCGCATAACCACAGAAAAAAGTACTTAACGGTTCAAGTGGAAGCAAAACTAGCGCGACTCTTTCTCAGGTGAAGGTCAGGCGTACCACGCTGTTCTGTGGGAGGAGCTGGCATTTTTTATAAGGTCGCAGCCGTGATATAACACCAAGATCAATTCGTTTTTTTTAATTGACGCGGTTGCGTTAAAGAACTTGTTACGTGCCGATTGCGGTGTCTGCTTCATTGGTTGTGAACGAATAAATGTCAAAATTGTACGCGACCGAAAAATCGAGAAGGATGCAAATAAAATAAATGCTAATACACTTAGCATGAGGGACAAATGAAACCCACCCATTCTGCAGCAAGCAGGTGCTCTACCACAGATCCACGTCAGATTAAAAGATTACTTGAAACTGCTTCGGACAAAAACAGTATATGAATTTCACGTAGGTACTCATAGGAGCCTCCTTAACGCATGAAATAGCGAAAATAATTGCGTGGCAGTAGCGTTATAATAGGGCCAGCGGGTGAAGGCTCGCCCACTATAAATTTCTTTAGCATATTTAATAATCATCATCAGTGGCAGCAAAAATATCGAAAGAGTGAGCAGCTGCGTAAGTTCGCGTGTTGCATTACGGAAGTGTATACATAGTTATCCCTTTGCTGATTCGCAAAAGAAATAAAAATGTGGTGTATATAGTGAAGGGGGGAGGAATCATTATAAATGAAAAGAAGAAAAACGTGAGCCCCGTAACTGTCTCTCAGGGGGAGGACACCTCAACAGTAGCTCACGAGGGATGGGATAGAGGAGGGAATAGAAGGATAGGATTAAAAGGTAGAGAGATAGAGAGAGAGGGGGGGGAAGGAGAAAGCGAGGCGGTGGGACAGGAAGTGACGGAAGTAAGGAGAAGACAGGAGAGAAGGACACGGTTGCAGAAGTCCGAGGTCGGGGCACCACTGGCGAGAGCTCTTGTCGGCGACAGGAGATGGCGTAGGGCTAATCCAGTGGGCCAGAGCTACGCTGTCGTCGGAGATCGCGAGGGCATAACCGGTCGGCACGGAATTCAGCGAGCGAGGACCCTATATAGCGAGCACTTCGCAAATGTATACTCGCAGATGGGCATTCTAAGATACTTTGAAACAACCAATGTTACGCGACGTTTGTTTCCTTGCGGCACGGTTGAGGCATCAACCGAGAACCGAAGCCAAGCGGAAGTTGCTATTGAGCCCAATTGGTGCCCAATACGCGATCGCGTTACCGGACTCTTGAAAGCGAACGTAAGGCGCCCTCGAATTTTTTAGGGCCCATTTAAACACCGATTCGTAATTTACTCGCGTCTGGGTCGTGATATTCAAGTCAGCAGCTCAGTGAACACGCACGGTACACCCATGGCGTTCTGAAAGAAAAAAAAATCACACCATATCCACGGAATGAATGATGATTGGTGGCGCGAAGCGTTCGTCAGTCCATCCGTGCTTCCGTCTGTCCATTCGTTCTTGCTTGCGTGCGTCCGTGTGTCCGTCTGTGTGTCCGTACATCCCTGTGATCATCGTGGTGCGTCCGTCCGTCCATACGTCCGTCCGTACGTCTAATCGTGCGCCCGTCCCCCTGTCTGTCCGTTCGTCCGTGCGTCCGCCCCCTATGTCTGTCTGTCTGTCTGTCTGTCTGTCTGTCTGTCTGTCTGTCTGTCTGTCTGTCTGTCTGTCTGTCTGTCTGTCTGTCTGTCCATCAGTCCGCCCGTCCATCTGTAATTCCATCCGTCCGTCCGTCCGTCCGTCTATCTAGTGAACAGTTCAAGTACCACCATATAACATCTTTTTTATCATGTATTCGGATGGATGGATGGATGGATGGATATGGCTGTACCCTTTAGATCGGGCGGTGGCTAGCGCCACCAAGCCGTAATACTTAATGAACCAAAAACTAGATTTATTTTTTTTTCCTTTTAAAAAGTGAGGTTGAGGATTCGTACTTTGCAGTGAAGCGTTTAATTTTCACTCGTGCCTTGACTTTAGCCACCAATCATATAACCTCCTTCTAGTCAATTCTACCCGCTTAAAGTCTATTTTGCCCTCCCTGTCCCTAAACCCAACTGCTTTGAAACACTCTGCGCCATCATCCTGAACTATAGGGCGAAGCCCTTTACAGAACATTATCAAGTGTTCGGCAGTTTCTTCCTCCTCTCCGCACGCACTGCATACCAACGTTACTAGATAGGTTCTAATATAATCTAGTAACGTTGCTGCATACCGTGTCTACCCCTTCGTATTCATCATATACAAGTACCGCCATCCAGCGGCAATTCCGAGAACCGCTCTATCGGGTATGTGCCACTGCAGTGGTTACGCACTACAACGAGGGACGCACAAGCCATGCCATAAGGAGCTTCGCCCCTAAAAAGGTGCCTCGGGCGGGAGCAAACCTCCGTCCGTCACGCCGTGGTCATCTCCTCGCAATCCTCCCGCGGCCGACAACTTCCAGTTATGCCGTCCGTGCGGTAATCTTTTTCGGCGGCTCTCTCCACCTCTTATATACATTCGTGTCCGAAGCGGCGGCCGCTTTCGTTCACCCCACAAAAGCTGTAGAAATAATGGCGGTGTCTTCCGGTGCGGGTAATTTTGTTTGGAGGCTCCCTTTGATCGAGACGTCTAGTTATCGACCCCAGTCCCTTTCAACCTCTCCTCTATACAGCCGCCACCGCTTCTTAACCCGTTGTTGCCAGCGGTCTTGCCTACGAGCATCACGAAGCCCCCCTCGTTTGTGTGCCCACTGACACGTCTGGCCGGCCGAGTGCTCTCGCTGCCCGCATTTTCGAGGGGTTTGCCCGCCACTAAGCGAAACCACGCCTGTCGGGCGGAAAAGTCTGTTAGGTAAAAAGGGGCCCTTCTATATATATAAAATTGGCCCAAGGTGCTGCTGGAGCGTGGAACGGCCGGAGGGAGGGGTGCAATGCCGCTCCCCCGAAGACCTTATCGTTCCTTCGTCAATTCGGATTTGTCGCACATAAAAAAAAGGGTTCAAAATACGTGGTAGACAGCAAAAACGCGTGCGTGAAGTTTGAGTTTTTGACTTTGCCGGTTTTCTTAGTGATATAGGATTTGCGTGCTGTCTTTCTCGGCATTGAATCAATGGGTGCAATTACTGTCGACGCTTGCGTGGTTCTCTGCGTGGTACTGCCAATGATTTTTAATGCTAAACTTTTTTTTTGCGTGCTGCAAGCACTATTGGCATCTATCTACTGTCTGTCTGTCTGTCTGTCTGTCTGTCTGTCTGTCTGTCTGTCTGTCTGTCTGTCTGTCTGTCTGTCTGTCTGTCTGTCTGTCCATCCGTCCGTACGTCTCCTGTTATTCCTGTTACCTTTAGTCGTCACGTATGTTTCGTGTTCCCTTAGGTACTCGGCCCCACTGCTTATCAATACGCCCAGATATTTGTATTTATCTGTTATCCCTAGCGTGACCTCCTGTATCCTATGCTCACTACCTTCATTATCATTAAAAATCGTGACTGCTGATTCTTCCTTACTGAATCTGAAATATAACCTATCTCTCTCATTACCGCAGATGTCTATAAATCTCTGCGAATCTTCCTTGTTGTCGGCCATAAGTACTATATCATCTGCGTACATCAATGCTGGTAGTGTCTGTTCAATGAGTTTTCCTTGTTTGACGAAAGAGAGGTTGAAGCCCAGTAAACTTCCTTCTAATTTGGCCTCTAATCCTTGTAGGCACATCATGAATAACAAGGGTAACAGATGACACCCCTGCCTAAGCCCCCGTTTTACCTCTGCAGGCTTGGATACCTGTTTTTCCCACTTTATAACGGCCTTGTTACCTTTATAGATGTCATTTAAAAGATTAGTGACTCCATCTTTCACACCTAGTGTGTCCAGTATTCCCTACAAGTCCTCTTGAACTACGCTATCGCACGCTCCCTTGATATCCATAAATGCTAGCCACAGGGGCCTGTGTTCCTTTTCTGCTATTTCGATGCACTGCGTCAGTGAGAACAGATTGTCTTCCAACCTCCTGTGTTTCCGAAACCCATTCTGCAGTTCTCCCAGCACGTCCTCATCCTCTATCCATGCCTGCAGTCTTTCCTTTATAATCTGCATCGCCAGCCTGTAGACCACTGATGTCACTGTTATAGGACGGTAGTTGTTTATGTCAGTTTTGTCCTCCTTTCCTTTATAGATCACGCTCATCCTGCTAAGTTTCGATCCATCGGGGACTTCATCATCGATTATTATTTTGCCTACTGCCTCTCTCAAAGCCTGCTTAGACTTTGGACCTAATGTCTTAATCAGCATAATTGGAATGCCATCTGGGCCTGTTGATGTACTACTAGGAACCCTCTTCTCAGCCATTTCCCACTCTCGTTGTGAAAATAGAGCCATTGCGCCACTTGATTTATCCTTGTCTATTGTGGTGCATAAAGCACTTCTTTGTTGAAAATTTTCTGTCACCCTTGTTCTTGTATATTCAATAGCTTCGTCCCCTTCTAGCCTAGCACCTTGAGTTGTAGTTATAAACCTCTGCTCTAGGCTCGTCTCATTTCTTAGGGAGTTTAGATGGTTCCAAAATTTCGCAGCTG
The DNA here is from genome assembly GCF_013339725.1 of Rhipicephalus microplus. Lineage (NCBI taxonomy): Eukaryota > Metazoa > Arthropoda > Arachnida > Ixodida > Ixodidae > Rhipicephalus > Rhipicephalus microplus. The sequence continues at coordinate 67,386,034 of NC_051168.1, forward strand.
CCTTTCTATCTTTTTTATGTACTTCTGCCAGCCACTGAGCTCCTTTTCTTCTAATCTTTTCATTTATCAGAAGGGATGCTTCCCTTCTAGAGCTTAGAAAGATTTCTCATTTTCTTTCAACATCAATTGTCGGTTCACCCCGTTGCTTAGCATGTCTGTGTTCCCTAGAGGCTTCCTGACGTTTTGCTATGGCTATCTTAACTTCTTCGTCCCACCAACTCTTGGGTTTGTCTTCTTTCCCGGGGTGACTTGTCACATGCCTTAGCAAGCTCGGGCTCAAACAGGGGCATATACACGCAACGCCATCTATTGCGTAAGTCATAAACTAGGTGGAGTCTAGCCCGGCCGTAGGCTATACATACTAAATACGAAGGAGGGGACGACCCACGGCCAAAGTAGCTTCGGCCCTAAAACCTGACATTGGCATCGTTCACCCGACGAATGCAAAGAATAAGTGTACGGGTCCCAACAGGAATCGAGTCCAAGCATTCTGCGTGGCAATCAAGCATTCTACCACAGAGCCACGCCAGGCCTCGGAACCACTTTTCAAATAGATCATAATGTTCGCAAAACGTCAATTGTGGTTGCAGTGCTGACTTTCCAGATTTATAAACATTACATATGTACTCCTTGATACAGCCGTTACGTCTAGTTAACATCAATTGCCCCACCGCGGTGGTCTATAGTGGCTAAGGTACTCGGTTGCTGACCCGCAAGTCGTGGGATCGAATCCCGGCTGCGGCGGCTGCATTTTCGATGGAGGCGAAAATGCTGTAGGCCCGTGCGTTCAGATTTTGGTGCACGTTAAAGAACCCCAGGTGGTAGAAATTTCCGTAGCCCTCCACTACGGCCTCTCTCATAATGATATGGGGGTTTTATTTATTTATTTATTTATTTTTATTTATTTATTTTTTATTTTCACCAAAACAGATACAATTGCGAAAAATGGGGAGAAGGCAAAAAAGCTGCAGTTATTGCAGCTTGACTAAGCACCGTCCACCCTACGTCAGCAATGACAGGGTGAAAACAGAATACAATAAAATGAAAAAAAAAAACAAATATTATAAAGCAGGAAACAATACAAGCAGAAGACAAAGTAAATGACAAGCCAAGGTATACAAACAAAAAGGAACATTTCATAAACACATGAGCACAGTAATTCACAGAGTATGTATCATCGCTTTCGTACATAAGAAAGGTACACAATGAGGTTACACAAAAGAAATAATAAGGAAAAAATATATAAAGGTACACAATAAATGATGCAAAGCAATACAGAGTGACCTATGTAAATAATACAAATCTACAAGAATAGTGTTTGCACATCGATACTGTTTAATGTGTCAATTTTTATGTCTTGATGCTCGTATGAGTTCAATATAGTAGGTAGCATGTGGCTAAGTCTTTGGGTGCCGTAATTGGTGCGAGATTACGGAATATTCCACGGGGGTTTATATCGATGGAAGTAAATGGTTTATGTATGTTCAAGATTTGCAAGTGTCAGGAATGCGTCGAGTTTCCCTCTGTTTGCGCTAATATGGGATTGTAACAACCTGAATTTGTATATGTCATTTGCCTTAACAATTTTATGTTTAGCAAAGAGTTGTCGTGTGTGTTCAAGGTATTATATGTTTTCTATTGCCCTGATCGCTCTTTTCTGAAGTATTTTTAGCCTATTTAAATTTGTTGACGTAGTGTTTGCCCATACTAAAGCGCAGTAGTTCAAGTGGGCATAGAAAAGAGCCTGATATAAGAGTCGCTTTAAAGTAACGGGCAAAAGACGTCGACAATGACTTAGAGTGCCAACCACACGTCTCAACATTAAACTAATGTGGTCTGTATGCTCATTCCAGGACTTATGTTCATTAAAAACTACTCCCAGCGTCTTAATGGATTTGGTCACTGCAATTTTGTAGGGGCCTAAGGTAACATAATTTGGTACATGCAGGGATGTGCCGAGAGCTCGGAAAAGAACACATTTTGTTTTTTATTCATTTAACATTAAATTGTTCTTGGTAGATCATTCACGAAGCTTATAACATGTGTTGGCCGCTAAAGCCTCGAGAATACTGAAATCTTTTCCGGTAAAAAATAATGTGCAGTCATCAGCATATATTATGAAGTTACAATTGTCACAAATTCTAACTATCTATATCATTTATGTAGTATAAAAACAATACAGGCCCCAGGATACTACTTTGTGGTACTCCGGTTTTAATTGGTTGTGTGCGCGATTTGAATCCATTTATTTCAACATACTGAGATCGCGCACTCAGATATTACTGCACAAGTTTGAGTGGTATTCCCCTAAATCTGTGACGTTAAGCCCCACATATCATAATGTTGTAAATTTGCCTTATCAAATGTGTACGGCTTGAATTGCGCCAATGAATGCAGTCAATAGCATGTGATATTTGTTCCCGGTGCAGAGGTATAGATTCACCGCAGGCATGCTTTTATGTTTAACTTACCCATTTTCTGCAAATTTTTGATAAGCTCCTCTGATATACGAACTCCAAGTGAAAATCGAGTTTTCTACGGGTACTAAACTTCGAATTTTACTCTCATGCTTTATGAACTTCATTTAAGACGGTTTCTCTGGCCATATTGAGGGACTATAATATGGCGAAACGCTGTAACATCCCCCTTCGCCCCCAAGCTAGAGTGTCCCTAGCCATGGTTTGAAAGAAAGAAATAAATATCTGGAAAGGAAAGGGGAAAGTTTGTTTTCGAACGTCCCTGAACTCTGCACAAGCACGTCAGCACATGCCTTTTTTTTTTATTTCGTGGTTCGCCACAAAACGCTAAAGCGACATGTGTTTGTGTAACGAACCTGGAGCTGCTATACCCTGGAAAATATATATGCAGGCTGTACATACCAACACACAGTGCAAAACAATCTCGTAATCGCTTCTGCGGACTCTTTAAGTGTATACGTGTATTTCGAGATATGTACACGCTATCTTCATACAAATTTCTCCCAGCCATTCCAGAAAAGGGTTACAGTTTCCACCTTATCTCCTCCTCAACAGCGCGTAAGCCCCCTGCCCCCCCCCCCTTTTTTTTTCGAAAGGTTTCAAAGAATCTAACGACAGCTGAGATGGAGCAGTGATATGGTCGGGCGAGATTTACGCGTCAATTATGCATGTCAGCGGGTCACTTCAAAAGGAGATGTACGTTGAGTCTTGTACACGCACTGTTGATACAGCAGTCGTTACATGCGCCGCTTATCTCTCTCCCATACGCGTCTTTTTGACTGGTTCATTGTTTCAGCATAATGTGCCAACTGACCCGGACTCACTGCGTTGAGATGTGTGTGCCCGTATGGCTTATATATACCTTTTTTTTCTCAAGTATGCCTGGGCACCGCCATTGTCTTCTCTGGGTTGCTGTCAGCATGCGTGACCGCCAACGATGCACCACCGAGATTGTGGCGCCACCTTTCGGGCTCCCGTGCAACAGCCCAGAAAGGAGCGAATCCCCCTCTCCGTCGATAGGGGATACCGTATCTCTGAGCAACGTGCCGCTCTTTGGTCACGAGCAACGCCATTGAGAGGGGGGGGGGGAGGAGGAGTGCGCGGCCTATACGGCCTCATGGCCTTACGACAAAGACGATAGTTATAGCGCGAGAACAGAACCGTCGACACAGAGACAAGAAGAGACGATGGACACGAGCGTCCTTCTTGTCTCTGTGTCGTCGTTCTGTTCTCGCAGTATAACTATCGTCACGTCATACCAACTAGCCCAAGCTGCAACACTTCTAACTTGCCACCAAATTCTTGCTTGTCCCCCTTTTGCGCTCAGAGAGCAAACAGAGCCAAAATGCAACGCGTATTAATTCATGTTTAAAGATTAGCTAGGTACGCTCCAAGCTAGTCGATAATATTGAAGTGAGGAGAATCATACTCTCATAAGCGTGTGCACGATGGGGGCAGGGGGAGGGGGCATCTCCACTAATCATGCATCCAAGAAAAAGGGGGGGGGGGGGGTGGCTACACAGATGTTACCGTTTTTCACAAGTGTTGAAGACTGCAGGTGAGTCGGTTCGTCGGCACATTACGGTAAAGAAGAAATGGCCGAGCAGGCCGACCCAAGAGGACTGTATACACTTTTCTGTCGGCCTGCTCGGCCATTTCTTTTTTAATTATCGTTGTTATTTTCGGTTTCGGTTTTGCGTAGCGTGACGGACACCGACAGGATTAGGAAAATCCTGGCGCCTCTCCAGTCTTTGGCCTAGTTGTTGAAGAAACCAGAAGGGTTGACAATGCAAAAGCAACGTCAAATGCCCAGAAAAACAGAAACGTGGGCAGCACTCTCCCGCATATTTCTTTCTTCGTAGTCCCTGTTATGTATGGTGCACCTTTGAAGAAACCACCGCCTTTACTTTAGCCCTTCGAGGTACAACGCACCAGACTGAAGACATTTCCCACTCTTCGACTATAACAAACAACGCATACCGCCGCCATCCGACGCTTCTGTGTCGTGGGAAAAAGCGCGCGATGTCGCCCGAACCTTTCACCGTGTTTACGAGCGCTCGCTCATTCGAGTCTTTCAGTCGCGGGAACCTAGAAAGAGAGATGGGAATCACAGATGAGGTTTTGCAACTAATTAAGGAAAGGCACGACGCCCAAGCGCGCGCTTTTACTGCGCGGTGCTGTCAGTTCGCGGCGTAGAGCGCGTATAATTTGCGGCGCGCACTGCATTTCTTTCCCACGCAAGCATGCCCTTTCGTTTTTGAGGATGGGAAGGAGAAGCACAGTGTTATCGAATGGCAGCGTTGAGACCGAATGTCCGAGTCGTGTGGTATACGAGACGCCGAGCATTAATATTATCACTTGCACGTTGCTCTTTGACGTGCTCTTGGAAAGTTCGATACAAAAAAACATTTGTGTCGATAAAAAAAAACGCAGTCAATTAATACTCTCTAATGCGAATTCTGAGTGCAACTTTGTGTTGGAGAAAAAAACGCAATCTGTGTTTGAAGTTCTGGCTCTCCGCAGTTGTCTATGCAACATTTGTTACATACTGCCACAGAAACTGTCGGTGCAGGCGTCGTACTCCGAGCGAAACTGCGGCAGTACGACGATAGTTACAGCGCGAGAACAGAACGACGACAAAGAGACGAGAAGGACACGAGCGCTCGTGTCCTTCTTGTCTCTTTGTCGTCGTTCTCTTGGATTGGATAAACTTTTTTATTTGGTCCTCCAAAACACAGATCACTGTGTTGCGGGGAGCTCCCACGTGGGGACTGAGATGCCAAGCTCCTCAGCCGCCTCGCGGCCTTGGTGGACAGCCCAGAGCTGATCTGCCAAGGACGAGCTGCGGATTGCCGCCTCCCATCTGGCAGAGGTGTGATGTTCGGTAAATGAGCGAATTTGGTGCACTTCCAGAGCATGCGTTCTAATGAAGCTATTTCCCCACAATGTGGACAAAGATTACCTGGGTATAGGTCAGGTGTACATGATGTGTAACATTTTCAAAGTGGGGTACATTCGCGTTTGCAAAAGCCTTAATGTAAGTGCTTGGGGCCAAGTTAGACTTTTGTGAGGTGGAGGAAAAATCCTTCTAGACAGGTAGAAATGTTTAGTGAGCTCGTTATTCGTCGTTCTCTTCTCGCGCTATAACTATCGTCCGGTTCATACCAACTATAGCCCAAACTGCCACACTCCGACCGTCCCGTTGCGACAAGCGAAGCTGCAGCCGCATCACACGTGCCACCCAAGCGTGGGTCTAGTGCACTTGTTGAAATAAGGAAGCGAGATTAAACGCCAATAGCTCGGGATATCGACACTCTATCATCGTTCGCTCTCGATCTAGCGGTTACCCGAGTGCTGCTGCGCTCTAAAAGAAACGCACATTGATTCGACAGATTTAGTCGAGTGAAACTGTCATATGAAATGGCTGACGGGCTGCGTCCGCAGAACTGCCGTGGTCGACCAAAGAGGGTTCAGCTTAAATTGAGGACGACGCAGCGAGCAATGAAAAGAAAAATGGTAGGTGTAACCTTAAGAGACCAGAAGAGAGCAGAGTGGATTAGGGAACAAACGGGGGTTAAGGATATCATAGCTGAAATCAAGAAGAAGAAATGGACATGGGCAGGGCATGTAGCGCGTAGACAGGATAACCGCTGGTCATTAAGGGTAACTGACTGGATTCCCAGAGAAGGGAAGCGGGTTAGGGGGAGACAGAAGATTAGGTGGGCAGATGTGATTAAGAAGTTTGCGGGTATAAATTGGCAGCAGCAAGCACAGGACCGGGTTAACTGGCGGAACATGGGAGAGGCCTTTGTCCTGCAGTGGACGTGGTCAGGCTGATGATGATGATGATCTTCCATGGGAGTTGTGATTCGTGAGCGCTGCGTTTTACTGGCAGCCGTCTCTGGAACGCAGTTATCGGGCCGCATCGGCTTGACGGTCTTCATTATTTTCTAGTACAGTCGCTGTATAGTCGTATATTTCTTGGAATATGAGAAAAAAAAGAACAGATGCAAAAGGCGAGGCCTGACACAGGCCGCTGCACCTGCAGTTCACCCCAGATACGCATTTGTTGTATGCATACGAGCAAATAGCTTTTTGACATATCATGTACCAAATACGCACGCTATAACAAAGGAGTACTGCAATCAAAAACAAGTATCACGCAATACACTAAATACACACTGTTTGGCATAAAATTTTTTCTCCCAAAGTTTGAATTTATCATGATTTGTACAGTCCTACGTACTTCTCGGTTTTACATCTTGTCCTGCAGAGGGCTTTCATTCCACATTCTCAAAATTCAACGATGCATCCCTTTATAGAGTTCTATTCTGCTAAATTGGTTCTGCACCGTTGGTACAATGCGTTCATGTATACGTCACACCGTTGAGTCACACATATTTTCACTCTTTGTTAGCGTGGATGCATATTGTTATTTTTTGTGCTATTTATTACGATGCGCATTAAAAATATCACATAGTATGACGTAGCGTTCCGTTCAGCGACAATTAATAAAAACCCCAAGTCTTCAAAGGCTGAGAAAAACAGGAGAAGTTCTTCACAATACCCATCTCACGTGGAAGGATAATTAATACACGTCACCAAGGGGAGATGCCAGTCTGATCGTTTAAAAAAAAGGGGGGCGGAGGAGGGGGCTGCGTAGCGCAGTGGTTTAGGCAAGGAAAGCTTGATAATGGCCCAATTGGTTAAACATGATCAACGCAATGTTTCTTGCGCTAACACACACACACACACACACACACACACACACACACACACACACACACACACACACACACACACACACACACACACACACATTTATTAAGGCAACTGAATAAGACAAAGACCAAAGACGTACACAGTCTTAAAATTGGCTAGTAAAAAGCTAGTAACCACGAGAAAGATGTTAGTAACAGCAGCTGCAGTTGCTAACCTTTTTGGGCGATTACTAACCTTTAACGACCATTTTAATACCCATATTAGCAAACGCTTGAACATTGCAACGGTTACTACATTTTGCGCACTGGTAGGAACTTTTCGTCATGGACGTGTTTAATGAACTTGTTAAACAAACTTTAAATGTTATTACTACGAGCGTCTAACAACTTATTTAGTTGCATGGGGATGCATTCAAGTTCATTGAGGCAATATGTGTAAGCTTACTACCCAGTCATATGTATTGTCAGCGCCTCCTCTAAAAAAAAAAAAAGGATGCGCTGGTCTTGTATATTGGGCCATGTTGAGGCAGTATTATGCGAAATAGAAATAATAATTGTTTTCCTTAGTATGCTTGATTAAAAGTCCTACACTACGTTACCTCGTTTACCTGAAGCAAATGTATGTTGTACAAATAAAGGCGCTTAACTTAAATTATATATCCCACAGCATTGCCGCCCACCGGCACCAGCTGCTTTTCTCAAAGTTAGAGCTATAAATACTCCTGGAACCCTCTTCAGAACCGTACTATCAGCGTCAAATTAAACCCGAGCAGCGGCAAGCCTTTACGATAGTATAGTGGGTGCACCATGTTATCACCACAAACAGGCGCGCATATATGCGCAGGGCTGCCAAATAGTATGCGCGTGCCTGTCAATGGTGATAACTGGATGCACCCACTACACTATCGCAAAGGCTTGGCACTGCTCGGGTTTAATTTGACGCTGATAGTACTTTTAGCGTAAACTTACGCACGTGTGCTGTTCTCTTGTATGCCATTATGTGCGTAATTACCTAGCGGTGTATCGAAATGTTGATGCTGACGGATAAGACCGTTATAAAACGGAAGATCCATTTTAAGAGCGCATCAGCGCAAATTGGCATATCCTGTAATAAAAAATTGGGGGACCCTTAAGCTTCGCCTTTAAGAGTTGAACGCGACAGCGAAATCCGGCCCCTAGTGCACCCTTCAACCGCTAAGTGCATACTTATTTATGTGTTTTGTTACATACACAAGCACACAGTAGATTGGACCAGCGCGCGCTATTATCGCCGAATGGGCTCGTTTTCGTCGTGACACCTGTCGAACAAAATGCGTTAAAGGGGCCCTGAAACACTTCTTCAGGTAACCATGGAATGAATTCACTAGAAGAGCTTATTGCCTCACGAATTCAACGCCGCAAACATTTTAAGAAACAGTTCAGTGTGAGTGGAGTTACAAAGGTTTGTCGCATGCTGCAATTGAATTATCTTTTCTCTCGTTCCGACAAAAGCACTGGAAGCTAAGCAGGGAGGGGTGGCAGGGCAAAGAAACTACCGCACCTCGTGACCTTGGGCACTTTATTTTTTCTTCGAATGCGCGGCTTTCCAGTGTGATCGCGCGCGCACGCGTGGACAAGTAGCGGCCTCCCGCGGCTATCTCGGTAACTTAATTTTTCGCTGACAATCAACGGCGCCGACGTCGGCGGCAAGTTTTCCGCGACACGAGCTCTTTGACGCTATCGCGTTAAAAACGAGAATGGGTGGCGTTGGTAGCTAGCTAGGGGAGCATCTAGGGCTACATGTAAGCTCTGCGCGAGCGTCTGGCCACTGTGTCTGCGTGGTCATTTTCCTTACCCGATGGCTTGCTACCACATTATACGTTGGTTTCGCAAATAAAAAAAGACACGTCACGAGCGCCTTGCGCATGAGCGGCTGCGGCACGTTCACTTCGTGCCCGACGTGCGCTCGCGCTATTAGGCTTTGAGTTACGATTAGTATATATGCCGAGGACACTCTAGAAGGCTGGACTGTTGTGTGCTGTCGTTGTCGTTTGGCGTAACGCAGGCAAAGCCACATAAAGCATGACCAGCTGCATAGCATATTGAGCGCGCGCTCACGACAGAAATAACTAAGTCAGCTCTTTCAGAATATCGCGCCCAGGACGAGGGGGTGGTCCCAAAGGAAATTTTTCGGAAACACACTGCTTGGTACATTTCTTCAAGTCGGTGGCCATCGAATTTCTCAATTTGCGCGACATATCGTGGGCAGACACGCAAGATATGTTCAGTTGTTTCAGAGGTGCCACAGGCCTCACAATTGGGGCTGTCTGCACGGTAACGACGAGTAAACGCCACACCTGATCGTAACGGGTGCGATAAGCTTGTACTGAACCTTTTCATGGTTAGCGGTAATCTAACATGCATATCCAAGTCGAGTTCGAATAAGCTATGTTACTGCCGCTTGGCAAAATATTACTTGCATATGCGCCTTATCGATGATGGTTCCTCATTAAGCGATGAGCTTCCAGGCTGTATACATGTCGAACCGCCAATAACGGAGTTGACATGCAAATATTATAGGCCGTTTATAAGGAGGAAAAAAATGCTTCTGTGGAAATTACAAAAATATATATGTGTGTGTGTATCTGGTGCTAAACCACGCTCCGTGTGCTAAAACCAAGAATACTTTAGGCCATTAACGTTCCACTACCGCTTGAACAAGTGGAATAGCGAACTTAAGCGCAGTTGACGCTATATATGCACTTGAAATGGAGCAATGAGGCGCATATGGAGGTCAAGTTGTAGCAAAAAGGTGCGAATGGCGCAGTTGGGCAACCAGGTCAGTCAGGGAGGAGCATTGCGCAATGTGATACGAAGAAAGAAAGACACGCGGTGGGTCAGCCACGCACCCGCCAAACTTCACTTGCCTCAATTTTCTCGAAGCGGTAAGGGCTCCCGAATATATTCCTTGATTCGATATTTCGTACTGTAACCTGCGCCCGCAATGACGGCAGTTTTGCCAATCTCTTACAAAGGTTTAAAGTCTGAACTCACGAAGACCTATTGAGAGCGAAGCTCTTCGAGCTCTAGGCAACGCCTCCTCTAGGAAGATGCCTGCCGCATGAGAAAAAAACAGCTGCCACATCCTTTCTCTCTTTCATTTTGAAAATGTTCTCGGTCGCTAGCGTCACTTGTGGCGGACGGTGCAACAACGCAACACTTTGCATAGCCTCTGAAACAGTAGTGCACAATTGCAGGTCTCAAACAACTCTCGACTGACGCGCCCCTATGGGCCGCAGATGGAAAACGCTTAGCTGGTACCCCAATCCCCCCCGTCGCCGTGATAATGGATGGATGGATGGATGGATGGATGGATGGATGGATGGATGGATGGATGGATGGATGGATGGATGGATGGATGGATGGATGGATGGATGGATGGATGAATGGATGGATGGATGGATGGATGGATGGATGGATGGATGGATACGGCTGTACCCTTTAGATCGGGCGGTGTCTAGCGCCACCAAGCCGTAATACTCAGTGAACTTCAAATTATATTTCTTTTTTTTTTCCTTAAAAAAGTGAGTTTGAGGATTCGTACTTTGCAGTGAATAGTTTAGTTTTCACTCGTGCCTTGACTTTAGCCACCAATCAGATAACCTCCTTCTAGTTAAGTCTACTTGCTTAAAGTCTATTTTGCCCTCCCGGTCCCTAAACCCCAGTGCTTTGAAAAACTCTGCGCCATCATCCTGAACTATAGGGTGAAGCCCTTTACAGAACATTATCAAGTGTTCGGCAGTTTCTTCTTCCTCTCCACACGCACTGCATGCTGTGTCTACCCCTTCGTATTTGGCTCGATATGTCGTGGTTCGCAGTACTCCCGTCCTTGCCTCAAACAGTAGAGAACTACCCCGAGTATTATCATAGATCCTTTCCTTGGCAATTTCCTGCTTAAAAGTTCCATAGATCTCTTGTGCGGACTTCTTAATCATGCCCATTTTCCACATGTCAGTCTCCGTTTCCTTCACTTTCTTCTTAACCGATAGTTCTTTTTGGTTTGGCCCCCTGCTGTTTTCTAAGTATTTACCAGTCAACTTCCTGGTTCGCTTCCTCCATTTTGTATCGACATTCTTCATGTACAAGTAGCTGAAAACCTTCCTAGCCCAGCGCTCCTCCTTCATTTCTCTCAATCGCTTCTCAAATTTTATCTTGCTGCTAGCTTCCCTGCCCTCAAATGATGTCCATCCAATATCACCTTGTACTCCCTGATTTGGTGTATTCCCGTGAGCTCCTAAAGCAAGCTTACCTATTCCACGTTGCTTAATTTCTAATCTTGCTTGAACTACTGATCTCATGCACAAGACCGCATTGCCGAACGTCAGCCCAGGAACCATGACCCCTTTCCATATTCCTCTCACAACATCATACCTAATGTAATTCCACAGTGCCCTATTTTTCATCACTGCTGCATTCCTGTTACCTTTAGTCGTCACGTATATTTCGTGTTCCCTCAGATACTCGGTCCCATTGCTTATCCATACGCCCAGATATTTGTATTTATCTGTTATCTCTAGCGTGACCTCCTGTATCCTAAGCTCACCACCTTCGTTGTCATTGAAAATCATGACTGCTGATTTTTTCTTACTGAATCTAAAATCTAACCTATCTCCCTCATTACCGCAGATGTCCATCAATCTCTGCAAATCTTCCTTGTTGTTGGCCATTAGCACTATATCATCTGCGTAGATTAATGCTGGTAGTGCCTGATCAATAAGTTTTCCTTGTTTGACTAAAGAGAGGTTGAAGCCCAGCCCACTTCCCTCTAATTTTGCCTCTAATCCTTGTAGGTACATCATGAATAATAAGGGTGACAGGGGGCACCCCTGCCTAAGCCCCCGTTTTACCTCTGCAGGCTTGGATACCTGTTTTTCCCACTTTATAACTACCTTGTTACCTTTATTGATACCCTTTAAAAGATTAGTGACTACATGTTCCACGCCTAGTGTGTCCAGTATTCCCCACAATTCTTCTTGAACCACGCTATCGTACGCTCCCTTGATATCCAAGAATGCTAGCCACAGGGGCCTGTATTCCTTTTCTGCTATTTCGATGCACTGCGTCAGTGAGAACAGATTGTCTTCCAACCTCCTGTGTTTCCGAAACCCATTCTGCAGTTCCGCCAGCACCCCCTCATCTTCTATCCATGCCTGCAGTCTTTCCTTTATAATCTACATCGCCAGCCTGTAGACCACTGATGTCACTGTTATAGGACGGTAGTTGTTTATGTCAGCTTTGTCCCCCTTTCCTTTATAGATCATGCCCATCCTGCTAAGTTTCCATCCATCGGGAACTTCACCATCGATTATTATTTTGCTCACAGCCTCTCTCAAAGCCTGCTTAGACTTCGGACCTAATGTCCATATCAGCCTAATTGGAATGCCATCTGGGCCTGTTGATGTACTACTAGGAACTCTTTTCTCAGCCCTTTCCCACTCTCGTTGTGAAAATGGAGCCATTGCACCACTTGATTCATCCTTGTCTATTGTGGTGCATAAAGTACTTCTTTGTTGAAATTTTTCTGCCACCCTTGTTCTTATATATTCAATAGCTTCGTCCCCTTCTAGCCTAGCACCTTGGGCTGTAGTTATAAAGCTCTGCTCTAGGCTCGTCTCATTTCTTAGGGAGTTTAGATGGTTCCAAAATTTCGCAGCTGCCTTTCTATCTTTTTTGTGTACTTCTGCCAGCCACTGAGCTCCCTTTCTTCTAATCTTTTCATTGATCAGAAAGGATGCAGCCCTTCTACAGCTTAGAAAGGTGTCGCATTTTCTTTCAACATCATCTGTCGGTTCACCCCGCTGCTTAGCATGTCTGTGTTCCCTAGACGCTTCCTGACGTTTTGCTATGGCTCTCTTAACTTCCTCATCCCACAAACTTTTGGGTTTGTGTCTTCTTTTCCGGGGTGACTTGTTACGCGTCTCAGCAAGCTCTAGCTTAAAGAGTCTAATTAGATTCGTGTATGTCCACACTGTCTTATTATCCTCCGTGATTACTTTCTCAATTTGTTTAGTGGCTATTTCAATTTGCCTTTCTGAATAAAAATTTTCCTGTAGTTGCTCATCTTGTCTCCTTCCCATTTTCACTGCTCTTCCAAAACTTAGCTTGATACGTTTGTGATCACTACCCAGACTTCTGGGGCCACTTTCATCTATGTGCATTCCCCTGAGCTTATCATACATCCTATGTGACATCAGTGCATAATCTATCGTCGACTGCAGCCTTCCTACCTCCCATGTTATTTGCCCTTCACACTTCTCGGTACTGTTGCAAATGATCAAATCAAGCCTTTCACACATATCCATGATCATTTTGCCTGTCGGGTCGGTATACCCATCTATATCTTCTATGTGCGCATTCATGTCTCCTAGTATAATTATCTCGCACTCTCTTCCTAACTCCTGAATGTCCTTTGGTATACACTTTACCATTGCCTGGTTTTCCTTTCTGGCCTTTGCTCCCGTCCACAAGTACACGAAACCAAGGAGTGTCATTTGACCCGCCACTTTCCCTTTTAGCCATAAATGTTCCTTGCACTCCTGCTTGACCCTTTGTCAATCTGTACTTTTATGAATGAATGCCCCAATACCACCCCCCTTTCTGCTGCCTTTTGTTCTATTACAATATTCCCACGCGTAGTCCGGATTGTTCGGAGGTTGTTCCATGTCCCTGAGATGTGTTTCTACAAAGTCGTATACCATCGGCCTCTCTTCCCTTAGCTGTTCTTCTATCTCTTCCCACTTCAGCCTGTTCCTACCACCCTGCATGTTAATATACCCTATGTCTGATATACCCTATAATAGTGTCGGTCGCGAGCGCCACTGCGCGGAGCTTGTTTAAAGCTGAAGGCAGGCCAACTCCGCTGGTAGCGCGAGCCATTCCCCAGGCATCTCTCTAGAGGAGGCGTTGGCTCTAGGTAAGACGTCGGGTGTCCATAAACGAATCCTCCGCGCCGCTGCTTGTCAGCCGTGCACCGATAAAGCCGGTCCGCACAGCTGCTGCGCCGAGTTTCACAGCGTGGCGCGAGCCGAATACGAGTGACAAAAGCGCCGGCGCTTCTATCGGGGTTGCCCCGGCCAGTATTGCACGTTAGTTTTGGCGCCGGACATATCTTGCATGGTCTGTGACACGCTGTGGTTCGACTGGGTCAAGGAAAGAAAGGCCAACTCCTGCGATTTTTCGAGGTCGATGGATCTCAACGAAATTCGCTGGGCACGTTCCTATGCGCGTTTCAGCCATTCGCGCCAAATTACAAGCTTGAAAGTTGGGCTGATTGTTCGCAAATGAATTTTCGAAATCACCTCGAAAAGCTTCCCTCGCTTGCTGGAATTATTGGGAACACCGTCTGTGTGACGTCACGTTTGGCATGCCAACGGAAATGACGCAACCGATGACATCGCTGCTTTGGCGGGTACAGCGCTTATTGTGCTGGTCACAAGGCGACGGCGGCGGTGTTTAACACGGGAAAACTTTCCTTCCTTTCTCTGTGGTGTTTGGCCGGCACTTCGCTGGTCTGGCTTTCACAATTTTTCTACTCCACGCCGGCGGGACCACTATACGACTTCCGGATCAAATAATACGTGATATGTTTGAAGTGCGCTCGGTTGAGTTTCGGTTTCGTATTGCGTCTTTTTGCTTATTAAAATTATTTTCGAGTTTCCTGAGCAATTCAGCTACTGGGCTCGCGACAAAAGTGTCTTAGAACATATAAACATCATTACCTTGACATGGTCAAAAAATCGCCGAAGTTAGCTTTTAAGCCCCTAAGATCAACCAGGTTCGCAGTTTTTTTAACTTTACATGGCTAGTGTAACACACACTTTCTATAATACACACTGAATAGCAATTTTTTTTTCTTCCACAGAGCACATACAACACTGTCAGCAATACGTCCCGACTTTAATGCACTTCTTCATATTGTGCAGGGCATTAACCTTGAAGCCAGAGCTAAATAACTGCACTATTAGCAGCAGAAGCACTTTTATGAGTGTATTAAACATGGCATTTTGTATCGATAAAAAGGGTAAAGAAGGGGGCGGGGGGAGGGCAGGAAATGCCACGGGCACTGCAACTGTCTAACAGCTGCCAATGGTGAGAACGAGATGCGACACATTCAGGCACACCATACTATTTTTAATGTATAAAAATATATTTACAGACACGGATCACATCGTTATAGTGTTTTAGAGCAGACCCTGCACCCGACAAATGAGTTTCACGAATGAGACGACCATGTTCACTTCAATATGAAAACAGTTTGCGCGCAATAAGCGTGCTTATGCAAATTAAAACACGCTCGTACTCTACATCAGGTATCCAGCATGGCAGCTTAGCAACGAAAGTGTATGAACTAACTTCCATTGTGGTGCCCTCTAGTGGCACTACAACTGTACTAGAGCCAACCACAATAACATTCTGTCCTTGAAGATTAGAACCATTTAGAATGAAACATAAGAAACAAGGGATAGGCATACATATAGTAGATACAAATAGGCACTGACTTGCAACCAGTATTACAGCGCTAACAACACAAATAACACAGCTTACAGCATGTGCAAATGCGTGTCAAGAAAGATTTATGGAGGAGGGACGTCGCTTGTGGAGATCTGTAATTTATGTTCAAAGCTCAGGAAGCTAAATACACTTGTTTGGTCTTTCATGCTGATTTTCAATACACAATATTTATTGTAGGCAAAAAGGTTTAAGAGATACACAAAGTTTCTTCTCTATTCTTCCTGCACACAACAGAAAAAAAAAACATACGTTCTTCTGGAAGTACATAATGTTATGAAATAGCTAGCTAGATACCACGGTACGCAACAAGTGCAACACTGCAGGTAATCTTCAGGTGAAATCAAAACTATTCATTCTGACGATCGAAATGCAATGTGTGCACCTTGGCTGCCGCAAAGAAAAAGCACAAATTTAGAAAATACATGAGCACAAAATGAGAATTATGCTCTCAGCACCTTGTGATACACTGCCTTGGCTTTGTTAAATAATTGCAGCTCCAACTGTTTGGGATCAACAGATATCCCTCCGACAAGCATTTACCATTCAGCACATGCTTGTTGCACAGGTTTTAAATGGTGGATGAAATACTGATCCTTAAGACTTCTTAAATGACACTACTCATGTGAAACGATAGCTGTAGATCTAAATAACACTATAAAAACATGCAATTTTTTTTCTATATATTTTTTTGGTGTAGACAAGCCATGTCTCTCCTTAGTGAGTGATGCTTATCCATTGATCACCAAGATTAAGTCAGCCTTGATAACCTCACTTGTAATCTGTTCCCGGCCTCCCAACAAGCAAAACAAGTTGGAAGTCGGTGCTTGCTCTCTTTTGTGCACGTCTTTTGCTTCTTCATACACTGTTCTATATGCACCGGATGACCAATTACTCCAATTCACTGTCTTTGTGAAGGATGGGACAGCTCGTACAATTTATACATTTGCACTAAAGGCGATCAGCCACAATCTTGTGCTCATTTCCTGATGAGCGCTTAGGCTGACCACTGGACGAAAATGACTGGCAGGTGCTAGTAAAGCCTTTTCAGCTTCCTGTTTCTGCTAGTGCAATATATATGTCAAAGGTAGTGGTATTTATGCACGGGATGCCTGAGTAAAAATTTTTGCTCAGCACAGCTGGATAAAGACAAAAAAAAGCTGGTCTTAAAAGGCCCCTCACTAGGCCCCCAACGTTTGTTAATCAATTCAAGTTGCAATGTGCCACCGGTAGAACATTTTATAAAAGAAGTTTTCAAGTTAATTCACCGTCGGACATGATGGAAGAAATGAAACCATGCCTTCACTAAGCATGTCTCACCGCAAATACCTTTGCCAAAAGGTTTTGCTTAATCCAGCATTTGCAAGCGCCCTGCACTCCCAAGTTCTGGAAACTGGGGAACGCTGTTATGTTAGTGTAACTGGCTTTCCACTTCTATTTTTGTTGCTTCCCTAGTGAACTCACAGGTAGGCATTGCAGGCCTCGGATAAAATAACTGGTCACATGCCATTGTTAGCGATGATTTGCAAATCTATACAAAAGGTAACAAGCAAACGTGTTCAATGCATAGTGCTTTTCACAATGATAGAAAATGGCTTTTACGACTGAGCACAGCTGTTATATGACTAGCCTTAAAAACGCGTTTCTATTGAGGTCACGTTAGCACCAGCATGACCTACAAAAATCCCTGTCCATAGAGGTACTAGCAAGGTGTGAAGTTAGCACAGGCCATGAAGTTTCCTGATATACACTAGGGGGAACTCTGGCGCTAGTGTCTATGGGAGCTGCAAAGCACTGGCGCTTCAGCAAGCACGGGAATGATAGGGTAGTACACGGATTTGCCTACTCTTCGTACCTCTGGCTTCGTTTCGGTTCGCGTGGCTTGAAGCTGTCTTGTCACGAAATAAAAATTAGCAAATGCTTAGCAGTTGCGCTTCACCACCTTAAGTCTGTTGGGCTTACCATTCAATATCAGTCGCGAAGTTCAAAAGGGTTTATTCTTTCCTTCGAAATGAAACTGAAACGCAGCAGGTAAACGAAACCACAAGTGCGATTTGAGGCCCACAATTACGAAGACTAGGCAAATCTATGAACTACCTATCATTCCCACGGTCAGCCGAACGATCACAGCACCAGAGTGTCTTTAGGTAACTTTAGGAAGCTCTGTGGCACAGGCCGTACGGTGCATGAAAATATACGACTGAGCATGGACGTATGCACTTTGTTTGCCTTTCACCATTTTCAATGCTAATAGTGCAATTTAGAGGCATTCTATGGTGATAAAAATACAGCAGCGAAATGGCAAATGACCCCCCTTTCATGGGATTTCCAAAAAAAAAAAAAGTAACAGTATCCACATAACGTACAATGCAAACATGTGGTTAAAATGGGAAAAAAAGTGCTGATAAATAATATTATAGATGCATTGCCCACAGTCCTACCTCACAAGAATCTATCTATTTTTCTGTGGTATAAAGGAACACTGAAGAGAAAAATTCTTTTTCTTGCATTAGTAAACTACTCTTTCGCAACACCCAAATCACCACACTTGCAACGACATAACACTCGTGAAGAAAATACCGGTCACAACGCCACTTTGACGTACGACGCCAAACTAAGCCCCATAAAGTCAAAGATTTCGATGACATTTACCACGACGTGCATAGTTTCTGCTGGGTAAAAATTAAGTACATGTCATCTGAGGAGGCCATTAACTTAGCATACCAAGTTTCAGGAAATTTCGTTGAGCCAATGTTAGCAAAATGCGAAAAATGCAGCTCGAAATTCGTCCCGACAAGCATGAAATTTTCAGTAGTGGGATTCAAAATAAAACTTCCACCTTGATTTTCTTCTCCATTAATAAACATAATAAACATCAGTGTAATGAATGACAGCAGAGTTTTAGTACAGTTTATAAATTTAAAATAATTCATTCTTTCACTTTGGTGTACCTTTAAGGAAGTCCTTGATGGAAGTCTAGCATTCTTCTGCGGCTGTTCCAGAACCACACCCTTTTCAAGCACTCGGATGGTTTGGTAGCAGTCTACACCGCAAAGCTCAGTGATCTACCTCTTCATCACATGCAGTGCGACAACAGTTGGCAACGCATCAGGCAGAAACATTACGCGAATGACATGGGCAAAGGGGATTCTAACACATAGTTGTCAGTACATTCTTTGCTGAGACTGGGCACAAGAACTATACATGTGGGAAAAGGTGTAAGCAAAAATATACAAGCAGAGCTCTACCGTACCTGTAGCAATGGCATCTGCCAATGCTATCATGTACCTGTGGTACATTTCGCTTCAGGAAATCCGGCCAGTGAACATTACTATTAATCTTGCACGTTTATACAGGTACCTGTCTCAAAGGCAGCAGCTGTAATAACTCAAGTCTCAACATCAACGCTTAACATTTCCTTAGAGTAAAAAAAGTGGCTTCCTTCACAGCAAAGTTTGAATGTTCACAGTGCTAAAAAAAACCTCAGAGAAAGATGAAAGATACACACTCATCAAGCTCATCTTGAGCAATAACACAACCGCTTATTAAATATTCAGAAGTAGACAATGTATAAGTTATCACACACCACTTCACACTTTGCAAACAACATCTGCGTGCATGCCCAAAGGCCAGACTGAAACATCGTGCAATGTCAGAATGTCACATATTTTGTGCTGCTATTAGATGTGATTTGCACATGTTTTGTGCAGTAATAATGATCAAAATATTTCACTGAAGGGAAAAAAAGGAAACATGGGCCTCCACTAGCGTTCCGAACAGTTTGTTATTTCAGTATTTGTGGCACTATGTTCTCACGGTAAAGTTTTTCAGAAAGATATAAAAACTCTGGCAGTACGCTTTGAGAGCTCTTCTTTACAAACACAGCACCCAAAACATGCTTTAACTTCCAAACAATAGAGTCCACCCTACAATAACAAGAAGAAAAGAGCTGGCAAAAACTACTCGTATATGTCGAAGTTTACGAGTTTAACACACAACTAATGGACATTCCTGCGTGATTCCTTCGTGCCAATAAGGCACAATCAGTTCACTTACTTCTGTGCACCATCCAACATTTACTTCGCAGCGGGAAAAAGTCTACAACCTAGTCACACTGGGCTGCCAAAGCAATAACAGGTATCGAAAACAAGTTCTAACTACGAGTGTTCTTTAGAGTCTCTTTTGAACAACACGAATGACATGTACAACTGTGTGTGCACCTTCTAAGCTCCTTTCTTTGTGAACTCATCAACAGATCAATGACAAGGCAATGAGCCCTTAATGTCGTTAATGAGCACACGTAAGTAAAATATATGTTAACCAACAGTGTCGTCATGTACATAAACAAGTCGATAACAAACGTCCAGGAATCGGCAAACTGCAACAAAGCAAGCCGTCAATGTAGTCAACAGCAGAGATGCGGTTAATGCCCCCAAAAATTAGCATATGTGTTTACCCATTGCAAGTGTGTATGTGTGTGTATATATATGTCTGTTTGAAGCAACGTAATGAATGCAGATTACGTCTTACAATAATCGCATCGTCAAAAAATATGTGCAAAAGAAAGCAGGATATGAAATTGTGGCATGGTACGAGTAATGTAACTCTATGAGAAAGACTGAATTGTAGTACGTGTAAATTGCGTTTGGTTCCTGAAGTTACAATGCAGCTGATGAGTCGCCAATTATTGTCCTGTTCGTAGTTTCTAATGCCTTTCCTTTTTCATCTCGCACGGAGGTCTGTGACGTCTTGTGAAGCATGTCGCCAAGCTACAACAAACTGACATTACTATATAATGCCTTCTCCATTGCACTTTCCCCTAAAGACTTCATTCTAAAACCACAACCATGTTAGTGCGTAAAAGCAACAGCACCTAGAACACGATGAAGCCGCAGCATTGCCTGAAGTTAGCGAACCTACAACAACTCGAGGCGATCGAACAAAATCCACACTCGGACAAGCGTAACAAACGTGTCTGGGTGCTAATGGGGCCTATCACCAACTCTTGTCAAGCGCAGCGTACAATAGCTTACATGGCGTACAGAAACCAAGAAGTATAAGCAATAAAAATGCTGCGTTGTGTGCGTGTGTATAACAGCCGTGCAAAAACTCAAAGGACACTCAAACTTTGCTTTCGATAGCAAAACGCGAAAGCATAATCGGTTTTCGTTTGCACTGCCTTCTCCATCACTTGCCGTGCTTCGCCTTTTGATGGGCACATCAACCGTGCCGCAAAGAAAGAAACGTCTGCGCACACACCACTGGTGGTCTTACAATCTCCTATAATGTGTACTGCAAGTACACTTACAAAATGCCCACCACACCATAATTTATCCTTTTGTGAAATAGCAAAAAATCGACGATGATTAAACCTGAGCACTTTGTAATAGGTGGGTCTTTGAACCACCCACTTGTTATGCAATGCAGATGGTGTGGCATGTGGTGTGTTTATATGCTTCTGTCATGCAATATTATGCACTCGAAATTCAATATAACGAACCCAGATATAATGCAGAAACTTAAGAATACTCTTACAATAAATATAGTGGGAGAAATATACTTTTATAACAAATTTTCGGACATAACGAACTTATTTTGCAGTAACATGCAACTTTGTTATAATGAGATTTGAGTGTATGCGTTGGTGTGACACCTTACGCTATGTAACACCCACGTGTTTTTTGCGGCTTAAGTTACAAGCACTGACACAACTCTGCAGTACAACACCCTGTGGTAGAACACTTCTCTATCGGAACACCCGATTCCGTGGTAGAACGCTATAGTGGAACACTTTTGCCATGTGAAAGGCATGCCTCAGTTTCTGGCTCAGAGACATAGTTTTACCATCTGCATCCATTGCGATTTCTCGCTAACAGACGTTAATTTTTTGCTCGCAAGCAACGATGCTGACACTGGAATTCCTGCAACATAAGTTCTTTAATGCTATCGCATTACTGTTGATTCTTGAAGAAGGTAACCTACAGAAAACAGGAATGGCACTGTCAGCCATACTTTTCTACTGCAATTTGAAAGAAAGAAGCTTTCAATGAAAATTTGAAAGCGCATGAAATCAAGTTACTGGTACACAATTTTAAGAGAAAAACAATGTAGTCCTGCTTGGTATTCATCACTATAGTTCTGAATAAAAATTTCTTCACATTAAGAAATGCAAATAGCGGGAACAAGAATCCCGAAGCAAGGTAACTACAACAAGCAAATCCTATGTAGAGTTCGTCCAGCATAACAATGAATCTCTGGCAGGCTATGGCGGCAGTTCTGCTTCATTCACTGTTCTAAGTGGCATTGCTTGAAGCAAAGCTCTGCCTCCCCCCCCCCCCCTCCCTTTTTTCCGGTGACTTGATTGATAGATATGTGGGGTTTAACGTCCCAAAACCACCATATGATTATGTAAGATGCCGTAGTGGAGGGCTCCAGGAATTTCAACCACCTACGGTTCCTTAACGTGCTCCCGAATCTGAGCACACGTGCCTACAGCATTTTCGCCTCCATGAAAATGCAGCCACTGCAGCCGGGATTCGATCCAGCGACCTGCGGGTCAGCAGCCTTTTTTTTTTTTGTGACAAATGGCTAACATGATGGTTCACAAATGAGCGTAGGGCAGCAGGCAGGAGACCTTGACAAGAAAGAGAACACCTCTTGATCCGAACGCAACATTGGAGTCGTAGCGAGCGCGCGTCATAAGGACTGGTAGTACAAATCATTTGAGTAGATCTGCGGCCGAGTCATGGGTTCCAACAGCGACGCCCAGGACAGCAGCCCGAGCAAGAACGCCAGCAAGAGCAGGGTGAGTCGTGGCTGCTTGTAGCCGAACACCTCGGAGACGTCGGGGAACCCCATGTGATTGCAGAAGGCGTGGGCCACAAATGGCGCCACAAAGTGACCTGCGAACGAGGACACAATAGCGACACGAAGCGAGTCTGTCACCAAAGAACTTTCTCGATAGAAAGAAGAGAAAAAGGAAAGAAGTGTGCACTCAAACCACTATATAATGATCCTGGATATAACGAAATATTGGTCATAATGAAGTGAGTGAAGAATAGTCTTGCCATAGATAGTGTTATAAATGTACCTTTATAATGATCTTTCGGATATAACCAACTTTTGTGTAAGATGTAAATTTGTTATGAGGTTTCAGTGTACTAGGATTGCTACTAAGATCAAAGTAAGAAGGTTGAGGGGCATGACAGGGTATTGCAGCTACACCACGTGTGTGCGATGAATTCAAAGAAAGAATTGAGGAGACCCTTGCCCTATATAGAGAATGGGGGCAAATGAAGCTTACTGTGTGCAAGTCCGATGGACTGTTTTTCTTTCTATCGCAATGCTCTGTACTATTTCCTTCATCCATGCTGGGAATCGGACCTTCATTCATGTCCTTAAACACTTAGCTTCTACAGGCAACAGTGACGATTATACATTCACATTCATGCAACAATAAGATGTGGCAATGTGAAATGACCAGTGACTTTGATATATGATCGGATTGCCGTGTCAGAAATGGCCGACTGCAGCCAAGCCCAGACTGGAACAGCGTAAACTATTGGCAAACGATGCATACAAATATGCGTGTGACTGGTGCACCTTCGAGGGCCACATTTATTTACTCCAACTGGCAAATGGGTTTTCTGCGAACGAGACTGACCACCGAAACGCGAGAGTCGCAACAGTCTTCCCTCGAAGAAGTTGTAGGCGACAAAGCGCAGTGCTATACGTATTTTAACTAAACCTGGAGTGCACATGTGATTGGCAAATCAGTTTCTTTAAGGTGCTCGAGATGTATTGTACGCCGCAACTGAACCGCAGGTACCAAAGTGTGGGGTGATGAAATACTCGGTGGCACAAGAAAGGTCCGTGTAACAGCCGACAAAAGGACAAAGCTCTGGGTCGAGCTGGGGCTACATCAACAGGGGTTGTTCAGACGTGCCTCTGCATGCCTGTCTCACCTCACTACTCCCCAACCAAGGAGAAAGATCCAGGCACCAACTCGGCATCTAAATGCTGCTTTGTCTTGCTCATTTGGGTGTATGAAGTACTGCATATATGCTAGGAAACAGCTCATTGTTTTTAGAACTCAATGGTACAAGCCAGCTTCTAAACACGTAATGACTATGCTAGGTTAATAAATGATAACCAATGTAAACAAAAAATTGTCGTAATTCTGACATGTTTTTTGTTGTTGTTGTTGCATTGTACCCTGTTACGCATGTGCAAAGTTTCATGTCTCTGCTTTATATATGTTTCTTTCTGACTAATAAGGATCGCAGTTGCGTGTGTAAGCACTGTCCCGTTCACTTCCATTGTATTCGTCTTCAGTGCACTTATAACTAATTTTCAAACATGAATGTCTACCAACTAGTTCAAGTCGCCATCTTGTTGCAAAGCATGCCACAGTTGGTCTAGTGGCAATGGTTCTCTACAGCTGACATGAAAGTCGCGACATCAAACCCTACAGCCATGATTGCCGTATTTTGACAGATTCGAAATGCCTGAGGCCTGTGTACTTAGATTTAGCTGCACGTCAAAGAAGCCAATGCTCAACATTTTCGGAGCCCTTTGTTACGGCGTCCCTTGTAACCATATCATGATTTTGGGACATAGACCTGAACAGTTATTATGTTACAGCTCAAAACCATATAGTCCCACATTGCATAGTCCCACATGCAGATTAATATACTACACCTACTCGTTCATTTTCGAATACTTCGAAATTTCTAACAACTTAGATCTAAAGCAAAGGAAATTCGAATGCATTCATATTTGCAAAAGCCTGCTTTTACCACATCCAAAGCAACACTGCAGTTGACATTCTTTGGCTTGTGCGAATATTCCAATGCTTTGAATATTTGAACGAATAGTTGAGTATTCGAATTGGCTTCGAGTTCTTCAAATTTAAAGGGACCCTGCAACACTTACTGAACATGGTCAGAAAACACTGCCAATTGGTAGTCGAGGCTACTGATAACACGCGAGGCAAACATTGTAGTACAGCACGCGGCCTGTAATTCACAATAAATTTTCAAAGCTAAAAATTGCTTTTTTACCTCGGCAAACTGACACTACAAGCTCAAAAATCACTTGCCACAGCCCAGAAGGAATATACGGCTCTGGTCACAGCAATAGGCTGATTTGTGTATGGCGCGCTGGTCGTTACTGGGGCCGCCACTTGTCCACAAGTATGTGCGCAATCGCACTGAAAAGCCACGTATTCGAAGAAAAAAAAAAAGAGGTGCTCAAGGTCGCGAGGTGGGTGTGACGTATTTTCTTTCGCCATGCCATTGTTCCCTGCTTAGCTTCCAGCTATTTCGTTAGGATGAGAAGAGAGAATGTAATTGCAGCGTGCAGCAAATTTTTGGAATTCCGCTCGTACTGGACTGATTCCAGAAACTTTGCGGCGGTAAATTTGTGAGGCAACAAGGCATGTTTACTGACTCCATGGCTACTTTGAAAAAGTGTTGTAGGGCCCCTTTAAAGGAACATGTTACCCTTAAATCAATTCTTCATTTTATTAAGCTGTTATGACGGCTTATATGGTCCAAGTATAATAAACTTTAAAACTTCGAGTATCTTACAGGTTATCATTTGCATCCTACCGAAACTACAACTCAAGGTTGTCTCGACTTCCTTTGAATGAAAAAAAAAATGGCATTTTCTTAGAGTCCCCTATTTCAATTCAAAAGAAATGTTGTGCAGGTTAGTTAGGTCCTGATAAATATTCCCTTTCTTTTATATATCATACATATAATTTGAATTCGATTCGAAATAATTCTATCAAGATCACTATTCATTTCGAACCTAAAATTCACTATTTGCACTAGCCTAGTCACATTCTATCTTAATAGGACACACAATTGTTGCAATTATAGTTACATGTGGTGCTAGGAATGAAAGCTTTGCATTTACGGAGTCAGCGGCTACATAAAAAGCAAGCATGCAAAGCTATCACGCTTAAAACTTCTTTGAAAATGGCAACGCTTCTTTTGCAGCTTGGCTTACTAGTCAGTGACGGGGGAATTTTCTCCAACTTTATTTGTTGTCTCATTTGCTTAAACAATGATTAAAGTAACATTCGATTTTGTATAAGCAAGATGTTTCATCAAAGCTTCACCATTCTATTTTGAACAAATAACGAAAGAAAATAGAAATATAAAAATTGATGCACAGCAAATAAACCTTGCTTTCACCCAATTTTACTCTAACAAAAAAGTGGCAATTGGAATAGCAGAAAGTTTACGAATCTTCCAGCTTGTGTGTAAGGCGTTAATACTAACTGTGTTTACGCCAACAGCATGTTAATGTAAGTCTTATTTCTAGGCAATTATAAGAAGCTGCACACTTTAGACCATCGATTTTCTGAAAATAAAGCTGTAACACTAGAATAAGAAATAAGTACCAACCTGTTCTGAGAAATAGATAGACAGAGTAGGCACCAAAAATTGTTGTATAAGCGAACTGGAAAACTGAAAAAAAAAAAATAACACGACTGTTAAATAAAGCATCAGAATACTTTCCAAGTGTGTAATCTGCAGATGAAGTGCATGCACAAGCTTAGTTTATTGGTTTCGCAATCACAATCCACTACCCGAATGAACTAGTGACCGCAGCCCATCATCATCATCATTATGAGCCCGTTTTAACACAACTGCGTGAAAGGAACCGTTTAGCTGAAACTACGGCGTCAGCGGTTGTGAGCAAAGAATCAGCGTTGTCGGTGACTGAAAAACTGAGAAAGACGAAAACAAAATAAATAATGAAAATTTTCAGTTCGAGTGAAAATCAGATGCATGCCTACCGCGTGGCAAGCGGGTGTCCTACCACAGAGCGACACCATTGCTTTAAACTGCTTCAGAGTGTCATGCAGAGGGAGGAGTCGCTTAAAGGCATGTAATATTTTGTGGCAGAAGTGCCAAACCACGCCAGGAGACAAAATATCGGAATTGGGCGACAAAAGGCCCACCCATCGCAAGCACTCACACATATTTCGTGATCTTCAGTAAAAGCATCGACAAAGTGAGCAGCTGTGTAGGTTCACACGTTCCTTACAGATGTGTTGTGGTCACTTTGCTTATTTGCAGACAAACAATTATGGCACTGTACAACTTTACTCACAGTAGGCATTTCAGGCACGGTGTAGACATGCAACGAAAATCTAAGTTAGTGTTTCAAATTGAGAAGGCGTCGCTGATGGGGCCCAATTATGTATCACGTTCTGCTCTCGAAGGCGAAGCTCAAGCGTCTTCGAAGTTTTTTTTTTTTTATGTCAGCTCTAGAATGACCCAGTGACTTCAAATTTAACCTATCTCTCATAAGACGATCCCATTTTATCACTGTTACCTTCGTCACTCCATCTGACTTGCAGCAACCCTTGGCTCCTTTCACTTGTCACCTGTTGCATTTCTGCGAGTGGCCACCAGTTGTCTGTGCTATGCATTACGTGGCCGGCTTAGGTCTATTTTTTTGCTTGATATCAACTAAAATATCAGCTACCCCAGTTTGTTGTCTGACACATCCTGCTATCTTCCGATCTCTCAATGTTATACCCACCCTTATGGGTGCTGCGTGATTGCTTGAATTTTTCTCGAGTTACATTATCTTCCATGTTATCCTCCTGTCCACTAGTGGCTGTGAAAGAGGAAGATAAACTCAGATCTGGATGAATTGAAGCTCCCGCGTAATAAAGCTGCCTTCATTTACTTCCATTGTGCAGTGTACTGTTTCATGAGATTGCTTTTTTGAAAGCATTTCCGAGCTCATTCAGTCAATTTGCAAGCTGCTTTTTGTGAGACATGCTAAATGTATGATTTTTTTGCTCGTAATGAATATAACCAAAAATAAAATTGCAATATTTTTCTAGCCTGAGATTTGAATCCATTTCGCAGGAACAAACCGGGAATAATTCAAGATAAATATGTAGTTATGTACAATTGAATTGTACACACAAATCAAGCTTTTTATAACATTTTTGCTGCAATCAATTATCAGGTGCCTAGCGATAAGTTTGTGTAAATTAGGAGTATTGGAGGTTGGGCTTGAAAGAGCCATGCTGGAGCTGGCATTATGAATGTGTGCACAACAAAAGGCCCACCCATTACAAGCACTTACTCATATACAATGATCAACAACAGCAAAAGGGTCAACAACGTGAGCAGCTGAGTAGGTTCCCGTGTTCCCTTACAGTGTAACGGGCCCTTCGCTTATTTGCAAACAAATAATTATGGCACTCAACTGTAATCGCAGTAGGCGTTTTAGGCACGGTTTAAGCATGCAACGAAAATTGATTTTCAAAAATTGATTTTCATTTCAGAGGAAATCTCAGATCGCCTGTCATGTATGGGAAATGGAATGACTAAAACCAGAAGCGTGCAAGCAGTGAAGATAGACTTGATTGTTTCTTGGCTTCCAGCAACGTAAATGTGACACAGTGCCGTAAACGTGAAAAATCATGCCGCAATGCTAGTAGCGAATCCCTGATGTAGGAAATGTTGTTACTCACCAGACTGCATGATGGCCATTTTTACATTGCTTGTCCTAGAGAGTCTCTCAGTGAGATGATGGAAATGAGCTGAAAGGCAAAATTAGGAACATTCAGTTCTATCACTACCAAGTAGCCCTGAACAGTAACTAGTTACTAGTAAGAGGTTCAACAGTAACCATTTACTTTTTCAGCTAACTTTCCCCTTGTGTAACTTCACTTATGTGAATTTTCACTTGCGTAAATTTTTCACTTGTGTAACTTCAAATGGTAAGTTTGTGATGCTGCTACCTTTTACATAGTAATGGCAACATTACTGAGTTAAGATTACTAAAATGAATATGGACGAGACTAACAAGTACTGGTGCTTCACAGACAAAAAGAAATATCTGGAGAAAGAATATAGTCGGCTAAAGCTGATATGAGTATTTACTGAAAAAAGGCTGCCATATCTCTTATCATGGCTCTAAACCAAAACAGGACATACTCTTTGTGTCTGTGACAATTTGATTAATGTTCAAACAGTAATTTAGTTGTCAGCAGCAACTGTAAAAAGTCGCAGCTTTGCCACAAAGGCAGTCAACTTCGGAAACTGGTGGTCGATGAGAAGGCTGTAAATATTTTAGTATCGCCCAAAATTTTAAAACATAAAAAAAATTTTGGGGTTTTGGGGGTGTGTCTGAACCCCCTCAACTCCCCCTAGTCAAAAGCCCTGGTTCAGGGATCTCAGAGATATAAGTTCATGGGAACTGTGCAAACGTGCTGCCCTCAACATGCTTGAAGTTTGAACAACATCGCCAGCGTACAGCAGCTAACAAACTCCTGAAGTGCTGCTTCCGATCCAGTCGTAGTTATTTTGTTAGAATACTTGTCGAGATGTCAACAGACTTCTAGCTTTCCGACATTGAAAACTCATGTTGACATCACCACCAATAGCATTCACTATCTTGGTCGAACCCCCTCTCTACCTCCCGAATTCCAGTGTCGGCATCTGACTGCAAGTGGGTTGGTTCTCCGCTTCTGTGGTGAGAAACAGCTGCACAAAAAATGTCGCTGGCACCGACATTTCGACAAGAGCTATTGTCTTCTGCGGGACAAATATAAGTCTCCTTGTTCAGATGCTGACTGTAAGGATATTCCCTGTTCAGCAACTTATTAGTTGATCTCACGGGCCCTAAAGCATTGAGTAACAGGGTTACAATGCAAGTGACCAACAACAGAGAAATATACTATGCAACAAAATTAACAATGCAGCACGTTAGAAAAATTCAACAGCATTCACAACAGATTACAGTACAATAAGCTAATTTCTCCTCACTTAGAGCCTCAGTGATTTCCTAACTTCTGTCTTGTTTCATTTCATGTTAGAGGTAACAATACGCTGTAACCACGTTTTTTTTTTTAACACGACACTGTTTTGTAACGGGGGTCCACCACAGCTCCATTGACATTATTCCAAGACAGATATGACGTTGCAAAATATATGCTAACAGATAGTGAAGAAAAAACGAGAAGAAAATATTATGTCGACTTTTCAATCAGCAGCGCGCGGCACTAACCACTAGGCCACAGAGCACACGTTGAGGATGCTAATGGCAAGCCATTTATATACATCGCATCACGCTTGGCAATCCTCAGAGCTCTGTACCTTCGGCACATTTTTGTCATCAGTAGCAAGATGGTGCGAAGGTCTCGCGTCAAGCGCGCTCTCCAGGTCGTCGCCTCTAGCCTCTAGCATTTCGCTGAGCGCCGCCTGCACAGAGCGCAGTCTCTCCTGCGTGCGCTTATCAGACTCGTGATTCAGGAGAGCATGAAGGTCACTTCACTCACTGCTATGACCACATTTATGAAACCAGCATGTTGTGCATACACGAAGAAGTAAGAATTGCGACAGCTGTTCGCACACTTGTCTGGTGTATACTCGTGTGTTCGTTTGGTGCGTCTTTCTGCTTGCACAGTGCTCTTTAGGTGTCAAGCTGTGACAGTTGTCAGCCACCCGGGACCTGTATACGCTCATTTTGTACGTGCTTCCTGCTTGAGGTGCGCACTGTAAGTTCCAAGCTGATTGTCGTTCTTTGCGCGACATTGCAATTTGTTGCTGTATCATTCATTTTTTAGCCATTATGGGCAAACAATACACAATAAACACTCAACTACCTATACCGATTCCTAGAAAGAGGCGTCAGCCGCGCTTTTTTCTTTAGTAACCTGCCCACATCTGACACCGTGTATGTCAATCCCACCTTAATCCAAACAAATGCACTCAGCCGGAACACCCACGACTGCTGTGTCAGAGGAACTCACCAACACCAAAGAAGAGCGGACAGATAACAACAGCAGCTCGGTGGCCCAGGCAAGGCACCAGTATGGGAAGCATGCAGGCACGAAACGTGAACTCTTCAGACAATGGTGCCTGAAAATAAAAAAAGAAAACATACACAGTAAGGCTCACGCACACTCTTGTTTAGCATGTTTGCAGTGCACGAAAAAAATGTATCAAACAGTACAAATCAAACCCCTCACAGCGAACAGATAACACAGTGGACCCTCCAAGAATATGGAAGTCCACACTGTGCTGGCATCATGACAGCTGAAAAATGGGGGGTGATAGTGTTGCAAA
This sequence comes from Rhipicephalus microplus, assembly GCF_013339725.1. Lineage (NCBI taxonomy): Eukaryota > Metazoa > Arthropoda > Arachnida > Ixodida > Ixodidae > Rhipicephalus > Rhipicephalus microplus. The sequence continues at coordinate 67,416,889 of NC_051168.1, forward strand.
ACGCTGACTACAACCGCCAAGAATACTTGCACTTTACGCTAGCCAATTTATCTGGTAAGCAGACTGCACCTGAAACGCCTAAGCAAGTTTCATTGGCAACTTTTAATGTTTTCTTGTGCCAAGGCATGAAAGAGACTGGCATTACTAAATGGGGTTCCTATTTTTAGGCTGTAATCTTGTGTTTACATGGGTACAAAATGCTTTACAACTATTCATCATATTGTTGAAGTAGTACGATATGCAAGTATTGCTGGGATGCAGTCATGCACATGTTCTGTGATAGAAGTTCTATCATGCTGCAAGGGATTGGTCAGGCATTTTTGACAGCCATACGGGAGAACAGCAACCGGAAAAAGCAGTCCGGTCAATTGTTTATTCGTTTGCCAGGCAAAGAACAAGCCCAGAACGGACGAAGACACTCTTCCCTCCAATAAAACGAATATAGAAAGGTATCTGGAAGAATTTGATTGAATTGAAACCTCAGTGTTCGGAAAGCAGAATAAAAAAATCAGCCTGCTTTGTGCCTGGCTTTTTCTAATCCCACGCTGATGGTTTGCGAAGATGGCTACAAACCCCCCACGTCCTCACATCCCAATAGAACGTCACATTAAATTGAAACACCGCCAAGTAGCTTATCATGGCGTTAATGCAAGATAAACTGTTAAAGTGGTTGCAATTTCACTTGCCAAGCGTCTTCGAGGGTTAAGAGTTTTCCGTATTGTGGATTTTTAACTTACTAATACGTGAAAAATCATTTGTGTATTCTGCGAATGGAAATTCTCTGCTTCACACATTCAGTATGTGAACAAAAGGTACTGCACCAGTGTTGGCTAGTGGCCACTGCAACAGTATGCCAACACTGCCGTCCTTATGAAGGAGATGATGGTAAAATGCCCCAGTGTGAACGCCGCCCTACAATGGAAATTCACGCGAGTGTTCCAGAATGTACACTTCACCCCGGATTCGTAATCTGCAAAAGCTTGTCTGTGGTAAATCCATCTGATATCTAAGGGATGACTAAGTTTTCCATTTTGAACACTCCTCTATCGTGGAGATTTCTAAAGAAGTTATATGCTGTGTTAAGGGAAGATGCGATTTGAAAAAAAAAAAAAAGTTTCATCAATCTGCAGCCTATAGTGATGAAATTTCGACTGTATATGTAAGCTCGTATGATGATTGCAAATATGCAATTTGTTTCATAGTAAGCTGAACAGTTTTCGTCTTGTGCCATGACAAAGTGTAGAGCATAGTTCGTTTTGGAGAAACTTCTTATGCTGTCAAACTTTCATGGCTAATTTTGCTCCAATATAACTCTAGAATGCAAATAAAAATTAAAAAAGTGTAAAAAGGCATTTTAATAGACAATAAAAATTGTAATGAGAGAACTCTTGGAACCGTCAGACTATACTGATTGCTTACCTTAAGTTCATAATCAATATACAAGCAATATCAAATTTTAAACAATATACTTGCACTCTTCACATGTTAAGAAATATGTTGACAAAATTTCATCCCAATCAAGCTATGAGAAGTACTAAAAACATGATGTCCAAGCTAAAGAAATTGTCCAAGAATGGACCTGGAGAAAAAACACATTTTAAAGGTTCAAGTGAAAGCTCAACTACGCAGAAAAGCTATGTTTTTTAAGATGCCTTCTTCCATCATGAGAGCTTGGCAATCATGCTTATTTTGAGCTTATGGTCTTGATCATCTCCTCATGCAAAATGCAATGGCAAGCAGCCAGGTGACAATTTCCATGGAACTCTAGAGAATGAGCTGGCCATACTATTTAGTAGCCCCTTGTGCCTTTTAAAAGCGACTTTCCCCTACTTTATGTTTAGTTTCGATCTTCAGTTTTTTTGTTTGTTCTTTCCTAAAAGTAGAGAAACTGAAAATTGTGAAAACGAATGAAAACGAAAAAACTAAAAACATAAAATTTAAAAAAAAGCTTTGATTTTTACTTGCACCTTCCCTTAAATGAAACGTGTGTAACAATGACCATAATTATCGGTGCGTGACAACACGAAACATTTAAAAAGGTGAAGTGTTTAAGAGTGCTATGGTGGGACACACATATTCTTAATTTCCAATTTTTTCTCTTTCTTTTTTGCATTAAAGGGTCCCAGATCTCCAGACTTTGAAAACACTGTCGAAACCCATTACTAAATCATTCACTGCTGTAGCGTACTTATATAGAGTTTGTTTAGCTCTCAAAAAAAGGTACTGTACTGTGATGTCATCACACATCGGTGACACAGAAGCAGGATACCACAGTGTTCTTACAATCGCCCTGCCCAGCTCAATCGCCTCCGATGCCGCTACTCATTATGACGATTGTTGTAGGAAGGTATTGGACAGCCAAGTGTGTCAAAGTAGTTTCGGGATGCACGGTGCTCGCACGCAATCACTTTCTGGGTCGCGACGTCACTGACGCAGTCAAACCCCAAGGAAAGCAAATCCCAGATGTTTGCTTCTGTCACAGGGTTTGAACAGTGAAAAATCTCATGCCAGTACTCCTTGACAGGTGTGACTCTAACACTTTTTTGCTGCTATGTAAAAAAAAAGGACATATTTGAGGCATGTTCTTTTTTCGCGATGATAACCATGAGCTACCTTCCATACCCCTCCTTGCATTATTACAGCAACTCGGTGCATAAACTATGTAGAATTTTCATGAAACAAAACATAAACATGCTTTATAATGACTACTGCCAAGTGACAAAGAGACACTTGAAAATACAAGCCATTTCCAAAGTGTACGGTTGGCTGCTTATGTTTACGACAATTTGAAGTTTCTTCTGACCACGAGTTTCTGCTTCACGCCTACAAGGGGCTCGTACACATCGACTCACCACGATATGGTTCCTAAGCCAAATGAGGTTCCTCAGATTCAAGTACCAGTAGCGCGGCTCTGAAATAGTGAACGAAAGGCACAATAAAAAAATTAGATTGAGAACCACAACAACGTCAGTCCTTTATTCATAATCATTAACTTCAAGCTGACATTTTTCATAAGAGAAAATGCCTACTAGGCATAGGCTACTTGCCCATGTAAAGGCTCCAGACGCCATCGAAGTAGTGTAGTACAAGCGGGCCCGCGAAAAGCACCTGCATTACAGTCACAAAGTTAGAGGTTTTTCAGCGACCTTGTAAAACAAACACTCGATGACAAATACTGTTCATCAGCGACCTTGTAATACAAACACTCAACGACAAATACTGTATTCAGTGATCACCCCCTTCGAGCATCGAAATCATTCATCCTGCTTTTATCATGCTGGCGTATCACTATTTAAAGTACAGTCCTGTTTCAACATGTTATCCTCACAATACTCCATTGATTTGCTACTACTTTTTTCATGACTTCCATTACAGCTTGCTTTATCATTCACCTTGTCGCACTTCTATGACCACATGTTTCCGATTGCACGGGGCGTCAATTGCAAGTAACTCATCTGCACTGTTGCACTACGGTCTAGTACACACCTTTATTTTTGTCAACAAACATACTAGAATGGCCTGTTTCATCACATCACCAAAATTGCCTTCTCACCAACCTTTGCTGAAGAACTGAATTGACGATCTTCATTGAGCATATGACGGCAATAATTAAGATATTTCATATTTGTAAAAGCCCATCTTATATGCAATACACCGTATGAGAGGTCTATAGGAAAATAAAAGCATGTTAAAGTGCAGATGCTATATGTTTGCTGTAGTGTCATCTTTTAAAATATATTTGCTTCATCTCAATAAAGCTGTTCAACAGAAAGGCTTCTTTTTAATCCACTTCTGCAGAGTCTACCACCAACAAATCATGTTCTTGTCTTGCGTACCTCCTTGCGTGTGTACGTTTTTTTTTTTTTTTTGTAGTGATGTACGTGTTACGCACTGTCCACTGCTGTCGTCTTAAGTAGCCAGTTATCTAGAGTAGCTAATCACTGTAGTAGCTTCCAGTTACTACTCCATTATTTCATTGTTGAATGGCAAATAATGATTGAAGTGATAACAACTGAATTGAATCTCACCATGGTAAGAGCCAGCGGCAGGACAATGGCTGGTAGCAGCCCAGCAAGGCGAAGACCCATCACAGCAGGCACGCTGGCATTCTGTTGAACGCAACGCAAGAAAACGCGCATCACCAATAGTACCTCCACTCAAGCAGTCTACGTACCTTCTTGAAATGACCGAGATCGGCGCCGAAAACTACGAAGAGAGGGGATATGCATATTATGGCGAATACGCTGATGAACCTCTTCTTTATGGTGGCCGGATGATCCCTGCGAATTTTTTACAGAAAAGAATTTTTAGGATCGCGTCTCTACCGCACACTTTCAAAATACGCGCGAAATCTAGCGGAACGCGACCGCGTCTCGCGAAACGACACGCAACAACGATTCCGGGTCATTTGCAAGGCGTTTGTTGACCTTACCACCGCAAAAGCCGGGTCCCACCTTTTTAGCGTTACGTGCGTCCCAAGAACGAACCCGTGGGGTCCGGGCAACGCGACATTCTCAGTAAGTTGAGGCTATCATCGGTAAAAGGAGGCTGTCGATCTCGCAGTACTTAAAAGGCGAAGCGATCAAGTGACAAGCCGGTCGCGGTCTGCAAGCGTTCGACTCCAACAAGTGAAACCACGGCATCGCCCACCTGTTCTCCCTCGTCCTCCAAATGTACAGGCTGCCCACGTACGTGAGCGCTAGCATAAAGGACCATAGTATGGCGCTGACGCAACTGCTCTTCGTATTCTCGGCAGAAACCATAATTTCATCATCGAAGCACGAGACAAATCTACTCGCTCGACTAGCGGTCTGCAGGAGAGGAAGCGGCCATACTGAATTTTTCGAAGTGCGCGACTCGGATGCCACCTAGTCACAGAACGCCTACCTAGTCTTTATCGCCGTATTCCGAGCAATAATGAAAAACAATTAGTCCTTGTATATACAACGACCTTGCGAAATCGTTTAAACTAGATGGTTTCTCAAGTATCGAGCAGGCGTTAAGCAAGTAGCGTTGGATTGATTGAACGCTGTAGACGTGGATCGCCATCGTTGTCGGAGACCAGTTTCGGTCTCTACAACAATGATGGAACTGCGGCGTTAGTTTTTGTTTCATAAGCACATCCTGCCGTTGTCGTCGGCTTCGCGCGCGTGGTGTGACGGCTGTCACTCGCGGCAAAAACTTCGCTCAAGAAAGGCCCCTTCAATCTATCGCGACGCTCGCGGGGATTCTCGTCGGCCAGAAGAGTGATGGCGGGAAACTTTTGGCAAAGCTCGCAGTATCAGCAGTGGCTGCTGGACCGCCAGGACTTGTTACGCGAGCGTCACAGCGACCTGCAGGTGCTGAGCGAGGAGGAGTACCACAAACTTATGATCTTCTTCGCCAACTTCATCCAGGCCCTGGGCGAGCAACTCAAGGTGAAACAGCAGGTCGTCGCCACGGCCACCGTCTACTTCAAGCGCTTCTACGTCCGCAACTCGCTGCGCTGCGTCGATCCGCTCCTAATGGCGCCCACTTGCATCTTCCTCGCGTCCAAGTGGAAGAGTTCGGCGTCATCTCCAACAGCCGCCTGGTGACCACCTGCCAGACGGTGGTGAAGAACAAGTTCTCGCACGTCTTTCCCGCAGGACTTCCCGTACCGCATCAACCACGTGCTCGAGTGCGAATTCTACCTGCTCGAGATGATGGACTGCTGCCTCGTGCTGTACCACCCGTACCGGCCGCTGGTGCAGTACGTCCACGACATCGGTCCCGAAGACAGCCTGCTCTCGATGGCCTGGAAAGTCGTGAACGACTCGTTGCGGACCGACGTCTGCCTCCTGCACCCGCCGCATCAGATCGCCCTGGCCTGTCTCCACGTCGCCTGCGTCATCCTGCAGCGGGACTGCAAGCACTGGTTCGCCGAGCTGAACGTCGACATGGAGAAGATCCTCGACATCACGCGGCAGGTCCTGGGACTCTACGACACCTGGAGGAACATGGACGAAAAGAAGGAGCTGCCTCCCATCCTAGCCAAGGTCCCCAAACCCAAGACGCAACCTTCGAGACCTCCTTCCCAGGGACCCAACGACCAAAACGTGACGCAACAACCCAGCTAGCCCCTGACGCCAGCGGCGCCGGACTGCTTTCAGCGCGATGCTGCCGCTAAACAATAGTGAAAAGTGCGTGATTAGAAACCGCGCAACGCAAAAACGTGATGACGAAGAAGACACGAAGACAAGTGCCTAAGCTATGGCTACAGAACGTCCGGTTTGCAATCTGCGATTTACTTCGTGACACAAGGAGAATTAGTATTTTATTCATCATCAAAATTCTGTGATTCTTCTCCCTAGTTGATTGGACTTTGTATAATTGTGTTATAGCTAATGTCTATTTTATATAAACGAGTCATTCACTTTTGCTTGAACCCTAGGCAACAGTTTCATTCCTTATGCTTCTTTAAAAATTTTTACCACTATATTGTTGAGTGCTAGTTTCACTATATTGTTGAGTGAATCCCCTGTAGTGGATGTGAGCCAAGAAGTAAGGTGAAAGCAAGCAAGACGAGTGTCTTCTTCAGAGTCATGTTTTTCATAGCACCGTTTCATAATCATGAACCCGTACCAACACGCACAACTATCAGTGTAACTGATTAGCGAAACGCCCTGTGCGTAGCATCCGTGCCATCAGCTGCAGCTACGCCTCGATTACTGGGCCACCTAGCCTGCGGTAGTTCCTGCACGCCGACTTTTCCCTGGCTTCGTTTTGACGTGCGACATTTGTGAACCTCCTTAGTGTGTAAAGACTGCATTCACTTTGCCACTGTGATGTGACTTTTATGTGGCAGTGACGTGAAATAGTGTTTCAATTCATTGTTCATCACCTTCGATCATCGTTGTGACACGATACAGTGTGTAATTTTCATTTAGAACGCACTTGTCCCGGTCCATCTCATTTTAGAAGCGCACTTTGGAGACACAAGATTGTACGGGTAATCTTGCTTCTGCTTGCAATATTGAGGTCATTCGCTTTACTGCCACGGAACATGCGTCTCACATGAAGTGCATTTTGTGGAAGTCAAGCGGTGATGCTCTGCTCAATGTAGAGGTGACTTGTGAGAACGACAGAGAATGCAAGAAAGCATGTGTGCATAGGTTCCGGAAGATATTAAAAGAACAACAGGTTTTCAAAAGCACAGTAAGGCCCCATTAGCTTAAAGCGGTGAAAATTGAAAAATATTTTAAGATAAGTGGAGTTTCCAGGTTGATAAATTCGCTAAAATATGAGCGTAATCAACACTAGACGAGGCAAACGCGGTGGTTTTCCAATACAGTGCTGGTAACCGCTGGTTTTTTCACGAAAGCTAAGTGTGCCAGCTGATCAGACTGTTGACCAAACGTGAAAAGCACAAATAATTATAATATCTAGGGTTTAATGTCCCAAAACCATGATATGATTGTGAGAGACGCCGTAGTGGAAGGCTCCAGAAATTTCGACCACCTGGGGTTTTTTAACGTGCACCTAAATCTACGCACACAGGCCTCAAAACATTTTCGCCTCCATCGAATGCAGCCACCGCAGCTGGGATTCGATCCCGTGACTTTCGGGTCAGCACTCGAGCGTCATAACCACTAGAACGCCGCGGCGGGGCCATGAAACGCACAATAAAGTATTGTTACAAAATACCAGCCCTACTTTCACTTATTGGCGATACCACAGCTGTGCAACAAGGTACAAAAAGACATTGAGGTACTGTATTTTTTTCAGATTTTTGCTGTCCAGGTTTCAAGATGTCCATAGTTCAGTGCTTTGGCATTTTAATGTAAGGGCGAGAAACCCATGGAGTTGACACCATACCAAAATAACAGTTTGACTTATCAAAAATTTTAAGATTTAAGAATACAAGTTAACGATGGTTGACTGTATTCCGAGGCATCCCAGCATGCCATCCTGTACAACCTGTGACCAGTGCCTTTCAGACTCCACAACTCCCTCTCCCCACATTGACATGCATCGTAGACATCCCCCTCCTTCCCTTGAACTTCACTTTCTTTCATTTTGCGAAGTGGTGAATTAATTGAGAGCCTGAATGTTAGTAAATTTAATTAGCAATGAAGTTGTTTCAATGACTAATGAAGGCAGCTTTGCATTAGAAGTGCCAAGATCGATGGAAGTGCGGAGCTGTGCGGCCTGCTTTGTTTCTCATTATTTTCTCCTTCTTTCTTCCTTTGTTTGTTTGCACCTCATCTCTCTGTTTTTATACTCTTCCTTGTCACAACCGATTTCTATTTCTTTTTTCTTGTTCCTGTTTTTTAAAGGCTAAGCCATAGACTTTCTTACACTCACCTAGAGGGAAAAGTGGCACTGCGAGCTGTTGGACGCATGGGAATGCCGGGATATGTGAGCTTTGAACTTGACCAACTTGACTCTGATTTGTATCATTTACATATAGCCCGGACACCTCGAAGACACGTCTGGCTTCAATGCGTTTGTTTTTTTACTAAAGAAGCACATAGTAAGCTATTTATGTTTATCGTTGCACCAAAACTAGTTTTATATAACATTGGAAACTTGTGCATCGATGTACAATTTTACGAAGTGTAGAAGTAACGAACGGCCGTTAAAATTGGCAGGCAGACGACAAAGCCGGCATTTTTCTGCCACTATATGTTGTCCACTTCTTTCTTCCGCCATTCGTTTATGCAGCCAAGGTGAGTGGATTTGTATTTGAAGATATAATACGCCTGAAAAGATCCGGCTAAGGTTTTGTTACAGAGGACCTTTATTTGCGCAGTAAAATACGCTTTTGAGCCGAAGCCTCACTCGGCACCAGCCAATGCAACCTTCGCAGAAACATATATTTCCATTCCCTGTGCTCCAATGGCACACCTTAAGAAATCCACATAGACGGTGACGCCCAATACCGAAGTTCTGAACACCAAACCATAAGCAAAGGGATGTGTTTGAATAAATTTTAATCAACTTTACAGCAAATAATTGCAATCACAGTATAAATGAATATCTAATTATTGTATGATCAGTAAAGACTACTTTATATTTAAACCAAAGTTAATGACCCACTCAAATTACATGCAATTGTTATTTGCTGGTATCGAGCATTCCTAAAAAGGTAAAAAAATGTTTTTAAATTCTTGCTGAAATTCCCCACATCCGTCTCGTTACACAGGGCACTGCCTTCACTAAAGCAACTGTGTGTAGCATTTACTTCAGCTAGAAGTAATTTAAGAAACTTTAGGCAACAACCTCTCCTTACATACATTAAAAAAAAAAAAAAAGAGGTTAACTTACCGTTAGCTTACTATTTGGGGTTTCTTCCTTGTGAATTTAGTTCACAGAAATGACAAAGAAAAAAAACAGGTCTGCGTGGAATGTGCAGCACTGTCACAGCGAAAGCTGAAAGAGCAGCCTTTCAGTGCCTTTCCTAAACACTCATTGGGTAACTGCTACAAGAACACTTACAAAATACCCACTACGCCATTTATCACCATAATTTTCATGTAGGGAAGCATTCACTATAATTCTTCACCATTCTTCGGAGAAGTGTGGTATCCGCTAAACACTTGCAAGGGATTACATGCAAGTTTTTGGGATGCTCTGACTGACGACGATAAAGGCTTATGCATGAATCTTTTTGTAATTCGATGACCCACTCGTTATGCAATTTGCATTGTGTGATGCCTGGTTGTTCCTTTGCTGTTCTAAAACCCCTACTCGTACTAACCGGATTCCTTTCTCGATATCAAACCTGCTTAAGGCCAGTTTACATAGAGTTCCAAGTCCTGGCGTGACTCTGTGTTACAATGCTCGGCTGGCATGCAGGGTATCCAGGTTCAAATGCAATTTTCTTCTTGGCGTTTTTATTTACCGTTTTCTTATTTTGTGCGATAGTGGCTACGAACATCCGGTGGCGGCGGACAACTACGGAGCATGTGACGCTTGTGATCTCGCAACCGCTTTCGCTGCAAAATGTCAGATCTCCAAATAAGGATGCCATGATGCTATAGAGTATGCCAGGTGAAACAAACACAACTTGCAATCAGCCATGCACATGTATTTCATTTATTGTCACAACAAAACCGAATACTCGCAAATTAAGTACTCAGGAAAAACAAAAAAGACGTGCTTTAGTGACAATTGTGATTGTGCCTGTAGACTATCACTAGTATGTGAGGTCATATGGTCTTCAAGCACGAATGATTAATCTCACTGTTTGTGCATACTTCCCTTTTTAACATCAGAAGCATAGCACGGAGACATGACACACAAAAAACAAATTGTTTGTATGTACGTTAATCCCTACAAGTTTTTAGCAATGCAGCTGCCAGTCCGGAGCCGGTCCTATAGAGTCGTATTTTCATTGTGTGTCTTGTCTCCGTGCACTGCTTCGCACGTTAAGATGAACTGTCACCAACTCGCCGAAAGATCAACTTTACTGCACATACATGTTATGTAACAATCTGCAAATAATGATATGGTCAGCAGACAATTATAAATATATGAACAGGTGACCCTGATGAGATAACAAGACTATGGCTATGAAATATGTCCTTGCCGCTTCACCAAGACGTGACTAGCAGTTGGTTGCTGGTTAAGGGATGGCAGTTCAAACTAGTAGAGCCGCTAGTGGTCCATAAGGAATCTGAGCATTGTTTCACTGGCTCGCCATGATGCAACCAGCGGCCATAAGGGCGGGGCCGCGGAACAGAAGGGAGCCGACGACACAGGGTGTCGGCCATTGCTGCCAGGGACGGTCCCAGTCCAGCACCAGGGCTACAGCCCCAATCCAGGCACCGAACAGGGCGCCGCGGCTGCCCCATCGCTGAACACAGTCCAATGGCACCTCACAGAACCTGGAAAAATTGAGAACAGTGATACAGATCAGCCCACTACCAGAGAGAACAAGTGAGCATGTGGCTTACACTACGCACAGCACCATGCATAGGAAGCAGCGAAGATTGAGTGCATACACAAAACAAATCAGGGGCGGCCATGGCCCACGTCATCTGCTAATGAGCCCCACCTTTTCACTTTGAATACTGTAGGATTGAATTGTGGGTAAAACGTGATAAAGAGTGCATATCGGCACAAACGACAAGAGGGAACACATAGCGCTTGTGTGTCAGCACCCCGTGTCCTTCTCTTCTGTTCCCGCTTCTCTTTTGCACTGATATGAGCTCTGGACCCTTTGCATTAGCTCGTATGCTGCCTCAGGCCCTTCCAACCGATCACATGTCGAGAAATTTCTACTTATGAAACTCTACACCGAAGAATGAGGCCTGTGTAGCAAGTTCGCAGAGGTTTAACATGCTACAAGGCCATCAGTGCAAACGTTTTTGTTTATGTATCTAGTTCCTGAAAAGCCGAAATTTATAATCTAATTTCCATTTCCCATATTGTGAGAGAAGTAGCAATGAGTATAGCATGTTGCAGAGAAGTAGCAAAGAGTATAAGCGGCGCTAACACTCCCAGGTCTGCATGCACATAAATACCCAATAAAGTGGACAAGAGAAAGCCACTATAGATCAATTGGTAGAACATTAGAAGACTTATCCAAAGTTTCAGGTACGGTTCCTGCTAGTGGAAAGTTGTCCGTTCACTTTACTTTCCTCAAATTTATACTGTAATTATAACAATACAGTTAAATGTCAAGATTATACCTTCCTTGACATCATTATCTCCTGGTTTTCATTAAGGTTCTTCAACAAGGTGGTAGTACGGGCTAGAGGTTAATATGGGTTCATTCAGTTCTTTCGGTTGGTCTTCACATGAATGACAACACACAAAAGGCGAGGTAGTTCTTTCATCTGAATTTTTAAATTTATCTCTTGTAATGCTATTTTCCAACTACATTAAGCAGTTTCAATGCCAGTTTCAATGCAGTGCACATGCTGGCGATCTCACACTTCGTTGTTCAATGGCGAATGCAGCATTACAGCTGAACAGAGTGCTATGGTGGTTGGTCTAATCCCAGGCAGTACTTTCTGCCTCGGCTTCGCTCGACTGTAACGTGCGAGTGGAATGATAAACAAATAAGCTACCCCTTTCCACTTGGTTTCAAGTCTCACCATGCTCTGCTTTTTTGGCTGAATTTGCTTGTGATAACTGGATCATCCTTGTGGGGAGTCACTAAGACAGAGTGTTTACCAAGAAGTGGATAAGAGAATGAAAGCCACTCTAGCTCAATTTTTAGAGCATTAAGAGTCCTTTAATGGTTGCACGTATGGTCCCTGTAATTATTGAATTAGTATGTATTGTTCATGTTTTCTATTCTACTTGCATGTTATGTACTTGTCATCATTTCGCGCTACTGCCACGTGCATGTACAGGTCACCAGGGCCTTTGTCAAGCCGTTCTCACGGCTTTTAGCCTTGGCGACCTTCCAGTTTTGCCTGGTCAATGAACATTTGAACTTGAAGCCATGTGTGCTGAGGTTTTTTTGGTTGCTATAAGCGTAAGTCTCCCCAACTATTGTGAGTCATGCCTTACTTTTGGTCAACAATTGTCCTCTGGAAGGCCCCCAAGCTTGTGTGGCCTCTCGATAGTATCAGTGGTAAGATAGTCACCACAGTCATGTGCACACCAAACCAGAGTGTCTGTTGGCTGTCTCTGCAGTAGAAAGGCAAATGAGAAAGAATAAAAAAAATTACAAAGGATTCGCCAAAGCAAAAATGCAAGAAATAACAGAAACTTTACACCCTTAAAGATGAATGATGAAGTAATGTCAGCAAATGTGTATTCAATCTGGTGCTTATTGTTATTTAATGAAAAAGTTTTACCGCAGATTGTTGTATTACCTGGTGGAAACAACTTTTGACAATTTGTCATGCACTAAGCTTCACGTCAGTCATTCATGTGTATCATAGTATCAAAATCTTTCAATACACTAGCTTTCTTTGCTAGTTTGAGGCATGCTGGAAACGAAAATGCGGTAGGCCCGTGTGCTCAGATTTGGGTGCACGTTAAAGAACCCCAGGTGGTCGAATTTCCGGAACCCTCCACTACGGCGTCTCTCATAATCATATAGTGGTTTTAGGAGGTTAAACCCCACATATCATATTTGAGGTTTAGCGGCTTGAATACTAACAAACTGTTTGCATTAGATGTGTTAGATCCTGTACATACATGTTTTCAATATAAACAGAATCTACTGGCCTTTTTTTTACATTGAAAAGGATTTCCTCCTTTTTGGGCTGTTGCACGAGAGTTTAAAAGCCAACGTCCCAGCCACGGCAGTGCATTTTTCGACGGGTAAGGCGCACTAACAACAGCCCAGAGAGGCCTATGGCGGCGCCCAGGGAGCCTTGAGTGAAAAGGTATATATGCACACATCCCATAGACGTCAAACTCTGCCCAGGCGGCGCTGTGAAAAACGCCGCCACCACCCTCACGCCGGCCATAATTGGGTAGTGCAAAGCGAGCCGTCCGCATGCGAATGTGCATAGGCCCTCCTGTTTCGTTGATCCTGAGGCGCAGTTTTCTGAAAATCGGGGACCTGGCAAGCTTCTTCCTTCAATCCAACCTCGCTCCAAAAAAGGAGGAAGCCCATGAAAACGAGCTGCGGGTACAATGGGGAAGATGTTCCAGTTATTTTAGCATACTACAACTGGCACTTTAAGTGCAAGCGAGATTTGCATGCAGTCCAGTTCGAGGCAAGCACTCAGACGTTTGTTCTTTAACGCCTAAATGTGCTGAACTTGGGCATGAACATGATGCCAAATCGATGAAGTGCATACAAGAACAATCTATCCTCTCGATAAGTGGTACGAAGCTCACTTTGTCCAGCCCGAATTGATTGATATGTGGGGTTTAACGTCCCAAAACCACTACATGATTATGAGAGACGCCGTAGTGGAGAGCTCCGGAAATTTAGACCACCTGGGGTTCTTTAACGTGCACCCAAATCTGAGCACACGGGCCTACAACATTTCCGCCTCCATCGGAAATGCAGCCGCCGCAGCCGGGATTCGAACCCACGCTCTGCGGGTCAGCAGCCGAGTACCTTAGCCACTAGACCACCGCGGCGGGGCGTCCAGCCCGAATAGCCCTGGCTATTTTCGCCTTTGCAGTTGCACTCTCCGTCGATCTCTTGCTTCCTGTGCGTTGAACTGTTTTATTATGCATGCTCTAGAATGTTCTGTTGATGGTTGTCGCCTGTTTGTATATACTGCAAATGGGGATACATGCGTGTCCACTCTCTCGGTGCACAACGAAAGACAAAACCGAGGCATCTGAGATAGCTCTGGCAATCGCAGAGACCAACGGCAAGAAAGAACTGATTGTGGTCACTATCATTTTGCCATTTACCTCTATGACGTACGTGTTTCTATTTCTGGGTTAAAGCCGGAACTTAGAGCTTTGAAAACCCTCAGGCATAACGCTGCATTTCAACTTCAGATTACCAGCAGTCGCGGCATGTGTGATGTTTATCGCGCGCGTCCCCTGTCTACTGCTGCACGGCGCACATCGTGGTCTGAGGCTCTGTTAAGCTTCATAATAGAATTTACCACAGTTCTCTCTCAAGGCTACTCAAAACAATAACAAGAGACCTACACTATTACACTTTCTCATGCGAACGGCTGTGGGTAACGTGATTAATTGGCTTACCCAACTAGTTAGCAACAGACCATATTCTGCACTCTCGCCATTTCGCTTCGCAAAGGCTGCGAAAAACTGGTAAAACTGAAGTCATTTATGTCCGTAGCAATTTACAACGCAACAGTAGCGCTGACTGGGGTCTTTTTTCGTTGAGCGTGGAGCTGCTGGGTCTGCTCTTGTTTTCATTATCGTTCTGGCGAGTGAACCAGCAAGCACTTCATGACAGGTTCGGTGACGCGTCCGACTAGCGGAGAGAACTTCGTAGCTCTTAAGTGTTCAATGCACAAATACGCCTAATATTTATTCAGTCGTTGTTTCATACGCTTTAGTTGCACCTGGTTACACAGCAAACTCTGCAAAGAAGTCAAGCCTTGCACTACCCAAAACTGCGTCGACAGGTGGCGCTATGTGTCCGCAAATCTCCAGAGCCCGACGTCTTTACATACATGCCGGCATAGCCGCAGCTCCATGCAGTCAGATATAACTTAGGAAGTCCGCATCATTTCCTCGTCAAAAGCGGATAAACACAACCGTGGTCCAATGAGCGCGGTCTCGGGAATGACGTCACGAGCCGGAATTCTTTGGCCGCGAAGGCGATTGGCTGCCGCACTTCGTCTGAGTGGCTGGGGCCTCTGCGGACTTCGTAAGTTGTATCCGACTGCATATATTACTTTAAAGAGTAAGTGGTGAACTTGCTCAAACAACGGAGCGCCGAACAGTACGGCCAAGACGTGGAAGAACACGATGCTCAGGAGGACGCTGGCTACGGCCTTAAACACGGAGCGTGCGACTCTGCCCCGTTGGCCGTAGTTGTGCGAAGACGATGAGTGGCTGCCGAAGAGTCGAATCCAGCTGCAGCCGGTGACCTCGAGCACCGCGGCGAGTGCCACGAGCATGGGCACCGATCTGTCCCCATAGTATCGCACCTGCGCCTGCAACAGTCCCAAGCCGAGCGCCGTGCCCGCGGTCACCCACACGCCGTAGCAGATGCCCTCGCGCGCCTGCTTTCGAAGTACGTCGCGGCGAACAGGCATGATCGCTAACGCTTATATGGTCGCGAACTATCACCGAACGCGGCTTGACGGAGCTCGTCTGACGAACAGCCCGTCATGCGAAGCAGCATGCTCCGAGGTTCTCTTGGCCCGTGCTATGAACTGGTTAGGTGTTCTGTGGCTATGATCGATCCTTGCGCTGAACCGTTGCACTGGTGGATGAAAATTATGTATGTGGGAGTTATCAGCCGAATCGGCTTGATCTCGGAGGCACGAACGAACCCACAACCATTTTTAACACAATCACACAACTTGTTGATGTCGAAACACTGCAGCACACGTGCAAATTGAAAAAACAACTGAAGCGACTGTAGCGACTGTAGCGGGTAGCGACAGACACGAATGTCGATTGCCGCGCTACCTGATTTACCATTCGTTTTGGCAAAAAAAAAAAAAAATAGTATTTTTGAAACATATACGCATACACTGCAACAGTTTTATTTTTGAAATATACAGTATATTTTTAAAAATACTAATTTATTAGTTATATGCAGTTTTTAAGTGCTCAAGCGCACAAATTTAGTTTTGTACAAATCTCAAAGGCTATGTTTTTGGCCGTAAATAACATCATCGCCACCATGTATTGTTATTTAGGATCTTTAACTGGTATTTTTTATGTGGTTAATACTCAACTAACAAAAATATGTGTTCTTGTTTAAGGTTTTTTTTTGTTTCAATAAAGTAAGTATACTTATTTATTACACTATGTGGTACTCATACATGACACTAGAAGGCACCCTAGTTGCCCTAGTCGACAACTAGCAGACGAACTCGCCGCATACAAACATGGCCGCGCTATCGAATATCGCTCAGGTCGCAAAACAGCTGTCATTCGCGAGGAATTCGGCGCACTGCCACAATCGATCGTTCTGGCAGTGGCTGAACGGAGTATTCAACAGGTATGTAAAGTTGCCATGCTCGTCGTATTCAAGTGTGAACCCGACTAATGCAACGGCGCCGCTCCCTTCGCGCAGGTACGACCCCGACCGCATCAAGGAGATCGGGCCTGACAGGGCAGCGGCCGAGTGGCTCATTCGATGCGGAGCAGCCGTGAAGTGGTGCGGAGCTGTCAAGTTTCACACCGACTACAACACGCTGCCGTCGACTAGCTCGGGCGCTTACAGGATCGAAGAAATTGACGCCACTGACTCGTCCATTATGGCGGCCGGCTTTCCTTACTTAAGTACGCACACTGTCCTCCTTTATGAAAGGGAACACGCGAACGCGTAGCCTGCGCTCTGCGACGGTTGCCTACAGCACCATCAACCGACAAGTGAAGAAAGCACGTTTGCTTTTGGCGTCATCTATGGCCAAGCAGGATAACGAGTCATTGTCGGTAGACAAGCGCTGCTAGATTACGTTCCCTCATCGTGCACGCGTGGTGAGTGATATCAGGTGATTACTGCAGCTCGCGCTGTGGTCGCGTACAACGTTTGATATGTTGGCAGTGGACTACGATAGGCGTGAGCAGAGAGGCAGTGCAATCTAGTAGCGCTTGTCTACCCGCCATGACACCTTATTATCATTTTTTTTTTCAACAGATGACGCTGAAAGTGAAAGTGTTTTCTTTTGCTGTCGGTTGATGGTGCTGTAGGCAGCCGCTGCAGAGCGCAGGCCACGCGTTCGCGTGTTCCCTTTCATAAAGGAGGACAGTGTACAGGTCCCGGCCGGGTTTTGGAGCTTGTTTCGAGGAACAGCGCGAGAAAACCCATGGAAGGCTTTGAAGGGAACGCACACAGTGCTGACTCTCAACAAACTTTGTGTGTGTGTGTTTGTGTGTGTGTGAAAACAATGTATTGCTCTTTCATGCCGAGTTTTCACAAGATAACCGCTAACGTCGTACCGAGTGACGGGACATAGCACATATAAGCCACCATCTGCACTGCAACTATTCAGATTACAAAAAAACCATTTACTCAAGTAATTCGGTTGCTTGGGCGATAACGCGATCGACGGGATGCTGACGCAGTGGTGCCCTAACTGCTTTCAATCCGATGAGGTTCGACACTTTCGGGTGCTAAGCGATCATGGTGTTTAGTCTCGGCGCTTTCATGACCTACCGTGGATGGCTAACTAACCGTTGTGTGCTCGTTTTACGTTATATTCATGCTGTCCTATTGTATCGTTAGCACAAAGACCCTTCTGACCCACGTAAAATTTCCACCGTTATGTGAGAAATCTGATGCACGGCAATTCCAGTCACGCCAATATTCTACGCTTTAGGCAACCTTTCTCCCGGGTAATTGAAGTTATCGTTGTGTGCGTTCCCTTTTGTGTGTTCCGTGTTTTATTAATTTATTTTTTTGCGATGTTCCTTGGATCGCGTACTTACAACCAACTGGATCAGCCTTTTACACATTCATGACTGCGCACAGTTCGTTCAGAGACGCCGCCCCTTGTCTCTTCGCAGAAGACCTGACTCGGCTGAAGTCGATCAACATGACACGCTGCAACTACCTCGGAGACAAGGCGCTGCAAATGCTGCAACTACGCAAGGATAGCCTGGAAGAAGTGCGGGTCATCAGCTGCGGAAACGTGTCAGACGCCGGAGTCAAGTCTCTGTCGGAGCTCGCGTAAGTTTTCCAAATGACAATCCTCCTAGACACGAGTCCTTACCCCAGGGGCGTATGCGCTTGCACGAGGATGGGGGAGGGGGGGAAAGAGTCGACCGCCCTCCTTAGTTTGTCATACAAGAGAGTGGGGAGGCGCAAAATCTGCCCCGTACATTGACTTAATGGAGAGGGGGCACTGTGATGAACGCCCCTTTCCCTCCGCTGATGTTGGACACCTCCTCGAATCTTAATTGCGAAAGAAGCTTTAGGGCATTGTATTTTCAAGACTTGAGAGTGGTACGCATAAAAAACTGCTTCTCATTTAATCTTAGGCATCAATAGGCATGAATAGTGCGAGCGCGTGGAAGATTGGAAAGTGACGTACTTTAGGTATAAGCGCGAATCCGAAAACAAACAGTCGTGCCGGACAGCTCGTGAAAGGCACGCGGATATGTTATCAATTACAGAAAGTTTGACGGAAAACTAGGTGTTCTGACATCTTGAGAATCTTAAGCGACAGAAAGTGCAGGAACGTTAGCGGTGTACATTTACTTACACTAGTGAAGGTTTCGTGCAGTTCAGTGTATCCGTAGTACGTACCTTGTTCGTGCAAAAACGCTGATGCATGCATAGCGTTCACTGCTGTGCATTCTGGAACGTTAATTATGTAAACATCGATTGACTTGCAATAAAGCAATTTATTGCTGCAAGTTTGTGTGGTCAGCGTTGTCATTTCGCGTGGCCTGTATGCGGCATCACCAACTTACTAAAGAGTAAGTGTGCGAGGCACGTCTGAGGTTCTAGTAAGCAGTGCACTGCAGTGTAGTATATGGAAACGAGAGAAATCGAGAGAGGGGCTGCTACAGCGACCGAGGGACAGGCATGACGCAGAAGCAGACGACGACGGTGTCGTCTGCCATGCGGAATGCCAGACGTCATACAGAAACGCTCTTGTGCTTTTGAAACCTATTTCGTTTTATACGCAGCTATAAATTATACAAGCAATATTATTAATCGTTTTTAAAAGCTATTTGAGTGTACGAGATAATAAAACCTATTTCAGCTATAAGTAAACTAATGATTTTCCAATTTTTTTACAACTGCCGCCAGAATCCAGACGGCGCTATCATCGCGTCCAATTTCATTTCTATCGGCTCCGGGGGCCATAGAGTTTCCCACAATACTTACTAGAGAGAACTCTGGCGCTAGTGTCTACGGGAGCTGCAACGCACGGCGCTTCAGCGAGCATGGGAATGATGGGTAGTACACACATTTGTCTAATAATCGTACTTCTGGCCTGCCTTTGGCTCCGTGTGTGTTCGTGTGGCTTGGAGCTGTTTTCTTACGAAACAAGTATTAGCAAATGTTCAGCGGTTGCGCTTCACGATTTTATTTGTTTAGACTTACTTTCCAAATTGGCTTACGAAGTTCAAAAGCATTCAATCTTCCTTTAAAAACAAAACCGAAACGCAGCAATAAACGAAGCCGCAAGTACGATTCGCTGCCCGCAAGTACGAAGACTAGGCAAATGTGTGTACTACCCATCATTCCCATGGTCGCTGAACGATCGCATGCGCCAGAGTGCCCTCTAGTTAATTTTGAGAAACTCTATGCTGGGGGCATGTCACTCCCTTGGCTGGAGTCCCTCAGCGATCCTACATATGACAGCGTGTTATTGGCGGCGCTGCACCTCACTAACCCGTTTTCTTAGGAGAAATATCAACATAACACGTGCTGCCGAGCTTGACTGCTTGGTCGCTGGGACCAAGTCTCGGCTGTGGCGGCCGCACTGTCGATGGAGGCGAAAATGATTGAGGCTCGTGTACTTATATTCAGGTGCACGTTAGAGAACCCCGGGGGGTCGAAATTTTTCGGACCCGGTGTCTCTCACAATCACATCGTGTTTCCGAAGCGTAAAGCCCCAGATATTATTAATTATATTACGTGCTTATCAGTTGCAATTCGTCCCCTGAGTACTCATGGGACGAATTGCAACTCATGATTACGGAAGTTAGACAAGGAGAGCAGAAAGGTGGGTCCTAACATTAATCTGCAGAAAACGAAAGTAATGTACAACAACCTCGGAAGAGAGCAGCGCTTCGAGATAGGTAATAGTGCACTTCAAGTTGTAAAAGACTATGTCTACTCAGGGCAGGTAATAACCGCGGAGCCGAACCACGAGATTGAAGAACTAGAAGAATAAGAATGGAATGGAGCACATTTGGCAAGCACTCTCAAATTATGACAGGTAGACTGCCACTATCCCTCAAGAGGAAGGTATATAACAGCTGTATCTTGCCGGTACTTAGCTACGGAGCAGAAACCTGGAGATTTACAAGGAGGGTTCAGCTTAAATTGAAGACGACGCAGCGAGCAATGGAAAGAAAAATGGTAGGTGTAACGTTAAGAGACAAGAAGAGAGCAGAGTGGATTAGGAAACAAACGGGGGTTAAGGATATCATAGCTGAACTCAAGAAGAGGAAATGGACATGAGCCGGGCATGTAGCGCGTAGACAGGATAACCACTGGTCATTGAGGGTAACTAACTGGATTCCCAGAGAAGGCAAGCGGTTTGGGGGGAGACAGAAGGTTAGGTGGGCAGATGAGATTAAGAAGTTTGCGGGTATAAATTGGCAGCAGCAAGCACAGGACCGGGTTAACTGGCGGAACATGGGAGAGGCCTTTGTCCTGCAGTGGACGTAGTCAGGCTGTTGATGATGATGACGTGCTGCCGAGAACCACAGGACTCTGGTGGTACGATGATCATGTTCTCAGTGAGACCACAAGTATGGCGACTGTTGCGCTGGCGCCCCTTGCGGATGACGTCACGGCAATACACTGCGGACATAGCCTCCGAGATATCGCAAGCCATGCTGTGGAGTTCGAAATTTATTGAGAGCTCAACAGGTCATTAACCAAAAGCGACCACTCCAAAGCAAGTGGAAGGTGCAGCTGCGGACGTGGAACTGCTGCAAAGCCATGACGTGGTGGTTTTATTGAACCAATGATGCTGAAAGCAAAGACCATTCGCCCCCCCCCCCCCCCAAAAAAAAATTAAAGAGCAATACTGACCATTAAGACCAAAATTGAGTGGTCTTTTTTCTTAATCCCAGGGAGTCAGCAAAACTTTTTGAACGGGGTTGAGGAGTGGTTAGTGTACAGCGTACAAAAAATCCGGATGAATAGGTGCGATGAGCGTCTCCTTTAAAACGGGACGGTGACAAGAGTACCACGTGGTTTGACAAATTAAAAAAAAAACTTCTCCTTTATATTTAAACTTGACCTAGTGCCTCCATTCTCTGTTTCGATTAAATAGAACTTATTATATAAGGAAACGGCCGCGTATCTGCGCGCTTCGCTGCAAATGTCGTGAAAAGATGAGTCTTTTGCCGGTCGTACTAATATGTTCTGCCTTGCCTCGGACAACGCATCCTTTATGTCGAATCGGCCGCATCTGGCTGCACGCATTGATAACATAGACATTGATAAACAGTACCATCTGGGAACATCAGCATGTGCAGAAACCAGGCTACTGTCAGATGGTAGCACTGTCAGTGGTAGCATCGTCGGCAGAGGCCATTTTCGTGCAAAGCATCGATATGTCGTGTAAGACATATCGGGCCAAATACGAAGGGGTATTTCCTCCTCCTGTCCGCATGCACTACACGGTATGTAGTGCATGCGGACAGGAGGAGGAAACTGCCAAACACTTGATAAGGTTGCGTAAAGGGCTTCACCCTATAGTTCAGGATGATGGCGCAGAGTTTTTCAAAGCACTGGGGTTTAGAGACAGTGAGGGCAAAATAGACTTTAAGCGGGTAGAGTGTACGTGCAAGTTCGGTTTCGCTGCGCCTACTCGCTAGGCTGTGTTCTGGCGCTACCACCAAATCTCGTAAGCTGCATTGCCGGGTGCCTATGGCTATGAACCAAGTCGCCTAGAAAAGCTCCTCACCCCCCTCAGAGAAATTTAATTTTGGGAAATGAGCCCCCCCCCCCCCCCCCCGGCCTCCTCGGCTACGGACCTGAAGTGGGCTGTACTCTTTCTTTTCCATTTTAGGAAGTTGCGCTACCTGGAGCTTTTCGACTTGCCCGGAGTTCGAGACCGTGAAGAGATTTTGAAACATTTCAACGAGTTCCTGCCGACCTGCAAAGTTGACTATCGTGACGTGAACGAAGCCGCTGAGCCAAAGAAGTGACTCAGCAATATGGATCCACCTTCTCCCAAGCAACTGTAGATAAACTCAAATTTGTTTTATTTACATATGTACATTGGAAAATAAATAACGCTGCACACGCCTTCGAAAGACCATCCTGTGCCTACGCGAATTTACTGCTCCTTATACTTTTTCATCAGAAGGTAGTGGTAGCGAGAGAGAGTGACTGGCGGCGGCTGCTCCGTGGTGGTCAGGTTCTGCGCTGGGACGATATCGGCCTTACGGTCCACTGTCGAAGCTTCTTTCAACTTCCCGAACATGCTGTTCTTCAGGAGGTCGTTGAAGTGAGAAGAGGGGACTGACAGTGGCTGCTCCGTGGTGGTCGGGGTGTCTGTCTGTGCTGGGATCGTGTTGGCCTTGCGCTCAATGGTGGGTTCCTACTGTAGAAGCTTCCTCCGTGGTGGCGCCAGGTGGTGGTGTATTCCTTAACAGTAGTGACGTCATCGGCACGTGTGACGAGGTCGGCCGTCGCCGTGAAGTCAGTCGCGGGTGTCGTCGTCGCCTCTGTGGTGACGGATGTCGTTGGGGACGTGATGGTATCTGCAGGCCCGCTGAACCACAACCGTGACCGTGCTGTTTTCCGGTCGAGTCCGTTTCGTAGATGGGCGTGATTGTCAGGAGTCCGTCGGTGGTGGCGTCCGCGCCGGCCTGCGAAGATCCGAATACTGCGTGCGGCACCTCGTTCCCGCGGATGACCTTGATGCAGGGAAAAGCGAAGTAGGGTGGTGGGGGGCCCTGACGTCGCGGCACGGTACCAGTATGATGGAGGGACGGGGCTTCTGGAAGAAAGGCAACGGCAGCAGTCGGGAGACCGCCGTTAGCGCTCGCCTGGTAACTGAAGGAGCCGTGAAAAGAAGGCTTCGCCCACTGGACGCTGCTGGGGCGCGTGGAAGTTCCAGTTGGGCACGTGGTGTTCGATGTGGCGCAGCTGGTCTACGTGCCGGAGCAGGCCTTGCCTTGACGGCCGGCAGCAGCTTCAGCATGGTGCCGCTGGTCCCGGTGACGACCAGGGCGGCGGCGACGAGCGCCATCAGAACGAACTTCATGGTGGATTCGAGGAACTGCAAGAACAAAGAGTTGCAGGAGAGTTAGGACTAACGTCGCTTGGAAAAAAAAAAGTTCAGAACACAGCAAGCTCGTGCATGCCTGCTTCATTGAAAGGGCCGGAGACTTCGAAATACAGCTCGCCCTCAGCGAAAGCTTCTCGCAACGGCTGTAGACGTGGCGAGTAGGGGAAGCATTGTGTGGAAATTAGGGGAAGCATTGTGCCGAGTCAATTCCTGCAGAAGGGCTGTCATTCGTGACCATGCTTACTCCGTGGTCAGTGCTAAGGACCTTTGATGTCAAGCACAAAAAAGCGTTTTGGGACAACTAGTAAAGACGCTAACATTGGACGCGGCTCCGTGATTCACTAACGAAGGAGAATATCACGTCCATTCATATGCGGATTGGGCATTGATATGCCGATTAGACGTCTCGGAAAACACGTGGCACATTTGAATGCCTCACAAAACAACCGTACAACGTGTTAAGGATATAGGATATCATAGCTGAAATCAAGAAGAAGAAATGGACATGGGCCGGGTATGTAGCGCGTAGACAGGATAACCGCTGGTCGTTAAGGGCAACTAACTGGATTCCCAGAGAAGGCAAGTGGGTTAGGGAGAGACAGAAGGTTAGGTGGGCAGATGAGATTAAGAAGTTTTGCGGGTATAAATTGGCAGCAGCAAGCACAGGACCGGGTTGACTGGCGGAACATGGGAGAGGCCTTTCCTGCAGTGGACGTAGTCAGGCTGATGATGATGATGTACACAACTGTGTACACCACTCTTTTTTGCTATTTACGTCAAGTAGAGGCTAAGGAAGAGCAAGATATATCGTTTTTTTTTGGTGAATTGAACCTCCTGCAGACTAAATTTGTCTTCATTTAACCTAATTTTTCAGTGTATTGATACTTATGATCACTTTCCTGAAGGCACTACCACGATCGACGAGTCGTGCGACGTGCAGTTTCCTGGAAGCCACGTCAAATGCAGAATTTTCCTTTGCTCAAGACGGACGTAACAAAAAATTACCTTATGCTCTATAGTAAGCATCTCTAAAGTAAGCATATATAACTTCAGGGTGAAGAGATATTTAGTCACAACCCAGTTAGGATGAGTCATTGTAACACACATAAATTCACAATTGTCTCATTATTCTTGTTGCGATAGAATATTGAGTGCCTTCAAGTAACCTTGTAGCGATTTGATACATCTACATACAGTTTCTAAGATGGCATCTGAAAGGGTTAAATACATGCGCAAGTGCACGATGAAAAGCTCACAAAGGCGTATTTCTATCGAAGCTGTTAAAGAAAGGAGCCATTATCAATGCCGAAGCACCATTCAGTATCTATTGTGGCATTCGTTTTCAAATGAACTATAACTAACAACGCGTGAACACGCGCCTGGCCCAAATGCACCAATTATGGCAGCAAAACAGCTGATGCATAGACTAAGCGATACAACGGAGGTCGCTTCCAACATATCCCCTAACGTCGTTCTGAATGCACGGCAAGGTTGCCAAAAATAGGCTTACTAGTGAGATTAAACGCACACAATTGTTCTTACAAACGCCAACGCGACGGCGCGGTGCACGTCTCACAGACACCCAACAAAGAAACGGCTCGAACACGTTCAAACAAGTCCGACATACACATAGCCAATGCTTAAGAAAAACCATTCTACGACACTTCGAGAAAAAAAAGAGAGGTAGGAGGCCTTCAAACTTACCTGCTGCTTGTGGAGAGAACTTTTGGTCACTACGACGGTTGCGATTCAAATGTTCCCCTGCTTTGCCTGTCGCTGGCAATATACCCCTGTTTCGCTGGGAATGCTGGGAAGTGGAGAGAGTCGAATGCTGTCCGTGAGGAGTCGGCCAATGAGGTTTTCCAGAGATTCTCTTGCAGCTCAGAGAGGGTAAACGGGGAACAAATGGGCAAGGTGGGACCCGAACGAGGTGCCTCCTTTTCTCTCATTCTCGAGGAGGTGACGAAGGAGAGAACCTGTTCTGCAGTCACGTGATGAGCTGAAAGCGTGGCGAGGGTATATGGAGAGGAGGTAACTGCATTGGGATTACTGGTCATAAACATCCGTGTCATTATCATCCGCGTCATTAACATCCGTGTCATTATCATGTCATAAACATCCGTTTATGACATGATAATAATAAACTGATTGATTGGTTACAGTGATGTGAGTTCGTCACCACCCTTGAGTTGAACTTGCCTGAAGATGTATCCCCCTTCCCACAATTAAAAAAAAAATCATTTGCTGGCTTTCTTGCTGCGTGTTCGATTTTTCTGTTTGTGCGGGAAGTTGCCGCTCGTCAGTAAAATGAGTCATGACGGACGGTGCCGACACGGGGCATTTCAGAGCGAATCCTAATATGCTTAGCACTCCGTTCTTTATAAAGTATGCAAATTTGTGGTAGTTAAACGCTTGAGCTTTGCGCGTAAGCTAATCATAGGCTCCTTCATTCTATTTTCTCCGCCTGTGGAGTGAAGGACTCCCTCAATGATCTGTTACACCCAAATGTTTTTTTTTATTTATTGAAATAAATAGAATGAAGGAGTTGGCGCCATTTCATGGCGATGGCTACTTCTTTGTTTTGAGGGGTGGCAAGGAGGGGGGGGGGGTTGGCTAAGGGAAATAAAGATTGAAAAAAAAAAAGCATTGCGTTTGGTGCACTCAGTGGTTCTGGTTTTAAAACATTACATTTCTCTATGGCCCATACGAGCATGAGGCCCACAAGTGATCCCAAATGCAGTTGTCATCACATATATCTTCAAAGAAGCGCTGAAAGGCTTTCATCGCTTTATGACGAATTTTCCTGACCCTTTGCCGTTTTCCGTATCTATATCGTGGTATCGAGTCATGTGTCATGTACCGCGATCTGCTTGTGAGGATTTGTCACAGTACTTTGATTTCCAGATTACATTGACTGGCGGGGATATGATGAATAACGATGTCCGAGAGGGAATGGAATATATTACAAAAACTGGATGTCTGTTTTTAAGATAACTATCAACGGATGCTTACAACCCGATATTCATCTTCTCAAGTGAAGCGCAGAAAAGAAAAAAAAAACGGATTCGACGGATGCAGAGAACTCACCAACGCGTGAATGATTCATTTCATCTGAGCGTTTCTGATGCTGCTGTGAAATTTGTCGCATGTTTGCCGCCAACCATGTTCGTTCGGGTTATGCTACCACTTCGAAACATTCGTGCTTAGAAAGTTCGATGCTATTTAGATTGAGAACCACCCAACGAATAGCAAAGCAATCGCGATTTTGCGATATTGTCACACCCCTTATGTTGCACCCATATTTCGCGACAAATGCCTTTGTATTTCGTTCCCCCCTCCCCCCAACAATATGTCGGTTCCGGAATCAAACCCTTGAGCATGCATGGCAACGCGACGCCTGTTCTTTCAACGAAAGATATAGGAACGTGTATTTTTTTTGTAATTAAATAATGAGATAGATACTTAATTACAAAATTATGTAACACTACTCATCAACTGTTACTACATATGTCTCCGGATCGTTTGTTGTATTTCAAGATTGCATCTTTGGTTTTCTCTGTGGATCGAGCTTGCATTGTTCAACTATGACATGCAGATGCCTTATCGTCTGTATTTTCTGTCATATTTAATATGCGATATGTGTATGTGTGTATAGTTCGTCTCCTCGTTGCATGCCTTGTACAGGGCGCCCGAATATTCACCAAGTGGATATAAGAGATGTTTGAGAGCAATGTTATAATTCTTCAGAGATTAAAAAAAATGCCTTCTTTAGTGATACAGCTCGCCCAGACGGGAGAAAAAAGTTACACGGAAGCACACATACACAGCGCCATGTTTGAGTTCTTGCAACTTTATTGTCCCGTCTGGTATGTTTGGTATGTGCAAACTGGTCCGCCGGAATCTTGTTTTTTTTTTTTTACATCGATAGCTTGGCCATAGACACAGTGGAACAGCTTGTCAGGGATACACAAACCTGCTTTGTGTAGAAAGCCAATAGTGACTTAGAAGTGTGGCAGCTTGGGCTAGTTGGTATGGCATGACGATAGTGAGCTATACGAAATCGTCCTTGGAATGTAACCGCCGTCCGCCGCTGTGGTGTAGCGTGGACGGTGCTGGCTTGTTGAAACGAGGATCGCGGGTGTGACTCCTCATTTCAATGCATTCGAAGTGCCAGGTGCCATTTTTTTTTTCAAGGGAGCTCAGAATTCCTTCGCGGTCAACAATGCCAAACGCAGCAGTGCTACAAGACACCGGCGCACCCACAAATTCCGAGATAAAGCTTCATTCTCTCCTGTACGTTCCTTTCGGCATTCATCATCCTCTGAACGTTCACCGTCACCTCAACGTGTCGAGCACGCGTCGCAGTGCCCCAAACCAGGCACCGCGCCGTGCTCCCGACCGGAAATTAGGTGCCTTTTCTCATCTTCTAACCACTACCACCACCAACGTGTCGTTTGCTCGTCAACCGGCTTGTCCGCGCACAGGTGCGCTTATCAAGCTCGCCCGGCGAGGAGAAACACTCGGCCAGGAGGAGGAGACGACCCGACGAGCGAAGGAAAGAAGGAGACCACCGAGACTGCCTTCGTACACAACACAAGTCTGATACGAGTGAAAACAGTGACGAAAAGGGCGAGCCAGATACGCCGAGACAAGAAACGGTATTCAGATGAAAACGGTGACAAATAACTATTGCTGACACATAGACGATCTCCTGATAACGTGAAAAGCTTCCAAGGCCAGCCGTGCAAGCTCATATATCAAATTGCGCTTCACACCTGCTGCTAGAGTTAATATGGGCCACGAGATGGGCTCCTGTATCGACATTCCTGAGTCATTCGTTGTTCCCTGAATCACTCGCTGAACCATTCCTCCGTTTGACCGACGTGAAGCCAGATTTGAACTGACGTCGATTTTACGCAGAAGCCAAAGTGAGCCACCGCGACTGGCCTTGGAAGCTTTTCACAACTATCAAAAGAGATCGTCTATGTATCGGCGATAGTTCCTGCATTCGTATGAATACCGTTTCCTGTGGTTGATTGATTGATTTGTGGGGTTTAACGTCCCAAAACCTTTCCTGTGGTTGCGTATCTGATTCAGCCTATTGGTTTTTTTTTTGTTTTCTGTTGTTTCAAACTTTTGTTGTGTATGCAGTGCGGTGAGGCTGATTTGCAGATAAATATTCATTGACGTATGAAGGAATGAGGCAGTTGATATGACTCTTGTGTGTATCCACTTTTCTTTCTGGGGCATGTTCAACTAAGCCAACAGAACTAAGCTTTGTTGAAGAAGCGCATATCTTATTATCATTATTATTCGGACACCCATGCGGCCGTTTTGCGCGGTTCAAGTGCATGGCAAATGTGTCACCGTTAATGGGCCCGCACTGAGGAAGAGCTCCTTGAAATCATATCAACTATTATGATATGACACATGTGCCTCGTATCCAATAATCTCGTACGGGCACATGTGAATCACACGCGTTCTCACGTTCTCATACGAAATTATAGGATGTGTGTCATACCTGATTATTCGCACTGCCTTTGCACTACATAGCGCAAAGGCCGTACAGGAAAAATTGCGTGTTTTTATACATGTAGGTCAAGCCAGGCAGAATATATGAGTTTGGAACGTGTTTTACGTACTCGAACTTATGCTAGACTATTCAGGACTCACGTATTGTTCGATTGATCGATTGTGCTGTTTATGCATGTTTTGTGTTTTACGGTACGGCATTTTTTACCTGTCCTGTTTTTTTTTTGTTTATTGCATATTTCGCCCATTTATCGAGAAGGAGCAGCCGGTGCCGTCATAAAAGAATCGACCTCCAGAAAAAAAGAGAGAGACGCTTTTTCGCGCCCCTGTTTTGCAAGAAATCAAACCTGAAATCGTGAGATTTCGTTATCGTTTTCTTTGAGTAACGGCAACCATCGAAGCGCCGCCCACAAATGCCATCACTCATCAGCTGACGGCTTCATCCGTTAACAATCTTTTTCCTAACGCTTTCCTAGAAGTGTGGCTGCTTGGGCTATAGTTGGTATGACCTGACGATAGTTATAGCGCGAGAACAGAACGACGTGTCCTTCCTGTCTCTTTGTCATCGTTCTGTTCTCGCGCTGTAACTATCGCTTTTCTAGAGTTTCCTCTGAAGCAAGGTCAGGCATAACTGGTCTCATCCTTCGTGACACACTTCATGCAGTCACCGTCTGTTCAGAGATAACCGTGGAAGAAAAACTGCGTGTTTCATACTCAATCGGCGTCTATATTTCAGTCATTGTGAATACTATAGTATTGATGTGTCTGGAATCGAGACGTCTAATTCCTTGCAGAAATGACCCGTATTGAGATACGAAAAAGGCAGAGTCGCCGACATAACCCGGCGAAACAGGGGGGAAAGGGAGGGGGTACCTGCTTCGCGCTTACTAATCATGGGGGGGGGGGGGAATTTGCGATGGGGGGAACTCAGGTGTGGCGTACACATCTTGCTCGCTGGAAATGCGTATAAATTGGATGCGCTTTAACATGCGTGGCCTTGTAAATTTTCTATAAATGAGGAAGAGCATGGTGGCAGACCCCGGCTGCAAGTGAGAGGGTGTCTAGGGAGAAAACAAATGTCTGAAGTAAGTTAAAAAAAATTGAACATACACAAGTTCTTTGAACTTTCTCGATGGACCCCAGACATTCAAGTGGTGACAGGCCTTACGACTGGCTTCCAGAAGAAAAGAAAAAACAAGAAAAGGAGGCCCACCATGCAGTTCTCACATTTTCTCGAAATGCACAAGCATCGGAGGCAGACAAAGCACTGCACCTGGCTGGGGTCGGAATGTGTCGATTACCGAGGGAACCCAAGACAGCGCGAATAGTCATTTTAGAGACGTGGCGTGGTATGTATAAGCACGTTCTTTCTCCCACGTTTCGTCATGCTCGTACTTACTGTGAGCATGTGGCCTGCACAGAAAAAAAAAGGCGTGTTTTTATTAATGTGATAGGTGGCGGGGGGGGGGGGGGGTGATTCATCAAAAAGGAAACGAAAAAAAAAGCGAACCTCGTGACTACCTGCAGCTGAGTGCGACGGGTCCCCATGAAAACGCCGAAAATCAAGATGCCGGAAACTGAAATGCAGAAAAATGAAATTCCCGAAGAAAATATAACATCTAAAACCACCTGAAATTCGTTCATTGATTGAATGATTTTCATTGATTCGTAGGGAAATATACGAAAACGCGGTGCGATGTGCTCCCGAAATGCAAATTGGTTACGCTTACGCGTATAACAAGAACGTAGGTTCTAGACACTTTTGGACTTCGCAACTTTCACGACGTATAGGCGTCGTCACTGTATACCCAATATGGCGGTCATTGAGATGAAGGTGGTCGCCCCGAGAGAGACGGTATACCTATGATAGCGCAGCATGCATCACGCCACGTGTATATCTGGATGACAATCAGCGTGCGATTGATGTGACGTCACATGTCTGTATATATATGCACATCGGCGCTGAATAAAGGCACAATATTCCTGTCGAACTGTCTGATAACGTTATGCAGTATCAGCTCAGTGTTTTAACCCTACACTGTAGCACGGCCGCTGGATGGAAAAGTGCATCGTGACTGTATTACTGTATATTATTGGCAAGCACACTAGAATGGGGCAGTGTGCCGTCTCGCGCCCCAGGCGTGGCTCTTTTCGCAATGAGGACCAGCGCTGCCGCAGCACACCGTACTACTGGGTCGTTACCTGACGGCGCCCTGTGAACTTATGAGCAGTTGAGCACGGCCACCCGGTGGCGGTGTTTCACAACGCCTCCGTGAATGGTACTTGCAGTTCCTCGGCTGGTCGTAAAATATATAGTGAAAAGGATTCGAAAAATGTATAAAAAGAAGCAGACCAGTACGTCCTTGAGATTTTTTTTTTAACAGCGCGAGTGCTTACTCTCCTGGCTCATGCAGGTAAGTGGTGGTGGTGTAACTCGCCGGCTGATAACGTTATCCTTCAGGACCTGCTCGTTTGTTTCGTCTCGTGACCTTGAGTTAGTGGGATAGCTAGGCAAGGGGTACATACGGATCAAAGGAATACCGATGCTCTTCTTTATCCCTTCTGCAGTTAAAACAGTAATGGAGAATTCCACTGGTAGATCCGGACTGGCCGCCGAAATCCTGGAACTAGCACTCGGATTCCGCTAAGCCGGATCTGCGAGTGGAACACGTGAATGTCTCGCCTGAGGTCGCGCCGGAAGTTGTTTACACTTACGTCACTAAAGCAGTCCTGAACACTTCCTCGACATAGCTGATTATCTTCGGTCGAGACTAAGGCTACACTAAGGCTATGCACACGGTGGGAAAGCACGTGCAACTAGTCCTCGCTGCTGCTACTCTCGCTGTCGCTCAACGCAAACCAGCAGCAGCACGTCCAACAGCATCAAACAATGCCATTTTAGAAGTGCCAACCCGTGCAGAGGGCACTACCTCAAAAAAGAAAAAAAAAAAGACCGCCACCCCGCTCTATAGGCAGCTGTAGGCAACAGCGCTGCCCGACTGTGACGGAAATGACGTCAACGCATTCTCAGAGTTCCGGCGAAGTCCGTCTCTGCAAGACGGAGCGCGCGGAACGCTCCGTCACGGAGTGAGTTGCAACTAATCTGCCAGTAGAACACGCGAACTTTCCCCGAATCTACCAGCGGAATGCAGATTCTCGGCCGCGGAGCAAGAAAACGTGCTCCCGCTCGACGAGTGGAATTCGCCATAAGCTATGGCAGAAGATCTGGATCCCTGTTCTGCGGTAGGAATTGTGCGAGCTCGACTACGCAGAAGCCGCCTTATTTACGTAATAAATGTATCCATATTGTTACGTGGAAAATAACAGTTGTCAGTCGGCAGCCACAACGCAGCTCACCGACAACGTCCACTTCTTCACTCTCAGTCTGAGGCACCTTACTTGGGTATGCCCCATTATGCCCTCTTTCAGTCAGACGAAATCACGTAACACGACCCCCGGCGGCAAAAGCGCCGACCCGGCGAGTTTACGGGGCCTCAGCAGGAGCAGTGTGGTAACGCTTGAGCCTTGATACGTGGACGATGTCCCTTGACAGCAGAGCGGAAGAGGTTGATGGATTATCAGGGACAATTTCATATGTAGTGTCGGTCACTCGTCTAAGCACGCGGTAGGGGCCTGTGAAACGAGAGAGGAGTTTTTCTGAAAGGCCTGCATGTCGTTTAGGGGACCAAAGAAGAACGAGGGAACCTGTTGGAAAGTGTTCGTCGCGATGCCGCTCGTCGTAACGATGCTTCTGCGAGTCTTGGGACGCCATTAATCTGCTGCGGGCAAGCTGACGAGCGTGGTCAGCTCGGGTAATAGCGTCGTGTGCATATTCAGAAGTAGACTGCGCAGCGGCTGGCAGGAAGGTATCCAACGGCAATGTTGGTTCGCGTCCAAACAGAAGGTAAAATGGCGAGTACCCGGCAGTGTCATGCCGGGAGGAATTGTATGCGAACGTCACGTAGGGTAGTGCAAGGTCCCAATCACGATGGTCGGCCGAGACGTATTTCGATAGCATGTCTGTCAGGGTTCGGTTTAAACGTTCTGTAAGCCCGTTTGTCTGGGGGTGGTACGATGTCGTGAGCTTATGTTGGGTAGAGCAGGAACGCAGGATATCGTCAACCACTTTCGAAAGGAACGTACGGCCTCGGTCTGTCAGCAGTTGACGAGGGGCTCCATGCACTAAAATGAGATCGCGTAGTAGAAAATCAGCGACGTCTGTAGCGCAGCTTGTTGGCATGGCTCGCGTAACTGCATAACGGGTCGCGTAATCCGTAGCCACCGCGACCCACTTGTTTCCGGAGGCGGATGTTGGGAAGGGACCGAGAAGGTCCAAACCAACACGGAAGAATGGCTCCGACGGGATGTCGATTGGCTGAAGATATACGGAAGGTAGTCCCGACGGCTTTTTGCGACGCTGGCAAATTTCAAAAGCGTTGACGTAGCGACGTACAGAGCGTGAAAGGCCAGGCCAGTAGAAGCGGCGGCGCACACTGTCATATGTGCGAGAGACACCAAGGTGACCCGCGGTTGGCGCGTCATGGAGCTCGCGTAGGACTGTGGAACGCAGGTGCTTTGATATGACCAGAAGTAGGTCGTGACCATGGGGCGATAAATTACGCCGATATAAGGTGTGGTCCTGTAAGGTAAACATGCGAACAGAAGCGTCTTGCGGTGAAGATTCGAGCTGTTGTATTAGGCGGCTGATATCCGGATCGCGACGCTGCTCGTCCCCGAGATGAAGCAGCTGGGAGATGGAAAGGACGCAGCCCACAGAATCAGTGCTCGTAGGATCGCAGTCGGCCACAGGGTAGCGTGACAGACAATCCACATCTTAGTGCAGTTTTCTGATTTGTACACTACGGCGTAAGAATACTCCTGGAGGCGGAGTGCCCAGCGGGCGAGACGACCTGTGGGATCTTTGAGGGAGGCGAGCCAGCAGAGAGCGTGGTGGTCGGTAAGAACTATAAATGGTCGGCCATATAAGTAAGGGCGAAATTTCGCGACTGCCCACACCAGCGCTAGGCATTCGCGCTCTGTGATGGAATAATTACACTCCGAGGTGGACAGCAGCCTGCTGGCATAAGCTATCACGCGATGCTGCCCACGTTGTCGCTGAGCCAACACAGCGCCTATTCCGTAACCGCTGGCATCGGTGCGCACTTCGGTCGGTGCCGTAGGGTCGAAGTGAGCCAGCACAGGAGATGAAGTGAGCAAAGTGGTCAGGTCGGAAAATGCTGTTGCTTGCGAGGGACCCCAGGTAAACGTCTCATCTGGTTTGAGTAAATCTGTTAGGGGCCGAGCGATTTCCGCGAAGTTCTTGATGAACCGCCGAAAATAGGAGCAGAGCCCCACAAAGCTGCGGACATCTTTGGCGGTTTTCGGCACAGGAAAGTCCTTCACAGCTCGAACTTTTTCTGGGTCAGGCTGTACGCCGTAAGCGTCAACAATATGTCCAAGTATTGTAATGCGACGGCGACCAAACCGGCACTTGGATGAATTCAGCTGAAGGCCGGCGAGACGGAATACATCAAGAATTTTCGACAGTCTCTCAAGGTGCGCTTCAAAAGTGGGAGCAAACACAATCACGTCATCCAGATAACAAAGACACGTAGACCACATGAATCCATGAAGCAGGGAGTCCATCGTTCGTTCAAAGGTGGTGGGGGCATTACATAAGCCGAAAGGCATCACTTTGAATTGGTAGAGGCCATCGGGTGTTACAAAAGCCGTCTTCTCTTGGTCCATGGGGTCCAAGGCAATCTGCCAATAACCAGAACGAAGATCGATGGAAGAAAAGTAGGCGGCACCATGGAGGCAATCAAGGGCGTCATCAATGCGGGGCAGAGGGTATGCGTCTTTCTTGGTGATGTTGTTAAGGTGGCGATAGTCCACACAAAATCGCCACGATCCGTCCTTCTTTTTAACTAATACCACCGGGGATGCCCAGGGACTGGAGGATGGTTCAATAATGTCCTTCGCTAGCATCTTGTTCACCTCCTTCTGAATTATGCTCCGCTCAAAAGCAGACACTCTGTAGGGACGGCGGTGAACAGGGTCGGCATCACCTGTGTGTATGCGATGCTGGACAAAGGACGTCTGCCCAAGAAGTCCGTCACCAAAATCGAAAATATCCTGGTAGGCCTCGAGAAGATGTTGTAGGGCTTCAACTTGCGGAGGCGGAAGATCAGTGGCGATCATGTCTACAATTTGACGGCTGCCCGAATGTGTTGCGAGTGATGTGCGCTGCGGTGAAACAAGTGTGTATAAGGCAAGCACTTCAATTTGTGAATCGAGCAACGGACACAGGTGGGCCACAGAAATGCCTTGTGGAAGCACATGGTTCATGTAGCCGAAATTGACAAGAGGTAGACAAGTTTTGTTATCTGTGATACTGAGCACCGTATAGGGCACTGCAACATTGTGCGCAAGGAGTACGTCGGTGAGAGGCGTAGCGTAATAGTCACCGTCGGGAACAGCTGGTGAGCACAGAAAATCGACGTACGTCACAGTTTTGGAGGGCAGGCGAACAAAATCGCTGCATTGTAATCGGCATGTAGGTTGGTACGGGGCGGCACTGATTTGTGGCAGTTCAAGGCGGAGCACACCAGCGGAGCAATCAATCAGAGCAGAATTGGCGGCAAGAAAATCGAGGCCTAGTATGAGGTCGTGGTGACATGTTGCAAGCACGGTGAAAAGGACGACCACTTGATGACCGGCTACGGTAAGTTGAGCTGTGCACATACCGACGACAGGGACTTTTGCACCATCTGCAACTTGGACGACACTGGTCAAGGGGGGCGTGAGGACCTTCTTCATGCGACGACTAAAACGCGAACTCATAATACAGACGTGAGTGCCCGTATTTATCAAAGCTTCAACAGGTGTGCCATCAACATATACTTCTAGGGTGTTCCGGTTCAAACGTAAGGGCAACATAGGATTTTTGGGTAAGGTCGACAGGGCAGCTTCACCTCCAAAAGCTGCGCAGCCTAGTTTTCCGGGGACATGCGGCGGTTGAACGATGGCGAGGGGGAGCGGCGACGCGTGTTTGAACGAGAAGGGCGGCTTTGAGGCGGTGTCGATAGTTATAGCGCGAGAACAAAACGACGACACAGAGAGGGGTCTTGCGTGTCCTTCTTGTCCCTGTGTCGTCGTTTTGTTCTCGCGCTATAATTGTCGTCGTTTTGTTCTCGCGCTATAACTATCGTCATGCCATACCAACTAGCCCAAGCTGCCACACTTTGAGGCGGTGGCGACGACGGGGCAGGGTGGCCGTAGTCTTCAGGAGCAGTAAATGCTGTAGACTCAGTGCGGGTCGGATAACGGTGGTTTGGTGGACGGAATGAGTTACTGTAAGCGGGATACGAGCCAGAAGACATAGATGGCCATTGGCTGCGGCAGTAACGAGCGATGTGTCCTGCGTGACCACAGCGGAAGCAGATTGGCTTATCATCAGCTGTTCGCCATTCAGACGCGTTCCTGGTTCGAATAGAGTACGGACGGCGACGTCTCATGTCCACAGAAGCTATCGAGGGACCAGTATTATCCAGTGTGGATGCAGTGGACAGGATACCAAGGTTAGCGAATTCCTGGCGGACAACAGCCTGGATCAAGGCGACAGCTGGCGTTGAGGCGTCGGGCAACGTCGGTTTGTTGGCAGCCGGGTAAGCGGCCTCGAGTTCACGTCGGACGATGCGCGTCACGTCTTCGGTTGTAGACGGATGACAAGGAGTGGCTTCACAAGACGACGTTGCCGCGGGGTTGGGTAGGCGCTGAAACTGCTGCAAAATGCGTTGACTTTTCGCCTGCTCGAGACGGCGGCACTCTTTGATCACGGCGTCGATGGTCGTTACGTTGGTAAATACAAGCAGGCTGAACGCATCGTCGGCGATTCCTTTTAAAACGTGCGAAATCTTGTCGGCCTCAGTCATGTTGGGATCGGCCCTTTGACACAACGCTAAGACGTCTTGAATATAAGTCAAGTAGGGCTCAGTGGACGTCTGTGTACGTACAGCCAATTGCTTTCGGGCATCAAGCTGTTGACCAAACGGGTTGCCAAAAAGGTCGCGAAGCTGTTGTTTAAACATTTCCCAGCTTGTGATTTCGTGCTCGTGGGTCTCAAACCAGATGCGAGAGGTCTTGTAAAGATAGAAAATGACATTCGCAAGCATAACGGTTGGGTCCCAGCCATATTGCTTGCTGATGCGCTCGTACATGCTAAGCCACTTGTCCACATTCGCGTTGTCCTCTCCAGTAAAGGTACCGGGATCACGGGGTTGCGTTAGGGCGACGTACCGGGTTGCTGTCGTTGCTGAGGTAGGTGGCGAAGCCGTATCCTCACCCGGAGCCATGGTAGCAGACTTAAGGAGGCGTCCACTGCGTAGCTACGTTGTCAGAAGAGCACCCGGCACCTCCACCAAAATTTTACGTGGAAAATAACAGTTCTCAGTCCACAGCCACAACGCAGCTCACCGACAACGTCCACTTCTTCACTCTCAGTCTGAGGCACCTTACTTGGGTATGCCCCATTATGCCCTCTTTCAGTCAGACGAAATCACGTAACAATATTAATTATATCACATGCTGCCGGGAACTTAGTTCGTGGTATACGACGATCATGTGCTCTCGTGACACCACAAATATGGCGACTGTTGCGCTGACGCCCCTTGCGGATGACGTCACGGCAATGCACTGTGGAGTTCGAAATTCCTGGTGAGCTCAACAGGTCAATAACCAAATGCGACCATTTGAAAACAAGTTGAAGGTGCAGCTGCGGATGTGGAACGCTGCAAAGCAACGGTGATTGATTGATACGCGGGGTTTCACGTCCCAAAACCACCATAAGATTATGAGAGACGCCGTAGTGGAGGGCTCCGGAAATTTCGACCACTTGGGGTTCTTTAACGTGTACCCAAATCTTTAACGTGTACCCAAACACGGGCATTTCCGCCTCCATCGGAAACGGAAAGCCGCCGCAGCCGGGATTCGATTCCGCGACCTGCGGGGCAACAGCCGAGTACCTGGGACACTAGACCACCGCGCCGACGACGTGGCGGTTTCGATTGCACCGATGATGCTGAAAGCAAAGCCATTCGCCCCCAAAGTTTCTATACAGACTATTGAGACCGGGACTGAAACGTTTTTGTTTCTTATTGCTAGGGGGTCAGCGAAACTTTTTGAAAGGGGGTTCAGGATTGGCTAGTGTACAGTGTAAAAAAATCGGCTCGGAGGAATGGATGCTATGAGAGTACCCTTTAGAACGGGGTGGTGACAAGGGTGACACCTGGCTTGACAAATAAACAAAAAAGTTCCTGTCAATTGTCAACTTCACCTAAAGTTTTAATGTTTTGTTGCGAGAAAATCTACCTTATCATGGAAAGAAATGGCCGCGTATCTACGTGTTTCGCTGCAAATGCCAAAACACAGTCGGCTGCCGGCCGTACTACTATGTTTTGTCCAGGATATCGTCGTTAGGAATACAAATAACCTTATGAATTTACAGCGCGACTGGGACAATGGACTTCGCATCCCGGCTGCATTTCTGATGGAGGCGAAAATGTTGTAGGCCCGTGTGCTCAGATTTGGGTGCACGTTAAAAAACCCCAGGTAGTCAGAAATTCCGGAGCCCTGCACAATGGAGTGTCTCATACTCATATGATGGTTTTGGGGCGCCAAACCCCACGTATCAATTGCAATGCTCAGCTATTAATAATTATAGCATTCACTCATAAAGGCAGGACGGTGTTCAATTGTGGGCGCCAGTGATCGAGCGCTCGTGTTTATTTCCTCCATTGTCTCAGTCGCGCTGCTCCTTTCTAATGCTATCAAGCAACTCCCCCAGATCAACAAAGTTGACTATCGCGACGTGAACGAATCGGCTAAACGAAAGCTATTCACAAGATGAATGCCCCAACAAATATCGCATCCATCCACTGTAGATGAAGTCAAATTTGTTTTATTTACATATGTACATCGGAAAATAAATAACGCAGCACGGGCCTTCAAAATACCGTTCGGTGCTTACGCGAGTTTAATGCTCCTTCAGCTTCGCGAACGCGGCTTCGGCCTCCTTCAGGACGTCGTTGAAGTGAGAGGGGGTGACTGGCGGCGACTGCTCCGTGGTGGTGGTCGGGTTGTCTGTGTGCACTGGAATCATGTTGTTCTTGCGGTCAATGGTGGGTTCCACTGTCGAACCTTCCTCTGCGGAGACGCCGGTGTCTGGGCTTTCCGTGACGGTACCGAATTCATCGGCGCGTGTGGCGAGGTCGAGCGTCGTGGTGACGACAGTCGCCGGAGTCGTGGCCGCCTCTGTTGCCTCGTAAGTGGCTGGGGTGGTTGTGATGTCTGCGGCCCGCGTAACCACACCCGTGACCTGCTGTGCACCTGTCCAGTCCGTTCCGTAGGTCGGCGTGGTCGCCAGGAGTCCGTCGGTGGTGGCGCTCGTGACTTGACCGACCTGCGAAGATCCGAGGACTGCGTGCGGCGCCTCGTTCCCGCGGACGACCTTGATGCAGGGAAACACGAAGTTGGCGATGGGCGTCCTGACGTCGCGGCACGGAACCAGCATGATGACGGGACGGGGCCTCGGGAAGAAAGGCAACGGCAGCGCGGGGAGACCGCCGTAAGCGCTCGCCTGGTAACTGAAGGAGCCCTGGTAGGAAGGCTTCGCCCATGGACGCTGCTGGGTCGCGTGGCAGTTCCAGTTGGGCACGTGGTGTTCGATGTGGCGCAGCTGGTCCTTGACCTCGTCTACGCGCCGGAGCAGGCTTGCCTTGACGGTCGGCAGCAGCTTCAGCATGGTCCCGCTGGTCCCGGCGACGACCAGGGCAGCGGCAACGAGCGCAAAGAGAACGAACCTCATGGCGGATTCGAGGAACTGCAAGAACAAAGAGTTGCAGGAGAATTAGAACACAGCAAGCTCGTGCATGCCTGCTTCAATGAAAGC
The DNA here is from genome assembly GCF_013339725.1 of Rhipicephalus microplus. Lineage (NCBI taxonomy): Eukaryota > Metazoa > Arthropoda > Arachnida > Ixodida > Ixodidae > Rhipicephalus > Rhipicephalus microplus. The sequence goes on from NC_051168.1 coordinate 67,456,852, forward strand.
GGTCGAAGACCTCGAAATACAGCTCCCCCTCAGCGAAAGCTTCTCGCAACGGCGGTAGACGTGGCGAGAAGGGGAAGCATTGTATGGAAATTAGGGGAAGCATTGTGCCGAGTCAATTCCTGCAGAAGGGCTGCCATTCGTGGCCATGCTTATTCTGCGGTCATTGCTAACGACCTTATGTCTAGCACGAAAAGCGATTTGGGACAAGTAGTAAAGACGCTGAGATTGGAACGCTGCCCCAAGATTCACTAATGAAGGAGAATATCGCGTCAATTCATATGCGGATTGGGCGTTGATATGCCAATTAGACGTCTCGAAAAACACGTGACACATTTGAATGCCTCACAAAAAGCCGTACAACGCGAGAACACGTGGCTGGTCCAAATGCACCAATTATGGCAGCAAAACAGCTGATGCATAGACTAAGCGATACAACAGAAGTCGCTTCCAACATATTTCCTAACGTCGTTATAAGTGCACGGTAGTTTGCCAAAAATAGGCTTACTGGTGAAGCTAAACGCACGCAATTGTTCTTACAAATTCCAACACGACCACTCGGTGCACGTCTCACAGACACCCAACAAAGAAACGGCCCGAACACGTTCAAACAACTCCGACATACACATAGCCAATGCTTAAGAAAAACCGTTCTACAACACTTCGAGAGAAAAAAAAAAAGAGGTAGGAGACCTTCAAACTTACCTGCTGCTTGTGGAAAGAACTTTTGGACACTACGATGGTTGCGATTGAAATGTTCCCCTGCTTTGCCTGTCGCTGGCAATATACCCCTGTTCCGCTGGGCATGCTGGGAAGCGGAAAGAGTGAAATGCTGTCCGTGAGAAGTAGGCCAATGAGGTTTTACAGAGATTCTCTTGCAGCTGAGAGGGGGCAAACGGGGAACAAATGGGGAAGATGGGACCCGAACGAGGCGCCTCCTTTTCTCATTCTCGAGGAGGTGACGAAGGAGAGAACCTGTTGAGTGTGACTCTGGGACAAAGCGCTTCGGCGCCGCGTCTCCTTCCTATCTGACAACGGCACCTGTTCTGCAGTCACGTGATGAGCTGAAAGCGCGGTGAGGGTATAAGGAGAGGAGATAACTGCATTGGGATTACTGGTCACGGTGATGTGAGTTCGTCACCACCCTTGAGATTAACTTGACTGAAGATGTAAACCCCTTCCCACAATTAAAAAAAATCATTTGCTGGCTTTCTTGCGGCTCGTTCGACTATTCTGTTTGTGTGTGAAATTGCTGGTCGTCAGTAAAGTTAGTCATGATGGATGGTGCCGACACGGGGCATTTGAGAGCGAATCCTAATATGCTTAGTACTCCGGTCTTTATAAGATATGCAAATTTTGTGGTAGTTAAACGCTTGAGCTTTGCGCGTAAGCTAATCATAGTCTCCTTCATTATATTTTCTCCGCCTGCGGAGTGAAGGACTCCCTCAATGATCTGTTACACCCAAATGTTTTTTTATTTATTGAAATAAATAAAATGAAGGAGTTGGCGCCATTTCTTGTTGATGGCTACTTCTTTGTTTGGGGGGGGGGGGGGGGGGGGTTCGCCAGAGGAAATAAAAATTGAAAAAAAAAGAGAGAGGTAGTATTGTGTTTGGTGAACTCAATAGTTCTGGTTTTAAAACATTACATTTCTCGAAGGACCATGCGAGCACTACGACCACAAGTGATCTAAAATATAGTTTTCATCACAGATATCTTCAAAAAAGCGTTGAAAGTCTTTCATCGCTTTATGACAAATTTTCCTGACCTTTTGCCATTTTCTGTATCTTATATCGTGGTATCGAGTCATGTATCTCGTGCCGCGATCTACTTGTGAGGCTTGCCACAGTACGTTGATTTCCGGATTACATTGACTGGCGGGGATATGATGAATAACGATGTCCTAGAGGGAATGGAATATACTACAAAAACTGGATGTCTGTTTTTAGGATAACTATCAACGTATGCTTACAACCCGATATTCATCTTCTCAAGTGGAGTGCAAAAAAAAAAAGCGGATTCGACGGATGCACAGAACTCATCACTGTGTGAATGATTCACTTCATCTGAACGTTTGTAATGCCGCTGTGAAATTCGTCGCATGTTTCCCGCGAACCATGTTTGTTCGGGTTATGCTGCCACTTCGAAACATTCGTGCTTAGAAAGGTTGCTGCTATTTAGATTCAAAACCACCCAACGATTAGCAAAGCAATCGCGATTTCGCGATATTGTCACACCCCTAATGTGTCACCTATATTTCGCGACAAATGCGTTTGTATTTTGTCCCCTCCCTTTCCCCAACAATATGTCGGTTCGGGAATCAAACCCTCGAGCATGGCAACGCGACGCCTGTTCTTTCAACGAAAGATATAGGAATGTGTAAATGTTTGTAATTGAATAATGAAATAGATACTTAATTACAAAATTATGTAACGCTACTCATCAACTGTTACTACATATGTCTCCGGACCGTTTGTTGTATTTCAAGATTGCATCTTTGGTTTTCTCTGTGGATCGAGCTTGCACTGTTCAACTATGACATGCAGATGCCTTATCGTCTGTGTTTTCTGTCATATTTAATATGCGATATGTGTATGTGTGTGTAGTTCGTCTCCTCGTTGCATGCCTCGTACAGGGAGCCCGAATATTCACCAAGTGGACGTAAGAGATGTTTGATAGCAATGTTATTATTCTTCAAAGAAGGACAAATGTCTTATTTAGTGATTCAGCTCGCCCAGGCGGGAACAAAAAGTTACACGAAGCACACATACACAGCGCCGTGTTTGAGTTCTTGCAACTTTCTGTCCCGTCTGGTATGTTTGGTATGTACAAACTGGTCCCATGACAATCTTGATTTTTTTCTTACATCGATAGCTTGCCCGTAGCCACAGTGGAACAGCTTGTCAGGGATACACAAACCTGCTTCGTGTAGAAAGCCAATAGTGAGCTACGAAATCGCCCTTGGAATGTAACCGCCGTCCACTGCAGTGGTGTAGCGTGGACGGTGCTGGCTTGTTGACACGAGGATCGAGGGTTCGACTCCGCATTTCAGTGTATTCGAAATGCCAGGTGCCACTTTTTTTTTCCAGGGAGCTCAGAATTCCTTCGCGGTCAACAATGCCAAACGCAGCAGTGCTACGAGACACGGGCGCACCCACAAATTCCGAGGAAAAGCGTCCTTCTCTCCTGACGTTCCTTTCGGCATTCGTCCTCTGAACGTTCGCCGTCACCTCAACGTATCGAGCAGTGTGGCAGCTTGGGCTAGTTGGTATGGCATGACGATAGTTATAGCGCGAGAACAAAACGACGACACAGCGCTCGTGTCTTTCGTGTCCTTCTGTCTCTGTGTCGTCGTTTTGTTCTCGCGCTATAACTATCGTCGTGTCGAGCAGGGCGCAGTGCCCCAAACCAGGCGCTGCGCCGTGCTCCCGACCGGACATTAGGTGCCTTTTCTCATCTTCTAACCACTACCACCACCAACGTGTCGTTTGCTCGTCAACCGGCTTGTCCGCGCACAGGTGCGCTAATCAAGCTCGCCCGGCGAGGAGAAACACATGGCCAGGAGGAGGAGACGACCCGACGAGCGAAGGAAAGAAGGGGACCACCGAGACTGCCTTCGTACACAACAAAAGTCTGATACAAGTGAAAACAGTGGCGAAAAGAGTGCGCCAGATACGCCGAAACAAGAAGCGGTATTCAGATGAATGCGGAGACAAATAACTATCGCGGACACATGGACGATCTCTTGATAACGTGAAAAGCTTCCAAGGCCAGCCGTGCAAGCTCATATACCAAATTGCGCTTCACACCTGCTGCAAGAGTTTACATGGGCTCCTGTATCGGCATTCCTGTCAAAATCCTGTGCGTGTCCCATGAGTCACTCGTTGAAGCATTCCTCCGTTTGACCGACGTGAAGCCAGATTTGAACAGATTCGCTCGCAGGATTTCAAACTGGACGGTTGTGCCCTCGCGATCTCCGACATCAGCGTAGCTCCCGCCGACTGGTTCGCCCTCCGCGGTCTCCTGACGCCGTGCAGCTCTCGCATTGTGGCACCCCGCCCTTGGACTGCTTCGACCGGATCCCCACTTTCCTATCACCTTCTTTTTTCCTCTCGTTGGCTGGCGGCTTCTTCTCCGTCTATTTTCCTTCTATTCTTTTTATCCCTCCTTCTTTTTCCCTATATCTTTTATTCCCCATATCCCATTCCTCTGCTGACCTGTTGAGGTGTCCTCGTAAGGAGAGACAGTTACGGGTCGGCACCTTTCTTTTCTTTTCTTCTGTTATAACCACTTATATATATTTGAACAGACGTCGATTTTACGCAGAAGCCAAAGTGAGCCAGCGCGGCTGACCTTGGAAGCTTTTCACAATTATCAAAAGAGATCGTCTATGTATCGGCCATAGTTCCTGCATTCGTATACATGAATACCGTTTCCTGTAGTTGCGTATCTGATTCACCCTATTTTTTCTTATTTTAACTTGTTTCAAACTTGTGTTGTGTACGCACGTGCGGTGAGGCTGATTTGCAGATAAATATGCATTGACGTATGAAAGAATGAGGCAGTTGATATGACTCTTGTGTGTATCTACTTTTGTTTCTGTGGAATGTTCAACTAAGCCCAAACTAATTTTTGTTGAAGAAGCGCATATCTTATTATTATTCGGACACCCATGCGGCCTTTTTGCGTGGTCCAAGTGCGCGGCAAAGGTGTCACCGTTAATAGGCTCGCACTGAGGAAGAGCTCTTTGAAATCATAATAACTATTATGATATGACGCCCCGCCGTGGTGGTCTAGTGGCTAAGTACTCGGCTGCTGACCCGCAAGTCGCGGGTTCGAATCCCGGCGGCGGCGGCTGCATTTCCGATGGAGGCGGAAATGTTGTAGGCCCCTGTGCTCAGATTTAAGCGCACGTTAAAGAACCCCAGGTGGTCGAAATTTCCGGAGCCCTCCACTACGGCGTCTCTCATAATCATATGGTGGTTTTGGGACGTTAAACCCCACATATATCAATCAATTATTATGATATGACATATGCATCATATCCAATAACCTCGTATGGGCACGTTTGAGTCACACGCGTTCTCACGTGCTCATATGATATCGTAGGTTTTGTCTCACACCTGCCATATGAATTATTCGCACTGCCTTTGCACTACGTAGCGCAAAGGCAGTGCGTAAAAAAATTGCGTGTTTTCGTATATGTAGGTCAAGCCAGGCAGAATACATGAGTTTGGAACGTGTTTTACGTACTCGAACTTGTGCTAGACTATTTGGGACTTCACGTGCTGTTTATGCATGCTTTGTGTTTTACGGTACGGCATTTTTTTAGCCGTCATATTTTTTTTTGTTTATTGCATGATTCGCCCACTTAGCGAGAAGACCGGTGCCGTCATAAAAGAATCGACCTCCAAAAAGAGAGAGAGAGAGAGAGAGATGCTTATTTCGCGCCCCTGTTTTACAAGAAATCAAAACTAATATCGTGAGATTTCGTTATCGTTTTCTTTGAGTAACGACTACCATTGAAGCGCCGCTGACGAATATCATCACTCATGCATATGCTGACGGCTTCTTCCGTGAAGAATCTTTTTCCTAACGCTTTTATAGAGTTTTTTTTTTTTCTGAAGTAAGGTCAGACATGACTGGTTTCACCCTTCGTGACACACTTCGGGCAGTCACCATTTGTTCAGAGATAAACGTGGAACAAAAACTGCGTGTTTCAGACTCGGCATCTATATTTAAGCCATTTCGAATACCAACCAGTATTGATGTATCTCAAATACAGACGTCTAATTTCGTTGATAAATGACCCGTATTGAGATGCGGAAAAGGCTCGTTGTCCCGCAGAGTCACCAACATAACCCGGGGAAACAGGGGTGAGGGGGGGAACTCAGGTGTGGCGTACACATCTTGCTCGCTCAAAATGCGTATAGGTTGGATGCACTTAAACATGCGTGGCCTTGTAAATTTTCTATAAGTGAGGAAGAACATGGCGTCAGACCCCGGCTGCACGTGAGAGGGTGTCTAGGGAGGAATCAAATGTCTCAAGTGTTAAAAAAAATAGAACATACACAAGTTCTTTGAACTTTCTCGATGGACCCAAGACATTCAAGCGGTGACAAGCCTAACGACTGGCTTCCAGAAGAAGAAGAAACAAAGCAACAAAAAGAGGCCAACCATGCAGTTCTCACATTTTCTCGAAATGGTCAAGCATTGGAGGCAGACAAAGCACAGCACCTGGCTGGGGTCGGAATGTGTCGATTACCGAGGTAACGCAAGACAGCGCGAATAGGCATTTTAGAGCCCTGGCGTGGTAGCACGTTCTCTCTCTCACGTTTTGTCATACTCGTACTGTGAGCCTGTGGCCTGCACTGAAAAAAAAAAAAGTGCGTTTTCATGAATGTGATAGGTGGCGGGGGAGGGGAGTGATTCTTAAAAAAGGACACGAAAAAAAAAAAAGCGAACCCAGTGACTGCCTGCAGCTGAGTGCGACGGGTCCCCATGTAAACGCCGAAAATTAAAGAGGCCGAAAACTGAAATGCAGAAAAATGAAATTCCCGAAAAAATATAGCATCCAAAACCATCAAAACCACGTGAAATTCGTTCATTGATTGAATGACTTTCATTGATTCGGAGGCATATAGACGCGGTGCGGTGTGCTCCCGAAATGCAAATTGGTTACGCTTACGCGTTTAACAAGAACGTAAGTTCTGGACACTTTTGGACTTCGCAAGTTTCACGACGTCGTGACTGCACGGTGGTCGTTGAGATGAAGATGATCGCCCCGAGAGAGACGGTATCGGTACAGTGTTCTAACCTTACAATGTAGCACTGTAGCGAATGGGGCACTGTGCTGGTCTCGCGCCCCAGGCGTGGCTCTTTTCGCAATGAGGACCAGCGCTGCCGCAGCACACCGTACTACTGGGTCGCTACCTGTCGGCGCCCTGTGAACTTATGAGCAGTTGGGCACGGCCACCCGGTGGCGGTGTTTCACAACGCCTCCGAGATTTGGTACTTGCAGTTCCTCGGCTGGTCGTAAAATATATAGGAAAAGGACTCGAAAAATGTATAAAAAGAAGCAGACCAGTACGTCCCTTGAGATTTTTTTTTTTTAACAGCGCGAGTGCTTACTCTCCTGGCTCATGCAGGTAAGTTGTGGTGGTGTAACTCGCCCGGTGATAACGTTATCCTTCAGGACCTGCTCGTTTTGTTTCGTCTCGTGACCTTGAGTTAGTAGGATAGCTAGGCATGGGTACATACGGATCAAAGGAATACCGATGCGCTTTTTTATCTCTTCTGCAGTTAAAGCAGTAATGGCGAATTCCACTGGTAGATCCGGACTGGCCGCCGAAATCCTGCAGCTAGCACTCGGATGATTCCGCCAAGCCGGATCTGCGAGTGGAACACTGTGAACGTCCCGCCTGAGGTCACGCCAGGAAGTCGTTTACACATACGTCACTAAAGCAGTCCTGAACACTTCTTCGACATAGCCGATTATCTTCGGTCGAGACAGGCACACTAAGGCTATGCACACGGTGGGAAAGCACGTGCAACTAGTCCTCGCTGCTGCTACTCTCGCTGTCGCTCAAAGCAAACCAGCAGCAGCACGTCCAACAGCATCAAACAATTCCATTTTAGAAGTGTAAACCCGTGCAGAGGGCACTACCTCGAAAAAGAAAAAAAAAAGACCGCCACCCCACTCTATAGGCAGCTGCAGACAACAGCGCTGCCCGACTGTGACGGAAATGACGATCAACGCATTCTCGGAGTTTCGGCGAAATCCGTCTCTACAAGACGGAGCGCGCGGAACGCTTCGTCACGGAGTGAGTTGCAACTAATCTGCCAGTGGAACACGCGAACTTGCCCCGAATCTACCAGCGGAATGCAGATTCTCGGCCGCGGAGCAAGAAAACGTGCTCCCGCTAGACGAGTGGGAATTCGCCGTAAGCTATAGCAGACGATTTGGATCCCTGTTCTGCGGTAGGAATTGTGCGAGCTCGACTACGCAGAAGCAGCATTATTTATGTAATGAATTCATCCATATGTGTTAGGTGTGCTTCAATCTTACAGATACCTTTAATTACAATCGTGTTTTTCAAAGACCGAGATAATCAATTATATTACATGCTGCCGAGAACTTAGTTCGTGGTATACGACGATCATGTGCTCTCGTGAGACCACAAATTTGGCGACTGTTGCGCTGGCGCACATTGCGGATGACGCCACGGTAATGCACTGTGGAGTTCGAAATTCCTGGTGAGCTCAACAGGTGATTAACCAAATGCGACCACTTGAAACCAAGTGGAAGGTGCAGCTACGAATGTGGAACGCTGCGAAGCAACGGTGATTGATTGATACGTGGGGTTTCACGTCCCACAACCACAATATGATTATGAGAGACGTCGTAGTGGAGGGCTACGGAAATTCCGACCACCTGGGGTTGTTAAACGTGCACCCAAATCTGAGCACACGGGCATTTCCGCATCCATCGGAAATGGAGGCGGAAAGCCACCGCAGCCGGGATTCGATCCCGTGACCTGCGAGGCAGCAGCCGAGCACTTTGGACACTAGACCACCATGGCGGTGGTCCAGGGTGACAACGTGGCAATTTCGATTGCACCGATGATGCTGAAAGAGGAGCCTATTCGCCCCCCCCCCCCATTTTAGACCATCGAGACCGGGACCGGAATGTCTTTTTGTTTCTTATTTCTAAGGGGTCAGCAAATCTTTTTGAAAGGGGGTTCAGGATGGCTAGTGTATGTACAGCGAAAAAAAAAATGGCTCGGAAAAATGGATCGAGCGTCCCCTTTAGAACGGGGCGGTGACAAGTGCGACACCTGGCTTGACAAATAAACAAAAAAAGTTTCTTGCAATTGGCAACTTCACCTAATGCCTTAATTTTTTTTGTTGCGATTAGATCTACCTTATCATGCCAAAACACAGTCTGCTGCCGGCCGTACTACTATGTTTTGTCCAGGACATCGTCTTTTAGAATACTAATAACCTTACGATTTTACAGCGCGACTGAGACAACGGACGAAAAACACGTAGAAAAACACGATCTAAGAATGATGGTCGTGATTCTCTTATCAAACAAGATAACGCTTGTATATACAAAGCGATTTGACCAGCGTAACAGAGCCCAGAAATGGAAGCTTTTCAGTACGTAGCTACCGGCACCATCACAATGGTGTAGTAATTCACAGACGCAAGTTCAAAGGAATAAAAAAGGAGAAAGCATAAACAGATGCAATGATAAAACACAGATAAAACTACAAGATCCTCGATCTCGATGTCTGACTTTTTTTTTTTTTTTTTAGTAAAGACAGCTGCGATAATTTCCCGCTCAGTCCGGTTGCTTGAAAGGTGAGCAGCCGCACATCTTGCAATGCTCAGCTGCCCCGCCGCGGTACAGCCGTTACATTTGGATAACATCAATTGCCCCACCGTGGTGGTCGAGTGGCTAAGGTACTAAGACCCCACGTATCAATTGCAATGCTCAGCTGTTAATAATTCGAACATTCACTCATGAAAACGGGAAGGTGTTCAAATGTGGGCGCCAGTGATCGGGCGCTCGTGTTTGTTTCGTCCTTTGTCTCAGTCGCGCTGCTCCTTTCTAATGCTATGACGAAGACAACAGTTATAGCTCGAGAACAAAACGACGACACAGAGACAAGAAGGACACGAAAGACACTTGTCTCTGTGTCGTCGTTTTGGGCTCGCGCTATAACTATCGTCATGCCATACCAACTAGCCCAAGCTGCCACACTTCTAAGCTATGACGAAACTCCCCCAGATCAGCAAAGTTGACTATCGTGCCGCTAACTAAAGTTACTCACAAGATGGATGCCCCCAACAAATATCGCATCCATCCACTGTAGATAAAGTCAAATTTGCTTTATTTACATATGTACATCGGAAAATAAATAACGCAGCACAGGCCTTCAAAATACCGTTCGGTGCTTAAGCGAGTTTAATGCTCCTTCAGCTTCGCGAACGCGGCTTCGGCCTCCTTCAGGACGTCGTTGAAGTGAGAGGGGGTGGTGACTGGCGGCGACTGCTCCGTGGTGGTCGGGTTGTCTGTGTGCACTGGAATCGTGTTGGCCTGGCGGTCAATTGTGGGTTCCACTGTCGAAGCTTCCTCCGTGGTGGCGCCGGTGGTGGTGCTTTCCGTGACTGGTACTGACGTCCTCGGCGCGTGTGGCAAGGTCGAGCGTCGTGGTGACGACAGTCGCTGGACTCGTGGCCGCCTCTGTTGTCTCGTAAGTGGCTGGGGTGGTCGTGATGTCTGCGGCCCGCGTAACCACACCCGTGACCTGCTGTGCTCCTGTCCAGTCCGTTCCGTAGATCGGCGTGGTAACCAGGAGTCCGTCGGTGGTGGTGGCGCCCGTGACTTGACCGCCCTGCGAAGATCCGAGGACTGCGTGCGGTGCCTCGTTCCCGCGGATGATCCTGATGCAGGGAAACACGAAGTTGGCGATGGGCGTCCTGACGTCGCGGCACGGAACCAGCATGATGACGGGACGGGGCCTCGGAAAGAAAGGCAGCGGCAGCGCCGGGAGACCGCCGTAAGCGCTCGCCTGGTAACTGAAGGAGCCGTGGTAGGAAGGCTTCGCCCACGGACGCTGCTGGAGCGCGTGGAAGTTCCAGTCGGGCATCGTGATCGAATGAAACAGGCGGCGGTCGATGTCTTGGCGCAGGATGTCCTTGACGTCTGCAACGTGCCGGAGCAGGCTGGAACCCAACGAGAGGCTGGCCCGGACGGCCGGCAGCAGATGCAGCTCCGTGCCGCTGGTCTCGGCGACGACCAGGGAGGCGGCAACGAGCACGAACAGAACGAACTTCATAATTGATTCGAAGAACTGCAAAAAAAAAAAAGAGGTACAAGAGAATTGGGAGTAGCTTTGCTTGGAAGAATGTTCGGAACATCCCAAGACCCTGCATAAATGCGTCATTGAAGGGCCGCCGAAGACCTCGAAATACAGCACCCCCTCAGTGAAAGCTTCTCCTAAAGGTGGCAGACGTTGAAAAGAAAATAAGAGAAAGCATTGTGCGGAGAGGCAATTCCTCCAACAGGGCTGCCATTCGTTGCAACCTTTACTCCGCGGTCGTGCGTAAGTGCATTTGTTTTTGCGAGGATGCAGCAAAAAGAATGTGCGACATCAGCCACGTGGAGCGGTTGACGGGAGTGACGCAATGATTGCGGCAAAAAGTAAAACACGCATGGCCTTGTACCGCGTAGTACATATACTAAACGAGGCGTGCAACGGAAGAAGAGAACGGGACAGAAGCGTTCTGTGCTTCGTTCGCGATATTTTTCAGTTTTCTGCAGCAAAGAAAATAGACGCCACAAAGAAACGAACAACCAGACAACGCTGCACTTTTTACGGTGTTTATGTCCTCTGCCGCGATACAACGAAGCCTGATAATATTAAGTTAACCACCGCTATCAATTAAGGACATATATACATCCTCACTTTAGTTTGCCTCTGGAGGAGCCCCATGTTCGATGCCACAGATGAGAAATTGTCACAAAGTGCAATGGGTCAAAAAAAAAAAAAACAGCGTGATACAATGTGCTGTGACAGGGCAGCGCCTTTACGGAGACTCGTAGGCCCAGCAAGCGCACGAGTGGACTTCGCTGTGACGAGCCATGCGAGGGACCCGATAAGATAGTTACTGTTCGGGGAAAAGCGGGGCGATTGGTCATGCTTTCCGGAGTGATTATGGACGTTAAAATTCTAACGCCGCCAGCGTGATTTGCTATCGAATGGGCATATCGAATCCGTTGATATGCCAATCGGGCTTAAGACGTCGCAGAAAAACGCGTGGCATAGGGGATTGCCTCTCGCAAGGACAGCCTTCGACGCGAGTGCACAAGCCGAATCGGATTTCCCAAACGTTTTGGACGAAACACGTGGCTGGTTGAAATGTGCTAATTATGGCAGCTAAACGGCTGCTGTATAGACAAAGCGTGGCAAGACACGTCGCTTCCAACATAGTCCCTAACGTCATTCTAAATGCACTGGGTAGGTTATGTAAGCTTAGCAGCGAGGCTTAACGCATACAATTACTCGTTCTTCACAAGCACCAACACGACGGCACGGTGCACGTCGCACGGACACCCGACAGAAAAACGACTCAAACACGTTCAAACAAGTCTGTCATACACATAGCCAATGTTCGAGACAAACCATTCTACGACACAGAGAAGAAAAAAACAACATAAAAACGAAGAAAGCAGAGGTCTTCAAACTTACCTGAGGAGCTGCTTGTTGAAATAACTTTTGGGCGCTAGGACGGTTGCGATCCAAATGGCCCTGCTTTGCCAGTCGCTGGCAATATACCCCTGTTTCGTGGGGCATCCTGGGAAGCGGAGAGAGTGAAAGGTTTGTCCGTGAGGAGTCGGCGAATAAGGTTTTTCCAGATGTTCTCTTGCAGCTGAAAGAGGGCTGACGGGGGACAAATGGGGAAGGCCGGACCCAAGTTTTCTCGAGGAGATGACGAAGGGGAGAACCTGTTCTGCAGTCATGGGATGAGCCGAAAGCGCGGCGAGGTTAGAAGAGGGAGATAGCTGCAATAGGATTACTGGTCACGGTCATTTGAGTTTCGTCGCCATGGTTAACTTGACTTAAGATGTATCCTCCTTCCCGCATAAGCAAAAATATTTTTTTCTGGCTTTCTTGCTGCTCGTTCGTCTATTCTGTTTGTGCGTGAAATTGCTGGGCGTCAGTAAAACGAGTCATGACGGCCGGTGCCGAAGACACGTGGCATTTCAGAGGCACTGCGTCGTGTTGCCCAAGGAGCTGACAGGTGCCTTCTTCATCCTTCTAGAATCACTCAACAAAAACATTTCAGAGCAAAATCCTTATGCGCGCAATCTCATCATGGCCACCTTCATTCTACTTACTCCAACTGCAGATTGAAGGCCTCTCTCAATGATGATTTCTTACACCTAGAAGTTTTTTTTTCTTTATTCAAATAAATAATATGAAGGAGTTGGCATCATTTTCTGGTGATGGCCACTTCTTTTCGTGGGGTAGTTCGCGAAGGGAAATGAAAACGTGGAAAAATTAAATACTAGTACTGCTTTCGGTGAATTCAATGGTTCTGGTTTAAAAACATTACATTATTCTTTGGCCCGTATAGGAGCGTGATGACCACAAGCGATCGAAAATACTGTTGTCATCACAGACAGTCGTATCTTCCAAAGAAAAGCGCTGAAAGGCTGTCATCGTTTTAGGACGAATTCTCCTCACCCTTTGCCGTCCTCGTGTACGATATCTATATCGTGGTATCGAGTCATGTATCACGTGCCTCTATCTGTTTTTGAGACATGCCACAGTGCGTTGATTTCCAGATAACATTGCCTGGTGGAGATATGATGAATAACGACGTCCGAGAGGGAATGGAATATATTAGATAAACTGGATGTCTGTTTTTAAGATAACTATCAACGGATGCTTACAACTCGATGTTTCATCTTCTCAAGTGGAGCGCAAAAAACAAAAAAAAAAGCGGATTCGACGGATGCAGAGAACTTACCACAGCGTGAATGATTCGTTTCATCTGAGCGTTTTTGATGCTGCCGTGAAATTTGTCGCATGTCTTCCGCCAACCATGTTAGTTTGGGTTATGCTACCGCTCATAAACATTCGTGCTTACAGTAGTACCTGCGGCTACTATCTAGATTCAAAAACACCCAACGAATAGCAAAGCAATCGCGTAATTGGTGATCATTCTCACACTCCTTATGCTGCACCTATATTTTTTCGACAAATGCGTTTGTATTTAGTTCTTCCCCCCCCCCCCCCCTCCAACAATGTGCCGTTGCGGGAATCAAACCATCGAGCCCGGCAATGCACCGCCTGTTCTATCGATAAGATATTTAGAAATTTGGAATTTCTTTGTACTGAAAAAATGAAATTAAGCGCTTAATTACAAAATTATGTAACACATGTAACACTACTCATCAACTGTCATTACATGTCTCTCCGGATCGTTTCTTGTATTTTAAGGTTGCATCTTTGGTTTTCTCTGTGGCTCAAAATAACTAGTATTGTTTGTTTAGCTACGACATGTAGATGCCGACATGCGTCTATATTTTCTGTCATATTAACTATGCTTCACTTTTTATTTCCTTAAGGGCCCCTCAAGGGGGGCATTACATAAGGGGCGGGGTTACAATTGGGCGAAATATATACATAATGATAATACACAATTATACATACAAAAATATATACGTAAATAATATGTATATGCATTTGTAATTATGCACATTCGTATTATTCGTCGCCTTGTTGCATGCCTTGTACAGGGGCCCCGAATATTCATCAAGTGGGCGTAAGTAAGGTTTGAGAGCAATGTTATCTTTCGAAGCCGGGAAATGTCTTTTTTTTTTTTTCGGATAGAGCTCGGCCAGATGGGACAAAAAGTTACAGGAAGCACACGTACACGGCACTCTGCACGTGGGCTTCTTGTGAATTTTCGCCCTGCTCAAGGTGACTTGACTGGTCCGCCAACATTTTTTTTTTTTTGCGCTACGGTGGACTCATGTGTGGCGTACAGAGCTTGTTCGCGTGAAATGCGTATAGGTTAATGTATACCCAAACGTGCGTGACTGTAGGAAGAACGCGGCAGCAGACTCCGACTGCGCGTGAAAGGGGGGAGGGGTCCAGAAAGGGAGCAGATGCCATTACTGAAGTAAGTGTAAAAAAAAAAAAAGAACAAGCCCAACACAGCACACAAAGAAGTTTTAGAACTTTGTCGACGGACCCCCGGAACTTCAAGCGGTGACAGGTTGGACCACCGCGTGGCTTCCTGAAGAAGAGAGAGAGAGAAAAATAAAGAAAAGAGAAATGTGTCAGTTCTCAGAATTTCTTGAAATGGGCAAGCATGGGAGGCAGACAAAGCACATGCACCTCGCTGCGGTCGGAATGTGTCGATGACCGAGTGAACACTTTCAGAAGAAGGTGCAAGGCCGCGGGAAAAGTCATTTGTTGTTGGTGGTGGTTCGAGGAAGAATGAGACGCCCGATTTCTGCAACCCTTTAGGGAGCATGGCGTATAGCTCCTTGGTAAAGATAGTTAGAGCGCGAGAACAAAACGACGACACAGAGACAAGAAGGCATAACTATCGTCATGCCATACCAACTAGCCCAAGCTGCCACACTCCTTGGGGAAGATAGTTATAGCGCGAGAACAGAACGACGACACAGAGACAAGAAGGACGCGACGTCGTTCTGTTCTCGCGCTATAACTATCGTAATGTCAAATGCAGTCTCTTCATGTTGTACTTCTTGTGTCATCACCCTTGCGCTGTCCATTTGAAAAAAAAATTAATAATAATCGTTGTTGGAGTTTAACGTCCAAAAACGACCATATTGCTATGAGACACCGCAGTGAAGGGAAAGGGCTCTGGAAATTTCGACCACCCGGGGTTCACCTAAATCTAAACCCACGGGCCCCCAAGCATTTTCGGCTGCATCGAAAATGCGTCCAGGAAACCACAGTAGAGACATTTTGCAGACTTCTGCCTGGTTGGCAAGAAAATAACCTTTGTCCGCGCCGTACGTGGTAATGTTTGGTTGACTTGGGTAGAGATGAAGTAGTAGTTTTTAGGACAAAGAGAAAGGCGCCAAACTCTGTTCACCGCATTATTAGGGCCTTCTGTCCAGGAAATGGGGACAAAAGAACAAAAACAAAAAAGAATCGTTGAGTGTGCAGTCATGGGTGTCGGCAGCACTTGATCTTGGAAAGGGCAAACACGTGTTTCATCTTAGCGCGGGAGAGAGTGTGCTCTGCTCCCCTGCAGTTGTTCAGAGGGTGTTCCTGGTATTTGGACTTCCTTCCCGTGTCCATCTTGGCACGTCCCGGCTTTTAGAAAGGAGGCACAGCCTTGCTGCAAGTGCCCGTTTGGCAACCAGTTGTCGACGCAGGTGCTTTTTTTTCACAGCGTAGTGCAATGTTGCCGTGAAAGTGTTTCTGTGCCCCAAAGAGACGTGATCTGTTGGCCACGTCCTATCACCCAAACCGGTGTCGCGCTTGTCAGCAGTACGGTGGAAGTTGTCGAAGGAATGCTTCTGGTATTTGTAGAAGCCTTTTGGGAGCACACGAGGTGGCTTGGGGAGGGGTAAAAGGAAATGGCGTGACTAAGAGATTTCAGATGGAGGACCATTTCTGCTTGTTTGCGATGGCTCACTTATAGCTTCTTCTGCCTGGAGTTCCTTGAAAGCATGCAGAGCGGCTCGGGTGCCAGCTGGGGAATGCGATGAAGGAGCGAAGGCAACGAGAAAACCTATCATGGGGCTGCCACTTATAGTATGAATAAAGACTGCACCCTTTTTTGCATTCCCTGACTTTTTGTAACTTCTTTTTTTATTAGCCTTGTAGCCACTGACTCGCCCAACATGACAATTTTCCGTAACGAGAACTAAAAGTGCGCGCTCGAGTAATGCAACCCGCGCATGCCAAGACCAATACCAGGACCATCGCTGGTCCTGGTATTGCGAGCGTTCCTGGACATTCTTTGTAAACGTGACTTCCAAAATACATTTGAAACGTGCTGCGTTCACGATTCTGTGGGTGAACGACCGTTTACGTGTACATCGTTAGGTTCACTCTACGCTAGCACAATCCAAAAAATGGTCGCCTTCAGCCACTGTTGCCCGAATGCCCTTCCAATGCAATCAGGCGTGACCTGATTCCATTTTATGTCCGCCGCTAAATTCTGGGTTTCATATCCTCAACTAACCTTCTGCCGTCTTTGGCTGCGTTGCCGATCTGCCGGTATTCAGTCTATCTATGTGGGTCGGGCATATCTCTGGACAGAATAACCCGGAACTACCCCGACATTTTTTTTTCTTCCCGACCAGGCACATCTGGTGAGGTGGGCGCATCAGAGGAGCAAGGCGTGTGTAAAGGGGGGTGGGGGGCAAAGCTTGTGGTGTACGTTTATTCAGTTATAGCAGAGTGGTTATAGTCACTTAGGCTGCTAAAAAAGTTTTTCGAAGACGTGCTTTCTTCGTTCGTTCACCTGCATTTTATGAACCGGTTCACGGAGGCGCTGCGCACAATCGTTTCACGAGTTCACCACGGCGGCGCCTGCAGCGTGGTGGTGTGCGTTTCGAAAAAGTACAGCTGTCGTGCAAGGCTATTTCTGTCTTCTTTCCTACAATCTATTTTTGTCTCTGTTTTAGATTCTATTCTACTTCTCTTTTTCACCTTTCTCCCTCACTTTTTGATTCTGTTCCTTCCTCATTCTTTCTATGAGACACCTTATAGTTCCAGCACTACTTCTCGAGCACCTACTCGTGAAGTAGTGCCGGTACGAATGAACACCTGCAAGCATAACTAAATAAGTCTGCATTGTTTTTGTACAACCATTACAGGCTGCCGAAAATCTTTTACTTCATATAAAAGACTGTGCAGCACAAGATGGTTTCAATTCAATTCAGCTTTATTTCAGGTGTGCCCTGAGGCGACAGAGGCTAAAGGCTTTAATCGCCTGACGGTGGCCTCTGCCCCCCGGAGTTCGGAGCAGGTACACAATGCACAAAGCATAACAATAACGTTAAAAGCCACACATATACAAAAGATAAATTATGTATAAAATGTATCTGTAATGAGACGCTACGACAGTGGTACCACTGCACGACCCGTACCGCTTACCGTACGAGCGCTATGTTGTACGTAGTGTACGTACAACACGGCGGCGCTCTCGGAGGCCCGATTCGAAGTAATTTTGGCGTAGTTGTTGGAATTTTCACTTTGTTCGCAGCAAACGACTCTTTTGAAATGGCTTCGCTTGCCTTCAGTTAGCTAAGTTGGCGTAGTTTCGAACGCGTCTAACTACAAAATCGATGTAAACAAATCGGCACCATAAATGCTTTCGCGGTTGGTGCGCAGTTCATCCGTATTTACTTCTATTATTACTAAAATAAGCTTGTAACACCATAGGCAAGCATTCTCGTTTTCTTTTCCTTTTCACTGTTCTTAAACGTATTAACAACCCGATAGGTGGCGCCACCATCCCAGTTGCGGCACGTAAACCACATAAACGAAACTATATATAAGACGCTTATGACGCACGACAAATATGCGCATGGGAGAAAAAAAAAACAAACAAACGGTGAGGTAGTTTGTTCTGGACCATTCAGTCCAGCTGGAAGAACGGTCCTGCTTTTTTTTTTTTTCTGTCGAAAGTGTACCCTAAGACTGTGGGGTGCCGACAGGCCCATTGCCTACGGGGGGGGGGGGGGGGGGGGGGGGGGTTCGCCTCATACGCTTATTCAGTTATGGTTGCGTAGGTTTGTTAGGGATGTTTTAAAGAAATGTCTTGTTCGTTCGCGCTTTCAGAGGAAAGTACTTGAAAACAATTCAATATAGCACAGGCCTCTTGCAAGACATCTGCACTCTCGTATTCGTTTCTGTGTCTCGTTGCTGCTTCACTTGCTGAAACATCCCCTGCACGTGCACGATGACAGCACTGCCCCGAACTAGTTCAAGTGCAAACTGAATTGAACGGACCTGTTTAAACTGTTTACAGGGGCACAAAGAAGATAGACAATCGAGCGCCAACTCACGCCCGACTATATGCTTGTCTGCAATTCGTCTATTTCGCTTGCACGTGTCTCACCTATCTGCCACGGTGCTCCAATGGTTATGGTGGTCCTCAGCTGACCCAAGCAAAGGACGCATCATCAAATCTAGACTCCCATTTCGGTGGAGGCAGAAGTGCTTTAGGTGTTCGAAATTTCCGAAGCCCTCCACTATACGGTGCCCCTTTTAATCATATCGTGGTTTTGGGACGGTCAACTAAATAAAGTTGTACTTTTTCAGTGCGCACATGCAAGTGGTATTCACTCACTGGTGTGCACTCATTGGCATTTATCATTTTGTCATTCACCCGGAGCTGCACTGAAATTCATGCGAATATACTATAGATAAGTTGAACAATACGTATATACTGACGCAAAAATTTTGCATCTTTTTTTTGCTTGTTGAAATGGGTAACAGACGCCCTTTACGGATAGAAACCTCGTTTGCACGAGTGCACGACAGTTTCGGCTTCAAAGAGCAGTTCCGGGGGCAAGGTAAACGATTGGGTAAACACGTGGTCACGTGACCATGAAAAACTGTGACGTGGCACCATGCACGTGAGTGAGTGCCGCACTGACAGCCAGCACACGCGAAGCCACAGAGGGGAAAAAAAAAAAAAAGGCGAATCCCACGTACAGTGGGAATCAATTATATGCGAAGTACGAACGAGAAATGTTGATATGTCACTTTGAAATCAGCACAACGTTACGAGGTGGAGGTAAATGATGCCGTACATGACTTCCTTGTTATGTTTATCATGTTTGGATGTGTTGTTTACGTTCGTCATCTATTTACGTCACGTGATACCGAATTTAGTATATGTGGAGCTAGCGAAACGTCCGCGAGCACGCTATGAGCGCGGTATGCTGTCATGTTCTTACATGACACGCGTGTCAGGATTATAGTGTTTGCATCGGTCATATGTTTCGTCATCCATTGACGTCACGTAACACCAAGTTTGATATATGTGGAGCTAGCAAAACGGCCGCGAGCGCATCATCTATGTAGCGTTGACGCGCGCGCACGCCGGGCACAGCGACGCTACGTTAGCAAAACGCGAGCACTCTACAGTCTGACGCCAGGCGCGACCAGCGTCCGTCGGTGCGGCCCGATGGCAACCAGCGCGAAATGCACGGAGGAAGGAAAAAGGTGGCGAAATGCGACAGGCTGCATTTCGCGCCGATGCGTTACCCAGGTCTCTCTCTTTTCGTGACGGAGGGACGCTGAATGCGCTGAAATGCGCATGCGTCAAAGCAGCGCGGCGCGCGCCTGCGAGTATATGGCAGGACCGGCGCCTGGCATGGCAACGCCGGCATGACACGACGAAACGAACGCCGGTGAGCACGCTCATCGCGTCACGTCGAAATGTATTGGTGCCTTGACAGTGGCATGTAGTCATGTTCTCACATGACACGTATGTCATGATTGTCATGTTTGCACCAGTCACATACCTTCATTATCCATTCACGTACTGTAATACCAAATTTGGTAATGTGACGCTAGCGAAACGGGCGTGAGCGCATCATGAGCGTGCATGTAGTCATGCTGTTACATGACGCGCACGTCATGATTATCATGTTAGGGTCTGTCGCTTGATTTCGCCATGCAATCATGCCATACAATACCAGTTTTGCAACATGCCACGTGAACGAAACCACCGCAAGAGCTGCACGATCATGAAATGTAAATCATGATATTCATGACACACATGCCATGATTTTCATGTCATGGCTAGTCGAATATGTTCTTCATAGAGTCATGTTATGCCATACCAAGTTGGGTATCGATAACATTCTTTAAACGGCCAGGAGAGCTAAAATTCGTAGGCGGCTAGATAGATACGCTCAAAGTCACCGAAGTTCGCTAAAAAATGCTTTGAATTTAAAATCAAACGTAGCGCAAGCGCTAGGTGCGTTTCAGCAACCAGACAACACAAACTCTGACGTACGTTAATTTGTGGTTTGCCCCGCCGCGGTGGTCTAGTGGCTAAGGTACTCGGCTGCTGACCCGCAGGTTGCGGGATCGAATCCCGGCTGCGGCGGCTGCATTTCCGATGGAGGCGGAAAGGTTGTGGGCCCGTGTACTCAGATTTGGGTGCACGTTAAAGAACCCCAGGTGGTCAAAATTTCCGGAGCCCTCCACTACGGCGTCTCTCATAATCAAATGGTGGTTTTGGGAAGTTAAACCCCACAAATCAATGAAATCATTAATTTTTGGTTTACCAAGATTGACCTTGGTTTACCTCCGTGGTGGTGTTGTTCTTATTGCATTGGTGGCACTCACCCACAGAGAGGGGGATCGGCCAAGAACCGGGCGGCAGGATCTTTGGGTTAGTTGGTTATGTATTTCAAATCATTCAATAGAGTTTCAGTAAAACATAAAACAAATCTTAAATGTTGTATGAAGATGCTACGCGACCTAGCAGTCAGGCAATTATAGCCTCGGAGCAAGAAATATTAGTATCAATGGACTAACAAGGTAATATTTTTGTTTCCATTATGTACGTTTACATTGCCCCTGCGTTGGTGACGGTGTCGAGAGGGGCTCCGCATCTTGCCCATTTGCGTGGCATGCACTGTAAAATTGATTTTAAGCATCTTCTCTCCTTCTTTGGACTGGTCCTTTTCGATTCAACTCCCAGATTACACCCCGGTATTCATTGCAGAATTATTGGCCATTGTTCTTGCCCTACGGAAATTACCCTCAAGCGAATCATTAGCAGTTATCATTACAGATTCGTTATCAGTTTGTAATGCACTTTCTGCGGCAGTAAATGTAGAGCTGATGAATACGTTTCGGCATTTAGTACCGAAAAACGTAAAAAAACTGCATTTGCTATGGGTACCGGGCCACCGCGGATTATATTTGAACGAAATGGCGGACTCTTTAGCAGCAGTATTTCTGGGTGGGCCCACCATCCCAGTTTTGCCAGATACGGCTTACGTGACAGCGCTAAGGTTCCGAACGCTTGCCTGCAGTGGGGAAAATGTAATTTGGATAAATTCAAAGATTTCGAGCATTTGAGCTATTGCTGGAATAAACAGTGGTGTGTATCTCGCCAGTTAGAGGTCACTTATACCAGATTGCGCTGTGCAGTTCCACAACTAAATTATTACCTTAACAAAGCTCAACTCATGGCGTCACCGCTATGCATTTGGTGCAACGAAATTGAAACAATTGAACATTTCTTTTTATTCTGCCATCGTTATTCTTATCAGAGAAAAAGATCTTTAGTAGCCCCATTACAAAAGCTAGGAATACAATTAAATCTACCAGTAATTTTATCACTTGGCGGAACTTCATTTGGTTACTGCCACAGGGATGTATGCTCCACTGTGTTTGATTACATCAATGCAACTAAAAGATTACCGTGCTAGCGAACGCCAACCTTTTCAGATTTTTAGTTTATAATTCGTAGTTATGTCTATCAAAAACAAGAGATGGTTTGACCGCTTGCTCAGCAAATATTTTTGTTTTTTTTTGGTAGTACTATTTTTGAGCTACTTTTTCATATTGGCTTCATTTTCATTTTAGCTTCATTTAAGTATCCTGCCGCCCGGTTCTTGGCCCATCCCCCTCTGTGGGTGAGCGCCATCCATAAGAAGTCATCATCATCATCATTAAGTATGTTCTGGGATATAATTGGTCTTGATATCTCGTAAATGTTGTGTATGTCTACACATAAATCTATCACGCCTCCGAAGTTTTGGGCCAGTGCTTCTTTAAAGGCCAACTCCGGCAATTTTTTGAGGTCAGTGGATTTCAATGAAATTCACTGAGTACGTTCACTTGCACGTTCGCGCATTCATTCACATTACCTGTTTACGGCGTAAACAGGTAGCGTCATCTGGCGGGAATTATGTGCACCCAGGCAGGTTGGGTTTCGGTATTGCGGTTTTTTTTTTCGCAATTAACAATTGTTTTGGAATTTTTTGAGCATTTAAGCTATTCGGCACGTGAGAAGAGTTACTAAGGAACATAAAAGCACCATTAACCTGACATGGACAAAAAATCGCCGGAGTTGGCCTTTAACGCTCTTTATGAATACATTCTCAATAAATATATGTGCTAAGGAGCTCCCGCTTGCTAGCTCTCTATGCTCTACGTTCGTTACACAAGATATTTATGATACTGGGAACTTGGTAATGGCTGTTTACGAAATAAAAACTTCAGAATCCAGCCACCCTCTCCTGGTGTGAAGGAGCAGGTTCAATGAGCACTAATCCTAAACTAAGGTTATGTCGTGTTGCCAAAATAAAAAAAATTACTGGTAACTAAAAAACACACCAAAACTTAAGTGATTTGTAGTTTGAGTAAAAAACTCGCAGTAAAATTAAAACAAAAAATATTTGAAAACATTCGAAGCACCATTGCGTGCGCATCGCGAAGAAAAATCATGGCGGCCAACGTAGCGTTAGCGTTGTGTTGAAGTCCGCATCGTTCAGTTGTTTACATTTACGAATAACCTGCGAAATATAATAAAAAGTAGCCATGGGATCGTCCAAGAAACACAAGGACAAGGATCGCGATCGGGAAAGACGAAGGAAAAGAGCAAGGACAAGAAAAAGTCGCGTCGTTCGCGCTCCAAGTCCAGGGAGCGAGACGGGACCAAGGAAAAACATCGCCACCGCGACCGCAAACGCACTCGCACCGCCGTTCAAGACGAAGGACAACCCGCGGAAAAGGTCCGGGTCAAAGAGGAGCGTGAATTGTCTCCTCCCAGACCCAAGCAAGACCCAAGCGGGTCCGAAAGTGAGTGACCGTTCCGTGACGAGGCTCGCTTCGTGCGTTGGCAACACAAACCACTCGCCGCGATCGTTTAGGGGTTGCGGCGCTCCAATGCTGACCAGCAAGGTCGCGGGGTCGAATCTCGGCTGCCGCGTTTCGATGGAGGCGAAACGCTAGGGGCCAGTGTACTTTTTAAGATTTAGGGGCTACGTTGAAGAACACCAGATGGTGCGAATTTCCGGAGCCCTCCACTGCGGCGTCCCTCAAAATCATATCGCGATTTTGGGACGTGAAATCCCAACGTTTAAACTAAATTGTCAACGAGAATCGTTCGTCGTACGTCACTTCTAACAACATCTCTATTCTCAGCGGTGTCTGCGGCAGTTGAGTGCGGTAGAACGTTTTACACTCGAGAATATGTAGCGCGTCTGAGAAGAGAAACTCTGTCAGCTTTGTAACCCGCGACATCGAATCAGGGAGGCAGTCACATTGAATCATGATGTAAATTAAGGGAAACATGCAACTGCGCCATTATCTTCCTTAATTTACATCATGCGGGCCCTTTAGCGTTCAAATCAGCATGTCAGAAGGCGTGCTTACGAATAGAGCACAGAAATATCCGCGTGAAAGACATTGCCAACGCTTTCATATGCTAGTCCTTGAAGCGCTATCAATTACGCTGTAAACAATCTACTACAAGCTGCACGATGGCAGAGTGAATAGTTTTGCATATTGTTTACACGTGTTTCTGTTTATTCAGACGCAGGAACACAATCAAACGCAACGGAATGTTTGAAAAGTACCACATTTCGTGCTGTTACAGTTTAGGTGTAGACGTGAAAAGTTCAGCTTAATTTTTATCACTGCTTCTGTAGCTGTTCTGTCTGCATAGTCGAAGAACAGCCCTGTATGTTTAGCCCTCATATATAGGTTTAGCATATGAAATAGTCTTGTGGAAGGTAATCCAACTGCAAATTGCAAAGTTTCATTGTATTCTCTGAACACATCCTGTGCGGCCATAATAGTGTTTATGCCCTTGTACTTTCTGATGCTGTTAAGAGTTGCTTAGAAGTCTGCTAACCTCGATTCATTTGGGAACTTTACCTGATGCTTCACTCGGTTTTATAATAAAATCCGGGGGAAAGTTTTGCTTCTCGATATCTGACTTTACCCTTGCCTGTAATGGTGAACAAGAAGAAGGTAACTGTTTGGAGCTCACTTATTTATCCTAATCCTTAAATTTATCTGATAACATGTTCATAGGCAATAGTAGTTTCCAGAGCAAACAAATTAGCTGCAGCTGAAGATACGGCTAAAGCTGCTCATCACTCCGATGTTATATTTTTGCCTCTTCTGAACTGCATTAAAAAAGCCAAATCACCATAATTGGAGTGTGTGTGTGTGTGTCTATACAACTGAAATTGTGCTCGTAGAAATGTGAAAAAAAAAAGAAAAAAATTCTCTCTTTTCTGTTGCTTTTGTGCTCGTGGACCATCAATCTTAAATCTAGCAGACTGGCAGTACTCCAACAATTAATTAATGTGTTGATTCTTTTTTAGGTGATACTGGGTATCAAGACAAATCTTCCCTTAGCATTGAGGAGACCAAGTAAGTTTTTTTTATTATTTTGGTGCCGCTGCTTGTTGTTCACTGTACCACATCTTTTCCTTCACTTCCACAGCAAGCTACGAGCGAAACTCGGGCTCAAGCCTCTACAAGTTGATGGAGGAGGAATTCCAGGTACAGTTTATTTGGGATGTTTTCTTTTCAAGCGAGTTGAAGATTTTGGTGGCAGTGGCGTTGTACGTGGAAGACCTTTCACCGGCAATCGTACAGAAACGCAGCTCTCGAAGGTGCACCTGTCACAGGCACGTTTGTATGCATCAATTTTCTAATAATTGATGCTGTCTCAGTCGTGTACTTGTCGGCCATCAGCTGCTTCTGATGCGGTGATCTCATATTTTATTGAGTGGACTTGTAATTTCATGTTCCTACTTTTCATTGTTGGCCAGATACAAATGCATGTACCGTGATTGTTGCTTAGAGCAACCTTATTGTTTCGCTTTTACGCACGTGCATAAATGTTCCATTCCCAGCGTGAGGAAGGGAAAGCTAGAGGGATCATTGTGAAGTGCAATAGTAAAAAGAAAGAAAAGCAGTAGTTAAGGCATGCACAGCCTGAAATTCACTTCCACCCGTTTTCCTGGCAGGGCAACGGCTCCTAAATATTTCGTACTTACCGATAATTTTCTTTTCAGTGATATCACCATCTGACATTTACAGATGCTGGAAGGGATATATGAATATTGTGTACATGAAAGATATGTTTTGTTCATTTACATTCGATTCGCGTATAGTTATAAGGTATTTGCTGTGTAAAGAAGAGGAAGTACTCCGGCGCAGAGGCAGCAGCATCGAGTGTGCAGCAGCGGCTCGAGCTCGGAAATTGCGGCTGGTGCATCGCCTTCCAAGCACCAACCTTTCTGCTTAATAAATCTCCTTTATAATTGGTGGAGGTGCTGGGTACCGTCCCTTACACCTTCCCGCTACCATCCTGGAACTCCGTTTTCGACGGCTACCTTCTGCTATGCCGGACGCCGATCAGCAGACGCTTCCATCTCTTCCGGCCACCTGTCCAGGCAGTGTTCCTCAGCGGGAGCCTCCAATCTTCAGTGGAACAGATGACAACGACGTTGAAGAGTGGCTCTCGACTTTCGAACGGGTGAGCGCTTTAAACAGATGGACGGACGCGGACAAGTTGACACGCGTTTCGTTCTATCTTGCGGGTGTAGCCAGCCTTTGGCTTAGAAACCACCAGGCAGACGTCCGAACGTGGCCGCAATTTAAAACGTCGATTGTAGCAGTCTTCGATCGACCTGCCGTCCGAAAACTTCGTGCCGAGCAACGTTTACGCACACGCGCACAAGAAACGGGTGAAACCTTCACAAGTTACATAGAGGACGTCGTCGATTTGTGCAGACGCGTGAATTCCGAAATGACGGAAGCTGAAAAATGTAAGCACATCCTCAAAGGGATTGACGACGACGCTTTTCAAATGCTCTTGGCGAAAAGCCCGACCACTGTTAACGACGTAATTAGCCTCTGCCAAAGCTACGATGAATTGCGGAAGCAGCGAGCTCTGACAAGACGTCCTCCAGCGCACGATTTGGCATCGCTGTCTAGTGTGATCAGTGGTCATGACCACGCGTCACTAATAGCCGAAATAAAAGCATTTGTCCGCGAAGAAGTTGCACGACAGCTTTCCTTGGTGCCTTTCACACCAGAAGCTACCACAACTTTACCATCGTCTCTACGTGACGTCATTCAAGGAGAGGTCGCCGAGGCCTTACCAGCTGCTCGCGAGCCTAATCTTGTGGCTGCTCCTCTCACCTACGCCGCGGCTGCAGCCATGCCAACTCGCAAGGCGCCTGCGCCTCCGTTCCAGCCTCGCGCGAGCTATCCCCAAACTCCAGTTCACTGGACCAGCACTAACACCGCCAACCCGTGGCGCACCCTCGATAATCGCCCGATATGTTACGCTTGTCGATACCCCGGACACGTCGCAAGGTATTGTCGCCGCCGGACGCATATCACCAATGAAAACCGCCGTGAGCCTTTCTTCCCGCTTGACTCCAACGCGCGATACGGTTCCTCCACTCCAATGCCAGCCCGCTACCAGGACGACCACCGCCCTCGGCCGGGACGTCTTCGCTCGCCCTCTCCACGCCGCCGCTCGCCTTCTCCTATGCGTCGACGGCCCGCACCTAACGAGGAGGAAAACTAGACGACGCAGTTCCTGAGGCAAGAACTGCGCAAGTTTCGGTTTGCCCAAGTCCTCATTTGTCACCTACCAATGTTATTGATGTGTTCGTCGAAAATATCCTTACTGTCGCTCTTGTAGATACCGGTGCAGCTGTTTCGGTTATAGATGCTGGATTTTGCCGCTCAATTCGTAAGGTTACGACGCCTTTCTCCGGATTATCGCTTCGCACAGCCAGTGCTCAACCTGTTCAACCGACCGCAGTATGTACAGCCCGCGTGACAATTCAGGACGTTCTGTATACGATAGAGTTCGTGGTTCTTTCATCATGCTCCCATAATATTATTTTGGGATGGGACTTTTTGTCGCGTCATAACGCCGTAATCGACTGTGCTAGGGCTGAGGTCGAATTTTGCTCACTGGATGACCAAGCGTCCGTCGACACCCAGTTTGCCACTAAACTTGTCGTTAGCGATGACACCTACATCCCTCCATGCTCTTTTGCGTTCGTGCCAGTTTCATGCAGCGCCATATCCGACGGCACGGTCTTCTTCACACCATCTCCAATATTCGTCGCCCGAAGAGCTCTCCCCCTTCCTTTTGCTGCTCTCGATCTTGTAGAAGGGTCAACCACAATGCCAATTTATAATCATGAGTCGTCGTCTTTATCCCTACTTTGTCGTGAGTGCCTTGGCCACGTCGAGACAATCAGTTCTTCCAGAATTATATCCGTCCCCGATGAGGTGCCTTCTACCTCCGTCTGTGAACTGGCTGTCGTCTCAGCGCCTGACTCAACGTCGGCAAACATATTTCAACCATTCATCGCTGCAGATTTGACAACTTCGCAGCGTTCACAACTCCTCACCATTCTTGAGAGCTACCGCCACTCTTTCGACGTTGAACAAACATCTCTCGGCCGTGCCTTAGCAGTAGAACACCACATCGACACTGGGTCCCACTCACCGCTGCGACAACGACCATATCGCGTGTCCGCTACAGAACGCCGCGTCATTGCTGACCAAGTAGACGACATGCTTCGCAGAGGCGTCATTCGACCTTCACAGAGCCCATGGGCGTCTCCGGTGGTTCTTGTCAAAAAGAAAGACGGTTCTATTCGTTTCTGTGTCGATTTCCGGCGATTGAACAAGATCACGCTGAAGGATGTCTATCCACTACCGCGCATTGACGATGCTTTGGACAGTTTGCAGGGTGCCGAGTTCTTTTACTCGTTAGACTTGCGGTCAGGCTACTGGCAGGTGCCTATGGCGGAGGCCGATCGCCCCAAAACCGCTTTTGTCACGCCAGACGGCTTATATGAATTCACCGTCATGCCCTTCGGACTTTGCAATGCACCTGCAACGTTCGAACGAATGACGGACAACATCCTGCGTGGACTAAAATGGAAGATATGCTTGTGTTACCTCGATGATATCGTGGTCTTCGCCCCTAACTTTGACACACACTTACGTCGCCTTCAGCACGTCCTTACTTGCTTAACTAACGCCGGTTTGCAATTAAACCTCAAAAAATGTCGATTTGCCATGCGTCAACTGAACATTTTGGGCCACGTTGTTTCCAAGGAAGGCATCCTCCCGGATCCCGAGAAATTGCGAGCTGTTACGGCGTTTCCTAAACCTGCCACCATCAAAGAACTTCGAAGTTTCATCGGCTTGTGTTCTTATTTCCGGCGATTCGTCCGAAACTTTGCGTCTATTATATCACCTCTCACGCAACTTCTCAGTAGCTGTAAAGACCTCTTATCGTGGTCCCCTGCCTGCGACGAGGCTTTCACCACCCTGCGACGGCTTCTTACGACGCCACCCATTCTACGCCCTTTCGATCCTGAAGCTCCAACTGAAATCCACACCGACGCCAGTGGTGTAGGCCTGGGTGCTGTGCTCGCACAGCGTAAACCGGAACATCAGGAATACGTCATGGCATACGCTAGTCGCACACTTACCAAGGCTGAGAGCAACTACAGCGTCACAGAAAAGGAGTGCTTGGCCATTGTGTGGGCCCTTGGAAAGTTTCGCCCATATCTATATGGTCGTTCTTTTGACGTCGTGACCGACCACCACGCGTTGTGCTGGCTTTCGACGTTAAAAGACCCATCTGGCCGCCTCGCTCGCTGGGCGTTGAAAATTCAAGATTACGACATACGCGTGGTTTATCGGTCAGGACGGAAGCATGCTGACGCCGACGCCCTTTCCCGTTCCCCCCTGTCCCAGAATGCCACAGCTGACTCCGCTTGCGATTCCACATTGTCATCGCTTGACTTTGACACCATTGCTATCGAACAACGCAATGACCCGTGGACTGCGTCTCTCCTCAATCATCTCTCCGACACTTCTAAACTCCCAAAGACGCGAACGCTTCGGCGCCAAGTTCCACACTTCTCGATACGTGACACGCTTCTCTATCGACGCAACTACGCACCAGAGGGACGCAAGTGGCTGCTCGTCGTTCCACGAACCCTGAGGTCGCAGATTTGTTCCTCTTTTCACGCTGACCCACAATGTGGCCACGCAGGAGTCTTCAAGACCTACGAAAGGGTTCGACTTCGGTACTACTGGCTTGGCATGTATACCTTCGTTCGCAACTTCGTCCGCTCTTGTGCCGAATGTCAGCGCCGAAAATCTCCACCACACGCCTCCGCCGGTGAACTGCAGCCTTTACCATGCCCTTCCCGACCCTTCGAACGGGTTGGAATAGATATTTATGGGCCACTTCCATTGACTCCGACTGGCAACAGGTGGATAATAGTTGCTATCGACCATCTAACGCGCTATGCTGAGACCGCTGCTCTTAAAACGGCTACAGCACAGGAGGTTGCCACTTTCCTACTGCGTCATTTTGTGTTGCGTCATGGAGGCCCTCAAGAACTCCTCAGTGACCGCGGCCGCGCCTTCTTGTCCGAGGTCATTGAAAAATTGCTCGCTGAGTGTGCTATTGTACATCGCACATGTACCGCTTACCACCCACAAACCAATGGGGCTACCGAGCGCTTTAATCGTACTCTCGGTGACATGCTATCTATGTATGTGACGCCTGACCACTTTAACTGGGACTTAGTTCTCCCATTCATTACATACGCCTATAATACAGCAACGCAAGCGACAACAGGCTTCTCCCCTTTTTACCTCCTCTACGGCCGTCACCCCTCCCACACCATTGACACCATTTTGCCCTATCGACCAGACGCGTCCGAGTGCCTACCGATCTTGGACGCCGCCAGACACGCAGAAGAATGCCGCCAGTTAGCTCGTCGCTTTACCTGCGATGACCAAAACAGGCAAAAAGCAATTCATGATGCCCAGACCTCAACTCCCGTTTTTCTTCCGGGTTCTCTTGTATGGCTGTCAGTGCCGCATCGCACACCAGGGCTCTCTTCCAAACTTCTGCCAAAGTACGATGGGCCATATCGTATTGTCGAACAAACTTCGCCAGTAAACTACCTCATTGAGCCTCTTACGCCACCATCAGACTTGCGACGTCGCAACCGCGAGGTTGTACACGTCCAGAGGCTCAAGCAATACCACGGTTCAACGCCGCCTGCCCAGGACTAAGTTGCCAGGATGGCTCCTTTTTTTCTCCGCGGGGCCATTGTAAAGAAGAGGAAGTACTCCGGCGCAGAGGCAGCAGCATCGAGTGTGCAGCAGCGGCTCGAGCTCGGAAATTGCGGCTGGTGCATCGCCTTCCAAGCCTTCCAAGCACCAACCTTTCTGCTTAATAAATCTCCTTTATAGCTGTTTCAACTTCCAGTTCTTGCTTTCTTTCATATTTTTTTTTCTTAGTCGAGTATCCATTTTTACTAAGCAGAACAGATGGCCATCGCACTAGCTCTCCTTGATCCACAAAGGACTGATATTTATACGGACTCTAAATCGGCTGCTAGGGCCTTCGCTTCTGGTTCCATGTGCAAGGAAGTTTTTTAGAACTCTCGCTTTCAAAGAACTCATCCACCACACTATTATTTGGTTCCCTGCTCACCTTGGCTTGAATGTCGGGGGGGCCTTCCCGATGTCAATAAGCTAGCCCACTCCAAGGCGCGAGGCTTCACTTACCGCACCAAGACTTGTGCTTTTCAGGCAGAGGAATCTTCCTCCAAGCTTTATTTTGACTACCTTCAACCAGATCACGAAGCACTATTAATTAGGCCGTAGGTCCTTTCCATTGCCACACGAAAAGTTGTCTAGGCCACAGGCAATCTCTCTTTGCATGCTTCAGAAGGGAACATACCCTAGCATCGTAACCTACAGCCGTTACTCCGATATTTCAGAACTATGACGGACTGCCACAATTGCAGTGATTTTAACCACATGCTCTGGAGGTGCCCCTTTTTACAAGAAAAAAAATGAAGAATTTTCTGAAAATTCCTTTCATTTAGTGCTCGCTAGTCCGGTTCTCATACAACAACTCAAGGCTGTCCAGAATGCCCACGATGCGGCGGTGAGGTTAGGCCTTCCCGTCCCTACGTGGGAGCAGCCTGTGATTCTGCCCCTATGAAACGGTGGTGGAATCCCTCAGGACGCCAATAAAAGTTTTTCGTCCATTCATCCATCAAGTATCCTAGCAAAGCATGTTAACTGGAATTTATCTGGAGTAAAGAACCATTCCTTTGCTTTTTGAGAACAACTTCCTGCCAATATGTCCTCCCTTAAGTAAAATGTACAAGGTTTCTCGTCCAGCGTCTCCTTGGTAATTGGACTTTCCATATAGCATATGACCTTTAGCCACTGCTGCGGTCTTTTTCACTGTTCTATGAAATGAAATGACCGTCCCTCTGTAGAATAACTGAACTGTAAAACAACTGACTGTACAATGTCTAGATCATTGTTTACATTGCGATTACATTTCAATTGCTGTAGGATACATTCCATCTGCTCTCTGATGCAGATTTGATGCCCAAAACTTTGGCATTAAATTAAGTAATTTTTATTAGTTTGTAGACATTTGGTCATAATTGATGCCACCAAGGGTGAAAGAAACCAAAGTGGTCAAGATTAATTCAGGTTTCTCCACTGCAGCGTGCTTCATAATGATATTTAGTTTTGGCACTTGAAACTCCAAGAAGCTTTTCTTTTGCATAATGCCGTCCGTGTTTGTAGGTCTCGGAGATGTACCCGTTGGTGATGCCAACGAGGACGAAAGGAAGGAGGTCTTTGTCAAGACCGAGAACATGCAAGCCAAAGTGGAGGCGCAGAAGCTGAGGGAGAAGATCTCGTCGAATCGGGAGAAAAGGAAAATCGCTGAAAAGTACAGGTGAGCGTGGTTACCTGCCTATGACAGGGGACATGAAAATCCTTTCGGGATTGCTGAGAAAATAGATCCTGCGAAAGCGTACACCGCCGTAAACAGCTTAGCAAAATTCTGCAATCATGCGTGGAAAGAAGAGTTTTAGAAGCAGAGTGCGGAGTTAACGTTTTCTCAAGTTCACTGTCTTCACACAGAGGCTCGTCCTCGTTTTTTTTTTTGGCCTAGGAGGTGCCTGATTTCTGTCGTCAAAATACGGATAGTATGCATGCTATCCGTACAGCATTCGGATAGCAGGCTATCTGATGTTCATGCCATTTGTGCTACAAAATATGGATAGCATGTAGCCAACATAAATCGCGAGGTGTGTTTGGATCAGATACACTTCTTGTCACATGATACTGTCACGTGCTGGTGCTGCGCTCTGTAGTCTGCTAACGTTACATAGTGAGCCACACCTGTGCATACAAACCATAGCAAGAGTGAGTGGTCATGTTTACCAGATGCTGTCACGCTCGTGACACACGCTGAAAGAAATTCTAGACTCTGTGCCATCTTTCCATGTGTCGATTCCGATGCACTCGGCGGGTTTAGAGAAAACACTTAGAGGGTGTGACAATTCTCTACTTGTTCTTGACGGATCCAAGAAGATATCAAATTAATCAGTTTGTAAGGCAATCAAACTCTGATACTGTGGCTGTATGATGTCCTGGATAAATGGTTAAAAACCCTTTTAATTCACAGGTTCCTCAATCTTACATTGATGGTTATTTAAGTAAGTAAAGTTTACAATCTAAGTGCAAAATTTGCTTAGCGGGTGTTAATTTTTATGCTCACCATCTAGAATCATAAATGCTTTACAAGTGTCAAGTGAAATGTAGCTGTTTTTGAAAACATATACCATAGTTCCATATGCTCAGTATGCTACATTTAGAATGAATGGGTTCACGGGCGTGCATAAGCCACCTTACTTTCGTGGTATGCAGTATACAGTCGCCGACCGATTTTTCGGACCTGGCGGGGACCGAAAAAAAGTACGAAAAATCGAACAGTTCGAAAAATTAGTTTTTGCCAAAAATCTGAAGTTTATTGTATCAGGCAGGTTTAAAAAAGTTCTTGATGCTGCCTTGCCTCAAACTACGCTTGGAGGCAATTTGGTTTGCCCGTATTTGCGCCAAGGTGACATCGTCGTCGTAAATGCTCGACATAATTGTCACCGCGTTGGCGATCTCCGCCGACGACGGCTGCGGGCGGTCGTCGTTGTCGTCATCCGACGACAATGACGACCGCCATCCGGCGTCGACCGTCATCCGGCGACATCTAGCTGCGAACGTCCACTCTCTATTAGCTTGATTATGGCAGCTTTCTTCTCCATCGTCAGGGTCGTATACTTCCCACGCTTCTTCACACCACCTGGCTCCCGCGATGGCACAGATGGCGGAGCCATGCTACCGAGAACACAAAATTCGATGCCGCAGATAGCCGCTGCGAAGCACACGTCTCGACGCTACGCGACACAACCAACACAACACGTGCAGAATGGCGACTGAAAAAAGCTGCAACGACAATAAAAGAATCCTTCTTTTGCCTCCTCCCCGTGCGATGTGATGACGATAGTGCTGACCGAGGACGAAAAAACGGCATCCATCACCGCGTCTTTTAAAAAGCAAACACGGCCTCCGAAACTTAAAATATGGCGTGCGCATTCCAATCTCGGAGGCAGGAAAGGTATTTGAAGACCAAGCTTAGCCAAGCCGACGGAAAATCCAACATGGCGGCGTTCACAATGGTTTGGGGCGTGGCACGAAACGAGCGATTGAGTCCGAAAAATCGAACTTTCAGGGGCAAATTCGCCCGAAAAATCGGTCGAAACAATGCATTAGCTCTATGGGATCCCTGACGGTGCATTTATGAAGTCCGGAATATCCAACAAGTCCGAATTTTTGGAGTTCGGAAAATCGGTCGGCGACTGTATTCAGAGGATTCATATTGGATACATTAGAAACTTGATTTAAGGAAATCCAATTTTATGAATACCCCGATTGAACGAACCAATTCATATTCCCCGCACAGTTGCCCTTAGGCTGTTTTGCTTACTGTTTTAACGAAGTTCCCGATTTCACAAAATGATTCATGCTTACCCCCAATTTTGTTAAATAGAGTTTTAACCGTACACACCCTGCATAGAGAGAAGGCAAGTTTTTGCTTGCTATGGGGCTCGCACCATGCTGAAGCACTGTCAGGTTCCTACGATTGAGAGAAGTGGAATAAAAATAGCCGGCATAATTCAAAACGCTGGTGCGACTACCTTAATGTGTTTTTTTTATAGCGCACTGTAGCGTCCTGTATATCGATGCACTGTCACATTCCAGGGAGGTCAAGGGTCTTGGGGAGAGTGACGAGGACGACGACGCTTTGAGATGGGTTCAGAAAAGCCGCAAGCTGCAAAGTGAAAAACAGAAGGCCGAGCAGAGAGTGAGTGTGGTGTATAAAAGAGCTTGTGCTTTCATTTCATTGGGGCCCTTCCTAGCAAACATGAAGCTTGTTGAGATTTTTGTAATCGCTTTGGCTCAATTGTTCTGAATATCATAAAAGCTGTGTTTATTTAAACTGTATTATGAATTAGCAGGTGAGTGCCAGTAAGATGCAGATGTTGCATTATTTTCTTTTATAGAATACTGGTAAGGTGTTGTTCATGATCTGAGAATACCTGTCAAATGCTCTTCGCTGCATCCTTATTCCTCTACTTGCTTCAGTCTCACAGATCGTATCGGCATACAAGGCATAAGCCTGAACGCTTACAGAAAGGATGCAATCTAAGTTGAAGAAGATGCAATGAACCATGGTACGGAAAATTATAGGTGTAACACTAAGGCACAAGAAGAGAGCAGAGTGGGTCAGGGAACAGACAGGTGTTAACAGTTATTTAGTAAAATTAACAGCAGTAATGGATGGGGCATGTAGCATGGAGGCAATATAACTGCTGGTTATTAATAGACTGGACTCTAATTGAAGGCAGAAAATAAGGTGGACTGTCATGATTCAGAGTTCACTTGGATAATATAGCCGCAATTAGTGTGGGACCACTTTAAATGGAGAAACATGAAAGATTCCTTTCCTCACAGTTAGTGTAGTCAGGCTGCTAATGGTGATGACAAATGAAGAAAATGGGTCTGTTGTTTTTGGATTTCTCGAGATCACTGCGGCGTGGATGTGTATTAATAGAAAGGACATGTAGTATTCTATGTAAATCCACAAAATGCTTAGAATATTTTGCATTGCATGGGGTAAAGGTTTGTGAAAAGATTTGAGAAACAGTTTTTTGAATTTGTGTTTCTTTAGGCAAAGATGTTGGAAGAGATGGATGCGGAGTTTGGTATTGGAAAGATTGTCGAGGAAGAATTCAAGCCCACGAAGGTAAATTTGGATTGCTTGTCTCTGCTACTGATGAAACAATGCTCACTCCCGTCTGTTTTTTTTTCCTCTACCAGGAGTACACAGCCAAGCACCTAAAGGGACTTGAAGTGTTGCACAGCACTGAACGCTTCAAGGAAGGACAGTCTGTCATTTTGACATTAAAAGACCAAGGTAACAAAGCTTTCTCACCCATGCAGCTGCCTAGTAGTGAGGGCTGTAACACTAAGCAGAAGATGACTTACGTAGCGACAAATCACTAAATATGAGCACTACTGTTTGTTATTTGTTGGTCTGTAGTGTTTTTCTAGATACTTTGACTTGTCTTTTGTGCTCGAAAGCAGGGAAATTGTCCGAGAGGGCTAGTTTTTTCTGCATCGTACACAGCTAATCGGCTGGACAAATTATCTAAGGAAAGCATAGGGCACATTATTTGTGAGTGCTTAACTCTATTGCAATGATTTGCTCTTCAATTTAAAAAAATTAAAGTGTGTGAAAAATTACTCGTTAAGAAGATGGGATCCGAAGCCACAACCTTTGACTTACACATTTCATGCTCTACCAGCGTGGGGATAGAGCTCTGACGAGTAACCATGGCATATCAAGTAACGCGGACGCGGCGTTTCAGCGCACGCGTGAGACGCATGTCACGTCGGCTCCGTCGGAAATTGACGAATGTTGTGGACTTTTGGCAAATATCCACCAGAAACCGGGTTCAGCGTTTCGGCGAAGCCATCAGGAACCTCTGGATACCTATTTTATCCAGGTAGGCCCATTTTCCGCCAATCTACGACTGGTTCAACACCACGCGACGCCCGAGCCCGGCTAAGCCTAATGCCGACGAGGCTTACGCCCGGGCTCCCCAGCCATGGCAGCGTCCACGAAGACAGGCTACGACCCCAGCACGATGCAGTGGGTTGACATCGAGGTGGCAGAAACATGGGAAGACCCCATACCAGGTGAAGACGAATGTCTTCAGATCATGGTTCGCCAAATGCAAGAGAAGCTCGCTAAAATGAAGCCCCGAGGCTCGACGGCCGCCGCCCAGCCACAGGCTCGCAAAACAGGATCAACACCCGCAGCTTGCGTTGAGTCCCCGCGGCAGCTGGCGACGTGGAAGCCAACACACATGCCTCGAATTCGGTCGGACGAGTTGGTTATTGTGCTTAAACCAAAAATAACCATGGATCTGCACGCTGCGTTCGGCCCAGGCGGGATTGGCACAGCAGTGCAACGCTTCACCGGCAGCACCACGAACGCTGGTATCTCCGTGTGGCCGTTGTGGGACCAAAACATCGTTGTTGTAGGTGTGAAAACGGAAAGCCTGGCCTCGAAGCTGATCGGGGACCGCCAGGTACCATTTCAAGGACATTTGAAATCAGCCGGAGAAACCTGCAAGGGTGTCGTCACCGTCGCAGACAATGAAACTTCGGAATCCCTTCGACGCAAGCTCGAGTGGATCGACGGCGAAATTTTGTATGTGCGAAAACTCGGAACATCCAACGTTGCAGTGGTGACCTTCAAAGGACGCCGCGTTCCAAGATTCATTCACCACTGCTCTGAAAACGTGCCAGTGCGCTACTACAAGAAAACAGTTCCGGCATGTTACCGGTGTGGAACGGTGGGCCACAGACCGGATGCGTGCCCCAATCCAGACATTCAGCGGTGCATTCACTGTGGTGCGAAGGTGGAACTCACTCCGGAGGGCCCAACGAAGCACGACTGTCAACCCGAGTGCCTTATATGCGGTGAAAACCATTTCACCGGCTCAGCGCAGTGCGTCAGAAAATTCCGGAAGGCATGGAAGCCCGCTCTAACACAGCGGCAACATGGACTAAAAAACAAGCAAGAAGAGCCCTCAGCCCCTCTCAGGACTGACGAAAAAGCGAAGCCCATGCATAACAAGCCCAAGCCGATCAAAGCCCCAGCTGGACAGAAGTCGAGGCCGCCTACCTTCGGCGCTGAGGATTTCCCGTCACTGGCAAACCCGCCCAAACAGGTGAGCAATTGGGTAGGGGTCTCCTCTCAGTCTCTCACCACCACCACTGCCTCCCCCTCCAATTTTGAAATTTTAAAACAATTGGAAGCCATGAAAAAACCCATTGAAACTCTGGAACGCGAAAATCAGGCGCTGAAGGCGTCGCAGGCTGCTACTCTTCCACCGCCGTCGGAACCAGTGGCTATGCACACCTCCGACTGCTCGGACGATGAGCAGGACACTCAGTCAGACGTATCGGGTAACACTAGTGTGTCTAAAACTGTAGTAGGTGCTTCGAACGACATAGAAGGTCGACTAAGCAGACTAGAGGCTAAGCTTGAGGAGCAGAGAAAAATGATCCTAGAACAAACCAAGCTTACAGTACAAGACATTATTCCGCAGCAGCTGAACCTATCAGTTCAAGTCGCTATGCAAGACCTCAAGCAAAGCATTTTGCCAATTCTCACAGCCAGTGTACTACAAACCGTTCAAAATTGGCTCACACCCCAATTGGACCAACTCAAAACTAGCATTAAGACAACAGAACAACCCCGACGCAAAATTGTTCATCGTAACCTGGCAAATTCTGAATCCGAGAACAACATAGCCCAGTCGTTAACCAACCAAACTGAGTCCCCCACGCCTCTCCAGGCTCCCACGCTGGATGCAGTGGCGAAAATGACACCTCCTCAATAATAAATTCATGATGGCAGGCAATTCTAAACATAATAATAAAAGCTCCAAACAACAGCAACTCGATATTTTCCAGTGGAACTGCAGGGGGTTTAAAGATAGGAAAAAGAGGGCCACTCTTAACCTTTTCCTGCAGAATCAACATTTTACCCCTGCAGTTTTGGCGCTACAAGAAACCGGCTTACAGGCGAAATTGCCTGGTTACAACTCATTTCAGGGAAGTGCGTCCACCTGTGTTCTCGTACACAAGGAGTATACTGCTTGTCAGATAGACCTTGATCTGTCAGAGGCGCATGAATACACAATGGTCAAAGTCCTTCCCAATAAAAGACGAGATCCTAGCTTGTACATTCTAAATGTATACAGTTCTCCAAAATCTAGGCAATGTGTCTTCAACGAAATGTTTTATAAAGCGATTAAGGAAGCAGATAAGAACCCACTAGTGATTTTGGGCGACTTTAACGCCCCCAGCTATCACTGGGGTTACACCCGCGAAGTCCCCAAGGGACGGAAATTGGCAGAACTCATATCCACTCTTCGTCTATCGCTTCTCACAGATCCAATGAAACCCACTAGAATCGGGAATTCTGTAAACCGAGATACTTGCCCGGATCTATCACTGACTAAGAACATTTCCTACGCAACATGGGAAAACTTAGAAGAAACGCTCGGCAGTGATCACTGTCTCCTCAGAATCACACTCTCCGGCAACATAGGCCGTAGAAAATAGAGCCAAGCTAAGCTGACAGATTGGACAGCCTTCCGCTCACAGGTGATCCCCTCTGTGCTAGGAGCGGGAGGATATACGGGATGGGCAAAACAGCTCCTTGCAGCCAATTTCAAGTGTCTTAAAACTATAAAGACAACGGAAGACACCCCCGCCGTCGATAAGTACCTGCTCCACCTTTGGGACGCCCGCAGAAGCTTAACTAAACGTTGGCGGAAAAACAAATCCATCCGCAAGCTTAAACTTAGAATAGCCAAGTTGAGTAAGCAAGCGGATGAATATGCTGCACAACTGAACGAATCCAACTGGATAGAACGGTGCAATGTTGTAGCTAAAGAAATGAATACAAAGAAAGCATGGCGCCTTTTTTGAACTCTCGTGGACACCGCCCAAACCCGAGGAGAAGCGCAAAAGCAGCTCCGTCGAGCCCTGCACAGTTTTCAGGGAACCAACTCCCAGCTGGCTGATGATTTGTGTGCTAGATACCTATGTCGCACCACGGATCCCAACAGGAACGCATATGAATACGCAGGTAGAGAAAACAGTCAGCTCGATGCCCCTTTTAAAATGTGCGATCTGAAAGCAGCACTGAAAAAAATGCGCAGGGGCACTGCCCCGGGCCGAGACCTGATCACGGTAAAACTGTTTGCAAATCTGTCAGACGATTCTTATCGGCATCTATTGCAATACATTAACGCGATCTGGGATGGCCAACCACTGCCAACTGAATGGAAAACAGCAGTTGTCACATTCATCCCCAAACCAGGCAAGCAAATCAGCACGGACAACCTCAGACCTATATCATTAACGTCATGTGCCGGCAAATTGATGGAAACGATGGTTAGAGACCGTCTCGCCACGTACCTCGAGAGTAAGGGGCATTTCGCAGATTCCATGTTTGGCTTTAGGCCCCACCTGTCTGCACAAGGTATCCTCTTGCAACTAAAACGAGACATTATCCAACCCATTCCCTCGACGCACAACGACAGAGCAATCCTTGCACTCGACCTTAAAGGCGCATTCGACAACGTTAAACATGAAAGCATCCTGAAGAACTTGAGTAGTGTCCATTGCGGTAAGAAAGTATTTGCCTACATCAGAGACTTCCTCTCTGAAAGACTGGCGTTCATTCGCATAGATAACGAGGAACATGGACCATTCAAAATGGGGACACGGGGAACCCCACAAGGAGCTGTCCTGTCTTTGCTGCTATTCAACATTGCCATGATGAAGCTCCCGCAAGCATTGGCAGTAGTGGAAGGAATATATCATGCAATATACGCCGATGATATGACAATCTGGACGAATCGGGGCAGTTTAGGAGAAATTGAAGACCGCCTGCAGCAGGCCGCCTCCATTGTGGAGGACTATGCGGCCCAGTGTGGGTTGCAGTGCGCTCCAACCAAATCTGAATTCCTGCATATCAGAGAAAACATTAAAGATAGGACGACCCTGAACTTGATGGTATCAGGATCAACAATACGAGAGGTTTCAGAACTACGAATCCTTGGCCTTCTGATTCACAACAGAACAAAAAACAGCACCACGCTAGACAAGCTACGGAAAATTGGAGAACAGGTAGGGCACATGATCCGCCGAGTGTCAAACAAGCGCGGGGGGCTACGAGGAAGGGACGCGATTCGGCTCGCCAATGCTTTTGTAACTAGCAGGATTCTATATTCAATACCGTACTTACGAATGACTAAACACGAAGAGAACAGAGTCGATGCTATTCTTAGGAAAGTAATTAAGTGCGCACTTGATTTACTCATCAGCACTTGAAATCAGAAACTCTCTGCATTGGGAGTCTTTAACTCTATACAAGAGCTCCAAGAAGCCCACCTCACAAATCAATATACGCGTCTTACGCAGACGCCCCCCGGGCGGCGCCTACTGGACCGCCTCTTGATCTGGCACGAAGCGAAATCGAAAACGCGGAGCGTATTACTGCACTTTTGAGAACAAAACTCTGGGTGTCCCCGCTTCCCCGCAATATGACCAGGGAGGCGCACCAGGGTAGAAGGCAAGCGCGCGCTGAGGCACTTGAACAACGGCTTGGCTCGCGTAATGGGGCCTATTACGTCGATGTGGCCGGGCTGTCGCCTAGGGGATACTACACGGCGGCGGTAATACATCAAGGAACGCAGGTGGACGGCCTCACTTTCAAAGCCACAAGCTCAAGTAAGGCGGAGGAGGTGGCCATTGCACTGGCAGTATCCCATCCAAACTCAAAACAAATAGTTACACACTCTCGAAGAGCCTGCGAGAGCTATCTTGCAGGAGAAATCTCTCCATTGTCTAATAGACTTTTAAAATTCAGCATCAGGAATCGCGATCCTACCCCAAAACGTCTTATATGGACTCCGGGACATCAGGGTCTACAGGGTAACGAGGCTGCACATGCAGCGGCTCGCGTGCTTACTTCCCGGGAAACTCCCCGTTCCCCTGCTAGACCTGAACGTCCCACACCTTTAACACGGTTTCGAGAAATCAAAGAATACTACATTGAGCAACGCCGCTTGTATCCCGCACCAGCGAAGGGACTCTCGAAAACGGAGGAGCGCATCCTGCGGCGCCTACAGACAAATACGCTGCTCTGTCCAGCCATACTAAAATATTATGACCCTAAAATAAGTGGGCAGTTCCAGTACTGTGGGGAAGTGGTCAACACTTACCATATGGTCTGGGCCTGCCAAATGAACCCAAAATTAACGCCCTTTCCCAACCCCACCAAAGAGGACTGGGAGACGACCCTACTCAATAGCTCCACACTAGAGGAACAGCGAACTCTAGTGCAGCGGGCTCGGGTGGCGGCCTCGACTAATGACGTCCCGGACTAGGGATGTCAACCAGCCCGGTGGGGATAAGGGCTATCTGGCACAGCCAGCATCAATAAAGGTTTTTTCCTCCTCCTCCTATCAAGTAACGCAATTTGTTCACCTTTTGTGCCATTGGAAATTTGGGTCAGCTGTTGTCTCGAGATGCTGAACAGTATTATTGTCAGTTGCATCGATTATGAATGTTTTTGAGGTGTAAAAGTACCTATAATGTGACGTTGTTTGTCATTAACCAGCGAATGTGTTTTTGTGATGTGAGATGTGTTAGTAGTGCATTGTATTATTGATTTCGCTGCATAGAGTGCCGTTTAAATTAATCAGAAGTAAGTTTTCATGCTGAATTGTGAAATATTCGGCATCAAATTTGCAGCTGGCATGAAAACATTGCACAAAATGTTAGCTGTAATCATGTGGTTTCATAGCGCACTGTGTTGACGAAATGTTTTATATTTACTTTCCTGATACTATATCAATATTTTTTCACATCAGGGATCATTATACATTTAGATTGTAAAGATACATATATTTAGATTGTAAAGAAAAAAAAAGTAGCAGCTGTTTCATGATAAGAGCTTTCTATTAGAGCACATACTGCCAATATAGTGTCATCGATTAGAATATTTGAATAGCACTTTTTATAGGGGATAATAAAGGTTTTTATCTACCTTCTTGTAGCCCCGCAGCAGTGGTCTAGTGGCTTAGGTACCCGGCTGCTGACCCGCAAGTCGCGGGATCCCCGGCTGCGGCGGCTGCATTTCCGATTGAGGCGGAAATGTTGTAGGCCCGTGTGCTCAGATTTGGGTGCACGTTAAAGAACCCGATGTGGTCAAAATTTCCGGAGCCCTCCACTACGGCGTCTCTCATAATCATATGGTGGTTTTGGGATGTTAAACCCAACATATCAATCATCTACCTTCTTGTATGAACGACGCGGCATCTTGAGGTTTATTTGCAGCCGTTTTTCTGTGAACGCAGTTGAGATTGTTAAAAAAACAGCGCCTTTCTGCTTTGTTTTAAAGGTGTTCTTGATGAAGGGGATGACGTGCTCGAAAATGTGAATTTGGTGGAAGCTGAAAAAGCGGAGCGAAACGTGGAAAACCGCAAGGGCAAGCCTGGCTATCAGCCCTACGATGACACTGAAGTTGATGAGTTTGGAATTGTAAGTTCGAACACTTTTGCTTTCATTTCTTTTTGAGGGGACGGCTTTGTACTCCTTACTAATCGACATTCTCGAGCATTTTGACACGAGCACCGAGCGGCACTCCCGTTTTTTTTCTAGATGCATCTGGTCAAGCACTTGCGTTTGGTTTTCAGAGTGTTAGTGAAAATTCTTCGAAAAATATAAATAGTGATTATTTGTTCCAGTGTGCGCAGAAGTGTGAAAGTGATGTGAAGCCACCGCTGCAAAATGTGCAGCCACTGGCGTCCGTTCTCGGAGCACTGAGAGGGCACTGGATTTTTATTTTGCCGAACTTGTAACAGAACTTTGGAAGTTTCCAGTGTTGATGCCTAGATGCTAGCAGTAATGTAACTTCAGTGTGTCTTGCTCTTATCTAATTCTACTCTATTCGTCCTTCCCCATGCTTCCAGGTAAAGAAGAAGTCTCTCTTGTACAAGTACGATGAAGAGATCGAAGGCGTAAAGCGAGAGAAGTTCAGCATAGGTAAGTTCCATCTCTGCATCTGCTGTTTGCTTTCAAACGAAGATGTCCCTGCTGTTAACCAGTTGAGGCTTGAGCTTTCCCCACTTTCAGTCAGTCCAGGTTTGAAAGTAAGCGAATCAAAGCTCAAGTAAAAGAAGCTTATTTACTCATTAATAGACGGCACATAATGCAATGGAAAACACTTGTGTGAATTAACAACTAAGGTACTCATCGAGCTGTGCCAAACCATGGATTGCCGTGGAAGGGCCCGACAACAGGCTGCAACGAGTATACTGACTTGAATTCTAGAAATTTTTGCTCTGTTGAGTTAATTAAACACACATGTGTCGAGAAACCTAAAAAGAGTAGCATCATGGTGCCTTGGAAAGCATTGAATTTGTTTTTATGCTGCTACATTAAGAAGGCTTTAGTAACGATTTCGATAGTGAGAGGACAGTTTCACAGTGGAGGGACAGCACTGTCTGACCTAGTTCTAAGTCGTGTGGTGAAAGCAACTTGTCACTTAGTAGCACCAGGTCTCTCATTCAGGGAGCTATCCTCATAGTGTCCCATTCGGCCTCCTTTGATTGGCTGGAGCTGGTAAGCAGCATG
Organism: Rhipicephalus microplus; assembly: GCF_013339725.1. Lineage (NCBI taxonomy): Eukaryota > Metazoa > Arthropoda > Arachnida > Ixodida > Ixodidae > Rhipicephalus > Rhipicephalus microplus. The sequence goes on from NC_051168.1 coordinate 67,501,092, forward strand.
CCGCCTGTTTGCCGGTCTTTCTGCCGCAACGTCATTCTAATGCTACGAGCTTTCACAACTCTCGACACAAATGAGAAAGATGGAATGCATTTCGCCACAACGAGTGCTGCCCCCAGAGATCCGCTTTTAGACGCACATCTTTGAGGCTGTGCATGGACTCTAATCAGATTAGCCCTTGTATTATGTTTAACGTGAGCACCCGCCTAACGTCACTGAAAGGTCTGCGGGCATTCCTTGCATCGCTCTTTAAACATCTCAACATGTTCACACAAGTGTGCAAATCTTTCAAGTTTGTTTAAGAGTGTTACTACTCTACATTTCATCCACTTAGTTTCTTTTTACGCTGAGAATGTGCTGGCAGGTTCGGTGTGCAGACGTGGTCAAGCGCACCATGACGTCATGACTCGCTGTTTCTTGCGTAGCTGAACACGCTCCGGCGAATTGGACATGTCCACCCATAGTGCACCTCTAGAATAGCTTCCTTGCTTTCTTTTAAAGCTCGGCATTAGCAAATTGTCACCTAGCTACCCTGAGAGCAAGCAACATTGGATGCATTCGGGACACGGAATCAGCATGATAATTGATGGTGGCGCAGACTGAGGACACATGCAAAAGAAGACCCGTTCAGGACAACATAGCGCTGTATTGTCTCGAATGTGTCTTCTTTGTCGGTGTCCTCAGTCTGCGCTACCATCAATTATCATGCTACCATACCAACAGGCCTGCGGTGCTCTAGTGGCCTAGGTACTCTGCTGCTGACCAGAAGGTTGCGGAATTGAATCCCGGCTGCAACAGCTGCATTTTCGATGGAGGCAGAAATGCTGCAGGCCAGTGTACTCAGATTTTGGTGTACGGTAAAGAACCCCAGGTGGCCCAAATTTCCTGAGCCCTCCACTGCGGGGTTCACCATAATCATATGGTGGTTTTGGGACATTAAACCCCTCAGATCATCATCCCAAATCTCTGCCCTCGTTAATAGAGTTAGCAATATGTTATGCCTCATCATCACTATGTCCATTGCAGCGGCGCTGGCTTGCATGTGCTGGGTGATAAAAACCTTAAGATTGAACTAGACTGCATATATGCATGTTTCTTGGCACCAATGTGTGGAGAAGGTTAACAGTGCACGTTGAAGAAAATGTCATTTTTGTGATGCTTGAAATTGTGACAGCACTTCTTTGAATGGATTGTGTGACACTTGTACTCCAGGTGCGGGTCCGACAGAGGCCGATAAGGAAAGGGAGTTGGAGTTGGTACGAATGAAGCTGAAACAAAAACAGAAGGCACGTATGACGCATATACTACGGAGGGTTATCAAAAATGTTTTTTTCAAATTTCAATAGTATGAAAAAAAAAATGTGTATTTATTAACCCTGATTGCTTTTAAATTCCTAACTTGAGCTCGCATATTTCACATAAAGCATAGGTGTGGCTTCCCCTGACAGGTTTTTTTTTTTTTTCATCCACTTTAGTTTGTTTTTCACCTTCTCATTTCTATGTTTCTACTGAAAACTGCCACTAACATAGTGTACATTTTCGTTGACATTATTATTTATTGGGTTTATTGCTGTTTCAAACAAACAAAGGCTTCATCACTTATTTGTCTTGTCATTTGTTTTTACAGCCAAAGTACTTTGTTTATCTAAAAATTCTGGTAGTATTATATATCAATGATATTGACACCTAATGGTTTAGTCTGTCATGGAATTTGTACAGAGTATAGAGGTGGTTTGTGGACGCATGGTTTAATGGTGCCGCATAAAAGACCCGGACATTTCACTTTTCATCAAACCCTGTGCACACACCTGGACTTTCTGCGTTGTGCGGTTGTTCGACACCATTTGCAATTAACTTTGCAGGACAGCCTCATCATGCCTGCACCTCAGATTGCTACCGAGTACTACACACCCGACGAAATGGTAGGTGAAATTCTTAAGTGAAGCTTTTTATGAGATGCCAATTTTGGTGGCGGTGGTGTTGTTCGCGAAAAATCTGGCACTGGCTGGGTGCAGAAATGCAGCCTTTGAAGGTAGGTACGCCCGTTACGTGGGCATTTGTATGTGCCGTTTCCCAATAATCGATGCTCCCTCGATCATGGGCGTCTTAGTGATCAGGCATTTTGGGTATGGCAATGAGGTCTTTTGTCGATGTGACCTGTCATTTCACCTTGCTGGATTTCGTCGTTGCCTGGGTACCACAGCTCGTTCCCTTGGCTGTGGTTTCGCTAGATAGTAGATAGGGACACGGGGAATCTCATTAATTCATTCATGCCCATCGCTAATTAGATGATAAGGCATTTGGCTATGGTTTGGCTACATCACAGCCCCCACCTGTTGTAGGGTATTATCATCTGAGATTGCAGAAAGACCGTTTTAGTTCCGGTACATCCGTTTTTTTCCTCGCTGTTTGTGAACTCATGCACCCTGTTATTTGGCTGCCTTGTGGCGGGGGAGTTCGTGACCTACTTCAGGGGATGTTTTCTAGCGGCGGGGCGCCTTTCTTATTTGACCGGGCCATGGTGCGAAGTGACCCCCCGTACTCGCACCAGTTCCGCACATTACTGTTGTTGCCTGTAGCAGCTGAGGTGTTTTGCTTTTGAGCACTTGGATGATGGTCCTGCATGGAGGAAGGAATCGGTTAGGAGGGACTAATGCACAACGCGACACAAGGAAACAGAAGTACGTCATGTATGCACATGCTAAGCTTGAGAAACCAATGCGCAATGCGACACAAGGATACAGGAGAACGTCATGTGCGCACACGCTATAAGCTTGAGAAATGGTTAGGGGGGACTAATGCGCTATGCGACACAAGGGAACAGAAGTACGTCATGTACACACACGCTATAAGCTTGAGAAATGGTTAGGGGGAACCAATGCGCAATGCGACACAAGGGAACAGAAGTACGTCATGTACGCACACGCTAAGCTTCGCTAGCCCTCGTGTTCCAGATAGCGCAAGCGGCCTTGGAATTTTCTTTCCGTTCCTGTAGCGCTTGTTATTCTATAATTGAGTCAAGCAATGCATCTGCATGGGTTTTCACAGTGGCTTGATTTCACATGGCGTACAGGGAGATGAAAAATTTAAGACAGCTTCATTTTTTTTAATACATTGTGGGTTTGGGACGTTAAACCTTACCAATTATTACATTATTATTTTTTGTGCATTATAGCACTGAAATTTCGCTGCGTGAAGGTTGCGTGTATGGATCAAGTCTGGGTCACTGGTTGAGGGGAGACATGAGGGCTTGCTTGTCTTGCATATTTTATTTTTCATTGCTCAAACGCAGATGATCACGAGAGGCTTTCAAAGGAGGCGCAGCACTGCTTCTCTTGCTGAGATACTCACTTCTTGTGTGCTTGCATGAACGTGAGAAGCTACTGAGAGTTAATTTCATCGTCATAAGCTCAACTTATGGCTTGCCAAAGATCTGTGAAACATTTTTTTTCCTTTATTTGGAATAAAGGCTCATTTCTTGTGATCTAATTTGTTTCTGTCTTTCTATTCATGCATTGCAAATGGCCAGAAGAGTCAGTGTGTGCAAAAAGGAAGCCAGAAATAAAGCTGTAGCAAACTGTAATGCCGACGCTATCTCCTTAAACGAAAATTTGCTGCCAGAGGTTATTGTGCTAAAGCGTATGTACTTACTTTGTAGAACCTCGAAGAGCTGATTGTGGAATCCTAAAGAGAAGAGGGAAGTCATGTAAATTGCTTTGTTTTTTGCATTGGGCACTACGGTGCCATTAGATAAAATGGTATATTACAAACTATCATTGAGTGTACCTAGGCATTTGCATGTAATAAGCGCGCTTCAACAGTTACCCTGGAATGCTTCACGGCATGAGATTTTGTCTTCTGTCTTCCATGTGTTCTCTCTCAAGGCGACGTTCAAGAAGACTAAGAGAAAAGTGAGGAAAACGCGCAAACGTCAGACTTTCAAGGCAGATGACCTTGTTCCACTACCTGGACACGGGGATGACAAAAAAGACCATGGATCACGGTAGGATGCTTTCAAGCTTCCAGCCTTCTGATTACAGAACCTGTCCGTGAAGCAACTCTTTCCTTACCATGCCTATTCAAATCATCGGCAATCAATGCTTTGAATCATCAAATTTGTTGTCTTGAGTTTGTTTCTCGTGCACCTAACACTTCCAGGCAGTTAGTCCAGCCACTCAACTTTCGGAGTCAGTTTGAGCTAGCCCAGGTCTAGGCAACTTAGTGATTTTTGACAGATCTTTGCGCGGACCAATGTACATGTGTTCTTGGGAAAATATCCTTGGCAGAAGAACTGGAGAGAAATGCGCGCCGCTAGCTGGTATGTTCCAGTGACATTAAATTTCTGGAATCTGAAAGAATTCTTCCAAGTCAAATATCAAATTATGGTGTCAGCTTTGCAATTTAATAGTGTTGAGCACTAATAACTGACTGAAATCTGTGTCGGCTATTCGCATGAAGTTTCTGTTTGGGGTCGGGGAAGATTTATTCTACCAAAAATTATTTACGAAGGTCCACTGCATGTAAAAGTTGTGGAGCTAGCCTTTTTAGCCAGTTTCTAGTAGTTTCGGTTTTTCTTGTATTGTTGTATATCAGACACAGGGCCATATCCAGCATCGCTATTTGCTCGCATAACTTCGTCGTCACATGTGCATGACTGCGCACCTGCGTCGCAAGAAACGCACAGTGTTCAAAATAATTTAGGTCTGTTCTATGAACCGGCACGACACAAACCAGTTCGGGAGATGCTTAACCTTGTCATTTGTTTCCTTGCTGCAGCAATGACGACTTCTGAACTATGCCATTCATTTCTAAAGGTGCAGGAGAGGTGCAGCGCTGATGTACGATTTTCCTGCACCCTAGGCTGATAATGCTTGCTTGGTGCAGTCGCGCACTCTGCTGGGCAGTCGCGCACTCTGCTGGGCAGTCGCGCACTCTGCTGGGCAGTCCCGCACTCTGCTGGGCAGACGACGCATCACTTAGGGGTAGGCGCCGTACCAGCCTCCACTAATGCGGTGTGTTTTGCTAAGATGTTTTCACACGATAAACTGTCTACATGTGCGGTTCGCTATCAATCAGTGTTAGTTGGATGGTGTACATTAAGCGCACAGAAATGAGGCCGGCACCTTGTCAGCACCTTGTCATTAATTTTGGGTGTCGCGCTGTGCCTGCACCGCTGAAGTCGCATTTCACAATTTCAGAACTTCTCGTGCACAGCCGTGAATGGTTCTGAATGGTGCAGGTGAATCGAACGGACCTCTTGCATTCACAGCTTCATTGAGTGACGACAAGCTTTGAATTCAAAGAATACAGCACCTCAGCTTCTAGCTACGGCAGTGACCAGCTATCAGAGCTTGAAGACATCAGGATTTGTTTGGGCTTTCCGGAGCTGGTTTCGTTCATGGCCTCACGTGGTTTTCTCCGCCACGCATGCGTGACTGCTGACCTTTGTGCACAATCTTAGAGTTACTCTACATATGTGCGAGGTCCACACGTCGCGGGGATGCGATGTGTTGGCGTCGGCTGCAGCGCTGCTCTGCACGACAAAAAGGCCGCCTGAAACACATTTCGGCCCTGCACTGCACAGCATTGCAAGATGTTTTAGGACTGTGCAAAATTTCGTTTTTAATGCCATTTGCAAAAATACAAATAAATATACTTGGCTGCATATTTGGAGCACCGATGCGGAGAGAGGTGGCTTATGGAAAGAGGTGACATTATATTTCTTTCTTTATAACATAAATTATTGGAAATAACATTTCGTTATGCCTAGTTTGATGTGCTGCAATCGGTGCTGGAGTACTTTTGAAACTGGCACAGTCTTTCTTCCCGAGACATATAAAAAATAACTATTTTCTTGCTGTAATGAGAGGGTTAAGGATGGTGGATTTCGTAAAAAGACTTTGTTAAAATCCTATTGGTTGTACCTAAATTGTTAAAAATAGTTACTTGGGCATTGCTACCTTGAGTACAATGCAATTCTTATGTTGCAAAGGCTCCCTTCTCAGTCAACTGCTGTGACCTCTCTCAGAGATTTCGTGACAGCCTGTTAGATAGCGGGAGTGGCGTCGAACTAGTGGTCTTTCTGGCATCTTTTGTGCTTGGGCACTAGAAGAAGTATTGCTGGGCTCATGTCAGGGCTGATACAGTCCTAACACAGCCATGATGTGTGCCCGGTGGATTTCTAAAAGCTCAGGAAAGGCCAGAAAGGTCACTGTCTCAACGTTGTTCCGGCCATCCGACGAGCTGTCATAGAGTCTTCGAAAGAAGTCACGTCAATTGACTTACAGGGAGCATCTGCAGTGTGAGAGTGTCTTGCGCTTGATGTATTGATGCCTGAGAAAGCTGTTTTGAAGAATCTGAAACATATGTACTGATTGAACTAATCAATTGTTTTGATCAGACTCATCCTCATTACATTACAGACAGACCCTATGTTGCAGTGAATCAGAACTCCACTGATACAAAGTAAGGAATTCCATGTACAGCAGCAGGAGGACAGGGTACCTTGGCATGTCGTTTGCCTCTGTGAAAAATCACATTTGAATGTTGAGCTAGAATGGTATGCTTTTGTCTTATGCCGCTGGCAGAACATTTACAGAGGCAGGCTATGGATTTCATTGAACAGCCATGTGCAGTAATATCTTGTAACTCGGAAGTAGTAAAAGCCGGATGATATATCTGATTAAGTGGATTTTCGAGATTAGCAAAGTTGCGGAAATTGAAGTGAAAAGTGCAGTTCCATCAAAGCACTTCACTACTATTGACCAGCTATTTAACAGGAGTTTGTAAACTATATCCCATAGTACATTTGTGCTTCAGTGTGAACCAGAGCGTGATTTCTGTTCACGTTTTGAATGCTTATTTCACTTACATCCAGTCGAAGGTTTCTATAGGGGCAGACCGTGTCAATTGCCATTGACTGGCGTAATTCAGGGGTTCCAATCAATGTTGAGTGCTTTTCTGTGTTCGAGTATGACGGTTATGGCCATGTATTGCTCCCTTTTGTCGTCACAGACGGCGTCGTGAGAACAACTTCACAGAGCCCGTCTTCGTGAATCCCCAGAGCCAACAGTTCTTTGATGACGCCGCAAAGCCACCTGAGGAGGAAGGCAAGTGAGCTTGTATCTGTTAGTGTATTGCATCTGTATCTGTGTGGGTAACATTTAAATGCTGAGCACTTTAAGGGCCGGCTCATCATCCATCCATCCCGTTGGCGTGGTCACGCTCATAGTGAAGCACTCAATAGCACAAATGTAAGCTAGCAATGCTCAAACCTGGGTTGAAAGAAACGAGCAAGCTCTAAGTAAAATGTAAATAATCAAATAGTCAAGAAGTAATCGTTTTAATCATCTTAAAAATCGCTAGAACATTTCGAGAACATAGAGATGACTCCAGCAGGGCGCAAGAGAGGACGCCACTGCCTCGCCGAGCAAGGGAATGCTCCTCCCCCTGTGTTGCCTCTGCATTGGTGCTGTGTTACTCCTTGTCATCCGACGGAGGAAACAACCTGACAGAACTCGCCGCAGATTACGTGTATCTCGACTGTCGTAACCGGTAAAGCGCACCAGCAAGTAGCCCACATGTCGCACACCGAGTTTGTGAATCTGCCTAACAAGATTCTACTTGCGCCGGGGAAACACTGCGTGCTTACCTCAAACATTGCCGTCATTGACACTTTGGTAAACGAAGCAGTGGGAACTCTTCAAACGGGAATCGCTGGGTGCTCGTCTGGCATACTTGCTCAGTTTTCACAGTGGTGGAACTGCCGTACGTTTTTTGTTGTTAAGTATGGCGTGTGAAGATAGTTGATCGTTTTGCTGAGGCTTACACGTTTGCCCTCCTTTAGATGTGCTCGGTCCTGATGAGGACTTGACTGGAGTAGCAGTGGAAGAGGACGACACCGAGCAGACTCTGGAAGCTGCGTTAACGAAGGCAAGGCGCTTGCGCCTCGCCGAGGGAAGCTCTTTGCAAAAGGTGGGCCTGCACTCTCCACAGCACACTAGTTGTTGTGTCTTCTTGCAGTTGTTTACATATTTTTGTATTCTTCAATCAACAGTAATGCTCACTTCATGCAAAATAAATAACTGCCTCTGCAAGTGTGAGGCTCGGGAAATGAAGAGCGGTGTTTTCAGATTGATCCAAACTTTGTCAGGCATCTCCAATGTCACTGTAAGCTCATGACCTATGGACAAACTTGCTGACACTGTGTAAGGCTAGGTGTAACGAATAGTTTATAAATAACATGACTCTGCCATGGTTCGAGTAACTAGTGGGATTTTGCGTGATAGGACTCAAACCAAACCATTATCCATGCCTGTGGGGGCAGTTGTCTTGTCAAACTGTGGTGCTGTGAGTGTTCCATCTGGCTGTGTTTTTGTGTGGTGTCTTGTTTGAGACTTCTTGTGGACAAAAAGTAAAGGTTGTTGCCATGGTACAGTTCCTTGAAATCACAAGTCAAAGAAACCAGTATTGAAGTTGGTACCATAAGTCAAAAGTGACAATGATTTCGAGGTGTCATTTTGCATGTTTAGTTTGCATGCTTCGTTGTGTATTCATTATAGTCAGCCTGTTTTTTTGGTTTCCTAATAGATAGCAGAGTCTGCAAGATTAGCACGTGACCAAGATGATGTGGAAGACAAAGCAAGCTCGGCGAAAGCCATTGTGCTAAACTCCACGGCCGAATTCTGTCGAACTCTTGGTGACATTCCCACGTACGGCATGTCTGGAAATCGTGATGAGGAGGCCGAAGAGCTCCTGGTACGCAATATCTACAATATCTTCATCTTGTCACACATGGATTGCATTTTTCTAAACCAGACTGTCAGCAGTCTAGCAAGTGACGTTTCTCTGTATAATAAGAGGCCCGATTATCTTGCAGGACATGGACATAGACAAAGAAGAGGAAGATGAAGAGGCGGGAGATGCGTCGAAACGCGGTGCCTGGAATGAAGTTGACATTGAAGAGAAGCCTGTGGAAATCAAGGTACCACATTTAGTGGCAACTTATTGTCCATTCACCGTTAGCTGGAGTAGGGGCCATGCTCAGATTAAAAAGCGCATTGCGTAGTCTATGTGGAAAGTCGGTGCCATTATAGAATTGCAGAAACAATGCTGATGTCGAGAAACGGAAAGAACGCTGTAAGTTCATAAGGAACGCTCATCTTTAAGTGAAACTGATGTATCATAATCAAGAGTAACTAAGTAGTACTACCGGCACACAGTTGAAGATCACGCCGAAACATGACATCGACATCAGGCCTCCTTCAAACCACAATTAAGTGCTCTTCTTAGTTGCGATCATACCATTCTTCGGTTAAGGGAGAGGTTTTTGGAACATATATATATCTATCCAAATGTTTATATCTATCCAAATACTTGCAACGTGGACCTGTGTTTCGTCTGCACTTTCTTCAGTGCATTCGTGTCATATTGTCTGAATATCAATGTTGTCGGAGTAGTACATATTCTGACGTGTGCGATGTGTTGACTTTGTGGTGGTGGTAGTGCTAAATGCTGCAACTTGCCTTGAGAAAAATGCGAGAGTGGAATCCAGCTTCAATACTTGTTTTATGGGACATGTTTTTAATGTATCTCATGGCGCAAAAAGAGCACGAGAGAAGGACAAGCGCAAACTATCAACTAAATTTATTCGAAAAAGCGCACACTTATATATACAGGTCAACAAAGTCACAAGTCATATTAGCAGAAAGTAAATCTTTTTAGTGGCAAGCACTGAAGTAATATATCTCGATGGCATGTAACGTGGTTGAGGACTTTGCCAGACACGTGTCGCCTAATCTATTAATAAAAAATGCTTCCTCTTTTTCTCGTGCAATTTTTTCATTCATTCTTGCGAGCACCCTGGTCTCTGTTAGCAAGGGTGTGCAGCCGCACTCCCTGCAGTGTAACGAAAGATTTGAATAATGTGTCCCCGATAAAGACGCCTTATGTTCTAAAAATCTATTGTTTACACACTGTCCTGTCTGTCCGACATACCAGGTGCTTGATGTCGCACCCGTGGACCTGCTCGCTCTGTCTAAGTAACTTTTTACCGACAGCCGCACAAATCTGGCCAAGCTTGTCTGCAGCAGAAAAAGCCACACTACATCCAAACCTGTCCCCAACTTTCTTCAGCTTATGGGAAACCCCATGAACATACGGAATGCTTACAAAAGGAGCCACTTTTTTTCGTTTTCCAACTTCAATTTTTGCAAGACCCTTTCGCTTAGAACCGCTAATTGGCATTCTGGGAACCTAGACTGCCGAAGCCTCTCAATCTGCCGTGCAAAACTCTCTTGCATGCGGTGTGGCCATTGCAACACCGTTCTTTACTATTTTAGAAATACCCGAACGAAAGTCTATGATAGGTTTGACGCTACGGGGGGGCGTACATCCAACATACGTGGCTTCCACCAAAAGATATGCTGAAATCTAAGAACTGTATGCAACCCTTGTCAGGAACCTCATAGGTAAACTTCAGCCCCGACCCCCACTCTTTGATAACCTTCAAAACATCGGCCCTAGTACATGCACACCGACAGTACTCAACAAAAAACATGTACATAATCGTCCATGTATCTGAAGGCCTTCACCACCGCTGAGACCAATGCAGTCTATAGGCCGCGGTCAACACTCAAAAAGATTTCACTCAAAACTGGCGCGACTCTTCACCCAATGCAGACCCCCCGACCTCCACGTTCCAACCAATAGCAGTTGACCCCAGGTGTACCGACAAGAGCTCAAGAAAGAAAATAGTAGATGCGCCACACCTGTCCCGAAACCTTAGTTCGTCATTATCTTCTTGAATGCAATTCCTGACGCACACCAGAAAGCTGTTCATTCGCAATGAGTAGTGTAAAGAGGTCTTCCACATCTACACTGAACCCTGACAGTACTTTTACGGAACCTTCCATAAGAAGCCTTGACACTTCCTCTGAATTCTTCACCCGGAAAGGGTCCACCACACAGAGGGACATCAGAGACTTCAAAAGAAAGCCAGACACCTCGCGCTGCCATGTCCCACGCTCGGAAACAATAAGGCGAAAAGGGTTTTCAGCCTTATGCGTCTTCTCAAGGAAAAACATTTCTAGCATGGTGCCTTTCACTTTCTTCACCGCTGAGCACAGGCTATCAAGTTTTCATCTCTTGCAAAAGCGCTACTGCTTTCTTCTTAACATCCCCTGGCCTTTCTTCAAACGCCTTAAGGTGCTTTTTTTACCGCTGCTTCGGCTTTCGCCTGGAACAGCCCCTCCAGCAAGAAAGCGAAGGTTCCTTTGTTATCTGCCACCATAGGCCTGATTTACCTCTCGACGAAATAGTAGACTAGGCCGCGTGTGTTCGTCACAAACTCTTGTACAAGCATTTGTGGTTTCTGCCTGGCATTCGCAATGACCCCTGCGCACTCAGCAATGCAACGAGCGTTCTCCGCTTCCGGTATCCGATGCGCCACCATTCTTCCCATCTCCAAGGCCTCAGCTGCTTTCAGGCGGGGCTCGAAACAAAGGTTCGGCCCAAGTTTCAACATCTTCTGAACTCTCTCATCATCCACAACGGCGTCTACCAACACGACGACTCTTTGCGGACTAGCCACCTCCTTCTTCCTTTCTGGCAGAGTTGGGTGCACATTATTCCACAGGTATTCTGTCACACGATGCCTTGTTCTTGTCCATTTCTTGTACGACGGTGGAGGCGTACCAAATCCGACCCAACCACACACGGACTGAAGGCAATCGTTGTACAACCGAGCCTGTCGCTACCATTCCGACGATAAGATGCGGCGAATCCATCTTGAGTGGGACGGTGAAGCCATTCATAAAGCAATGCTATGTCGAGCAGGCACTTTTGGTAACGAAAATGCCACGAAGACATCCTAGCACGGCACAGGCACACCGCATAGAAGGCCACAAGGACAGCCAGATTAGTTAACGAGAGGTGTAAACACTAAAAGAGCCCAAAGAATCAGTGATGTATTTCAGCAGGGTGACTTTTTTAGTGGTAAAAGAAAGAGTGTAAATATAAGGACTCATTTTCTCTCTTAGACACAATAATAATGACAATTAAATGACAATACCAAGACAAGTATAGGGGATGTTATTAGAAGTACCATATTCACTCGTTTGAGGACGACGCAGCGAGCAATGGAAAGAAAAATGGTAGGTGTAACCTTAAGAGACAAGAAGAGAGCAGAGTGGATTAGGGAACAAACTGGGGGATAAGGATATCATAGTTGAAATCAAGAAGAGGAAATGGACATGGGCCGGGCATGTAGCGCGTAGACAAGATAACCACTGGTCATTAAGGGTAACTAACTGGATTCCCAGAGAAGGCAAGCGGGTTAGGGGAAGTCATAAAGTTAGATGGGCAGATGAGGTGAAGAAGTTTGCAGGTATAAATTGGCAGCAGCAAGCACAGAACCGGGTTAACTGGTGGAACATGGGAGAGGCCTTTGTCCTGCAGTGGACTTAGTCAGGCTGATGATGATGATGATGATGATTTACTCGTTTAACGAACACACTTTTTTTGTTAATAAATTGTAACAAAGTAAGGCGCATTTATTATCTGGGGCATTTAATGAAAACGTTGTTTGGATGAGTGAAAAATGCGGTAATTAAAAAAAACGTCGGGTCGCTTAGCCATTCGCACTTGGCATACTTTTAACTAATTAGAAACAGCTTATTTGTTGCACTTCACTCATCTTTGCTGGTTGAAGGGGCTATCTTCTGCAAGCTGTCTATGCGCCGCCGGTGTGCTTCATGAAAGCGTTCCGCGGCTTCCTTTTCTTGCAATAACAGTGGTATCTGCTGTGATCTCGAGGGGCCTCCAGAAGCATACGCTACGACACTACGATGCACTTTGCCAACTTCGTGGCAACCTTGCATGACGACTGCGACAATATTATTGACATCGCAACAAGCTACCACTGAAGCATCAAAACAAACCGTCTATAAGAAGATGTCAGGAGTGTGAGGGCACGAGGCACATGCTGGGCGCCGGAATGCAGTGCACATGCGTGAGACCCCGATGGTGGGCAGGCGTGCCACGATCTCGTATGAGATTGGTAAAAGAAAGGCTCGTGGCAGCGACCCGAGCTGTGATGGGAAACACCGGAGGATGAGCTGTGACTGCGGTGTGGAGCTTCGAACTGTGAAGGTCAGGAAGGTCAGTGTCGCTGCAGTGGTGAAAAAAGCAGTAGCTGCCCGGTTCTGAATGATGTCGGCGTAAGAGGCCCGGGAAGTGGCCGTCGACCTTGGAAGTACCGAGTGAGGCTGCCTGAAATTGCCGCAACCTCACACAGCAGTTCTTGGGGGAACTGCAGTGCAGCTTTCCCATTTCTAGCCAGAACGAATGTCACCCACACTAGTCATCAGAGAGAGTCATCAATGAGGCCATTGGCCAGTTGGGTTTGACCAAAAGGGCCGAAAATCACGGTTTAGACCGGGACACTGGCAGTGAAGACAAATGGCACATTGGGCGAAAACTACCGACGATGAACGTAGGAGCTTGAGGAGGACATCGACGGCAGACTCAACAAAGCAACAACGGGATGAACTCTAAGAGTGTTTTATTACTGAAACACCATTTTGGCTAGAGACAGTTTAGGGCTAAAAATTGAACTCTACTCGTATTGAAGTTCTGGTTTTGGTGTATAACCCGTTTTTGTGTGTGTTTGCAGTGTTACCGCCGACTCGCGTGTCTCTCTCAATCTAACCTTTCGCAAGTGCTCCCGAGATGATATCGGGACATTAATTGGCTCATGACACAAGATTAACGACAAAATACAGCTGCCGTCTCACTGTCCGCATGAGAAATTGCTGTAGAGAAGGTAGCCTCTATCTTGCGTTCCTTGAAGTATGCGCGGATAACAACCGTAAAGGGAGAATTGGTGTGCTACCATAATGCGGAATTCTTTCCTGGGGGACAAGCAATTTTTTTCGGTTTTCCAGAAACCTGTGACGGGATAGCGTCGAATGGCCCTATGCAACAGCCAAGGCGACAGCAAACTCTGCCGTCATCGCTTGAAAATTGCGGGCATGGAGTTAGGCCTTATAATTTCGTATTTGCAGGAAGAGACTGTTGGTTGACACGGGCAGTATTATGACCTTTGATCACTGTGTGCTTATCAGCTGCAATGTCTCTACACTCGCACTGTTCGTAAATCTCGCTGTGGCTGACAGATAATAAAAACAGATGGGGACGTGCTGCACACAGATAGAAAGAAGAACAATACAGTGCGTGGCAGCGGGCAATGTAGGGGGGGGCGAGCTCAGGTGGCTAAGGAGGGTCGACATAGTAATAAAAAGCCGTGGATTCCTTCCTCAATGTAAAAAGACTAAAGAGACCCAACGGGCAAGGAGGTGCCAGGTGTTGGCTACAGGGACTGCAGTGGATGAAAGTAGGGGGTGCGTTCATTACGCGTCAGAGAAAAAAAAAAGGTCCAGATTTGGACAACTGAAGTTGACGGTGAGTTTATTATGCGAGTGCGTTCATTACGGGAGTAAATACGGTAGTTGTAATGTATATGTAAAGGAAGGAAAGTGGACGAAGAGATAACTTGCTACCGGCAGGGAGCAAACCTGCTACAGAATAGCAAGACATCTTTCCGTTCACTTTTCTTTATTCACAGTTACATTACAATTACTTTTAAAATAACACCTCCTATACTTCTCTTGGAATCATTGTCTGTTAATTACCATTAGTGTTTTGGAGGTGGCAACACACACGGTGTGTTGCCGCATTGCTTGAAGGCAAACTACATTAATCTCAAAAGTCATCTTGCGATCACTTCTCAAGATGCGGAGCAACACTACACGAGCAAAAGTTAAGGCAAGAAGTTTCAAGACATGTACCGACTTCTCACCTAATTTGTGTAGTCCTGAAACACTGCGATCTCTTAATCAATTGCCAAGTTTTCCATTCCGCTAGAGTATTAAGATACGTGCGCTTCCTATTCGCACGCTGTTGCTGAGGTTCTAATTTTGCTAGAGTATTAAGATACGTGCGCTTTTACTCGCAACCTATTCACGAACCTCGGCCTGTACAACTACAGCATAAAAATCTAGCACAGGTGACCTACAAGTGTAGCAAAGAAGCTGCGGTTAGTGTTCGAAGTGCCAGCTTCACAAAGGGCTGCTTTCTGCCGGCCCCCCCCCCATGAATAATGCCTGGCACATGGATAATGCCTGCCACTCTTCATTGGCAAGGTTAGGGACTAAAGCACCCACTTACCATGATTTACCGCTTTGGTTATCGGTCACTTGCGGTCTGAGCATGGCGCCCTTTGGTTGTGGGTATCATTTCTCCCGCTTTGGTTTTCAGGATCGTGAGAAAGAGCCTATTTTGGAAGAGGAACCTGACCTCTCGATTGGCATCTCTGGTGCACTAAGACTTGCAGTGAAAAAGGGTAAGGCTATTGAATCTGTCATGCGCGGGGCTTTCTTTTGAGAAGCTGTCTTGATGTTCCTTGTCACTTAGAGTGTCTGCTCACAGCTGTGACATTTGTTTTAGAGCTGTACTTGATATTTACAACACGGCTGCTGCAGGGAGTGTTGGGAATGGTTGAAAGGTAACTCTCGTGAAATACGTCGTGAGACACTACGATGTCTTTAACAGCTACTCTGCTTTGCGGTAAGGTAGCGTCATTTCTTCTGACTTGTTGAAAGTGTGAAACCGAGGAAGGAATTTTATTGAATAAGGGGTAAGCAATGTTATTAAAAAGAAATAGCGCATACATCAGGGAAAGTAGCTAGCAGCAGGGTTCAAAGGCTTAGAAACAGCATAGTAAAGTTTATTAGAAAGTAGTGGGGCAGCTACAGCGGAGAAAACAGTGGCAACGGTGCCCTCCCTCCTCCTTTACATCCTGCTCAGCCTGACTTTTCTTTCCCACTCCTTGCCGTACTACACTGTGCATGCCAATGCATTACCCTCTCTTCTTCTCAGCCTCACATGGCTCCTCCTCACCCTGACTTCACTTCACCACTCCTTGCTGTACTTTACTGCTAATCGCTACGCTACGCTTTTACTTCCCTTTACACAGCTGTGCCGAGTGTTTAGCGGTTGCCTACCACAGTTGGAACTCAAGCTTAATTAAGCCGCACCGCTGTTAAAGAAAAGAAAGGACTCGTTGTCTCAGTCGGGTCTGATGTTAAGGAGCTTCTCCTGTTGGCAGTACAGAGTGCAAGTGTTACTCAAAGAATGAGAAGGGTAAAGCTTTACGCGTTTTATGAAGTACAAGACTGAAATGTGATTTATTTATTTATTTATTTACAATACTGCTAGCCCTTGCGGGCTGTAGCAGGGGTGGGAGGTGAACAAGTTAACAATACACATTTATTAACATTAACAATATTAACATTAACATTTATTAACAATACACATTTATTAACATGATCTGGACCCTGTCTTATTTCTCATACAGAGGTACGAAAAATAAGAGGGAGTCATATGCGCGCGTGCTTCCTACATATGTGAATTGCTTTATCCAGTGCTGATGCGTTCTGATGAGAGCTGTTTACCATGTTGTGATCTCTTGGTTGTGTCAGTTACTGCTTGAACATAAACGTGCACAGCTCATCATTTAGTATAGACGTGTATAAGTCTGAAGACATCATGTGTGGCACGATTCGTTTGACAGTAGCTGGAATCTTGTGTGACACGCACAGTAGTCAAGTCTGAAAAAACACTTCTCATGACATTTTGTGCACGTTTTAGGGTCAAATATCAATGCCACCGGACAAATCTAGTAGGCAAGCCTTTGAAAACAGAGATAAAGTCGCTATGAAGGAACAGATCAGATTAATGCGATTTTCACTGTGCTATGTCCATGAATGTACAATCTTAGAATAATTGATATTGTTTATCTTAACTAATCAGAAAGTGGCAGTGGCAAGAAAAGCCCCTCGTGTAATCATGTGTATTAGTTTACGGCCACCTTCGGATGTTCACAATTTACCGCTGTATGCATAGTCAAAGCTTGATAAAGCCAGATCTGACAAGAATACTGTTCTTGAATTTTATATTTGCTTCCAGTACGTGAATTAAGTCCACATAAGTATTATCCTAAAACAACTCATATTTACTTCGTCTTATGGGACAATTCGTTAAACTGATGTGTGCCTATGACGTTGAATGTCTACGAGCTCTGCTCGAAGGCATTCTTGCTCGTACCTTGCTGAGATTTATCACCCGCTTTCTCCGGTCGCTTGTTTTTAGCGGTGGGTAATGAAGGCTTATTGTTAAGGCCCTGTTCTTTTGGCAGTGGTATTTGCATTCACGGAGTGAGATCTCTTGCAGGCTACATCGAGACAGGGGAGAAGGTGGTCGTGGAGAGCAAGAAGCACAGTGAGCTGCACGCACAGTCGTTCACCATTGAGGAGAAGTTCTAGTGAGTACCTGCTTGGTCTGCACTCATGTTATACTAAGGGCTGATAGTAAATGAAGCTGGTAGGAAAGATTGATGGAGACTGGAGAGGGCATAGATTCTTGAACCTTGTTGATCGAATCAACCAGTGGTGCAGCCAGGGCATTGGTTCGTGTTGTTCAACCCTGCTCGCCCCCTCATTTCTACATTTTGTATGTGTACATATGTGTGTACAAACAGAAACACACAAAATGGGCATGAAGGGGGGGGGGGGGGGCTGTTTGTTGTCGTCAGAACCCCTTCCTGTGCAAAACAGAATTTCAGTTGGACACCCCTAAAATTGGCAGCGACGCAGTACTGACTATTCGAGCTGATAAATACAAATACAAATGCCACTTCTGTGGGTGAAAACAGCTTTATGCCTGCAGTAGCATACAAAACTAGGTGAGTTAGTTTAGCTTCGTGGTGTAAAATGTGGCACATTAAGACGACACACAAAAGGAGGAGGGCACAGGACAAGTGCTGAACTAGCAACTGTCGTCATTATTGCAAAGAGGAGAATTAATACTAACAATCGCGCTGGGGATTGCTTGTTGTGGGAAATCATATACATTCAAACCTCAACATAACGAACCTGGTTATAATGATATATCGTTTATAACAAAGTAAATGAAAAGCATTCTGGCAATAGGTATAGTGTTAGAAATAAACCTTTATAACGAATGTTTGGACGTGAAATGCAACTTTGTTTTAACGAGGTTTGAGTGTATAGGTCGGAATGGCACCTGCCTTAACGAGAGGCTCCAGCAACACAGCAATACATTGAAGGGCACACCCACTTCATATTTGTTTTTCCATTGTCACACGTGTGGATGTAAACCTTTCTTCGATAACACGCATGTCATCTTCAGACATCTGGATCAAGGATCTCGTGAAATCATTGAAGCATTTCCCCATTCATCTATCTACATGGTTTTGAATGCAGCTAACTTGAAAAAGCGTGACAATTGTGTGCAGTTTTGAGAATGCACTTGCAGCGGGATTGTTTGTGTTTATTTGTAATATAGACGATGGTTGATAGTTCTGGGCTTGCCCTGTGTCCTTCTTTTTTTTGTGTGTCGTCTTTATGCGCTGCATTTTACAGCACGAAGTTTTATGTCATTAGCAACCTTTTTTAAAAAGCCTTTAATGTTTCTTTTTTGCATTCACTGTATGTTTGGTTCTCATTAGATATTTTAGAACTTTGTTGAACTTAAGCAGAAGTGACAAAAAAGTTAAACACTCAGTGCAGCAAAACATGAACCACCAACTCACCCAAAGTGTTATTGTTGGGAGAGATATGTTGCATTCGGGAGGAGATTTTACTGAGAAAGACGTCTAGCTGCACTTGTAAGTGCAAAACCATCCAATTTATTGATGATTTTGATTTACCGAGATTCTTTGTTGCATTATTTGCATTATTGCTGCTATGGTCAATAAAAGAACTCGGCAGATCCGATGTACCTTGGAAATTGGCGTTATGGGTATCATGCGGAGGGGAGTTGACTGTGTTGTAATTTTTTTATTGAGCAAAACTTTCCGAAGTAGCACTAAAGATATGTGCAAATGCACAGACACACATGTCCAAAAAGCGGTAAACTGTTATGTAGTGCTTATACTCACGAGGATAGTGGCCCTGGACACTGGTACATAAGTCAAACTTGGTGGATGGCACTTAACTACAATTGATGTTAGCCCATTGTGACGGCTGCATCATAGCAATACACATGTAATGTTTATGAAATTGTATAGTCAGCATCGCAATCGCAATGGACGTTTCACCAACATTAAGCCTGAATAGTGTCGTTTTCTAAAGAAGTATCGAGACCTGGCGTGGCTCTGTGGTAGAATACTTGATTGCCATGCAGAATGCTTGGGATCGATTCCTACTGGGGCCCTGATATTTATTCTTTGCATTCGTCGGGTCAGCACTGCCGCTGTTAGCTGTCTTCTTAATGCTCTTGCTTAAAAACGACCAATGTGTGTCTCTGCCGTTTCTTGGTGGGCAAACCGTCAATCACCTGTGGAACATACCCGCACATGTGCCACAGCTATGCGAATTCATTTAGACATTTACCTTGCAGTGACTGCTAGTGGTGGATATTGCAGCGCGTATAATAATCATTAAATAACTAATGAACAATGTTTTGTAAGTATAATTGAATTGTACGCTGGCACACTCGCAGAATCGAAGCTACTGAGTGTATTGAGGCATATTCATACGGCAGGGTAGAGATCTTGATGCATACCCTGCTATTACATTTCAATGCTGTTTCACTTCACCTGTTGCTGTATTGAGCGAGCAAGGCTTTGTTTTTGTATTTTTTTTTGTTAATGTTGGGATAACTGCAGGTGTGTGAGGGTTGTACCTATAAGTATAAGTAACTATAAGGGGCAGCTATATGCAGGGAATACACAAATGTATCAATAACTTAACACAGCTTTATAGCGAACAGGATCCTCTCATGAAGGGAAAATTTGGTTTCAGTGGAAACCTTCGTTTTCTGCTATCGGCTTGCAATGGTTTATTTATTTATGCTTTTTAAAGTTTCGGTGAAAGTCTATTACCATTTTGTTACTTCTAGATGGTTACTTATTGAAGCTCCTCTTGAAATCGAGCCTCCTGTTGCGTAGATAAAGGAGTTAACATATGATACAATAAACTGCAGCCTGACTCGGTGTGTTGCTGCTGCAGCGCGTGATTCGAAGGCCATAACAGACCGTCGTCTTCTTCGTCTATCTTTTTCCACCAAACTCTTCGCGCACCGAATTTTTCAAAAATGTTTGCTTCCAGTGGGTGCATATGCTGAACGGCCCGTGGGACAATAGTTTCACCTGGCCAAGATCTTGCCTTGTCGGCCGTTTTTCTCTTTATGTTCAAGGTCCACTGGGACTCGCTTTTCCACTTTGCCTTCGAAGCACGTCGTCGTAAACAAGCTGCAGCATGGTTGGTAAAGCTGGTGTAGATATGGCGGGAAGAGCACAGACTCTCTTCGCCATAGAGTTTCCTAATATACTCAAGAGGGCACTCTGGCGCTAGTGTCTATGGGAGCTGCAACGCACGGCGCTTCAGCGAGCATGGGAATGATGGGTTGTACACACATTTGTCTAGTCTTCCTACTTCCGGCCTGCTTTTGGCTCCGTGTGTGTTCGTGTGGCTTGGAGCTGTTTTCTCACGAAACAAAAATCAGCAAATGTTCAGCAATTGCACTTCACCACTTTATTCTTTCAGACTTACTTTTCCAAATCAGGTCACGAAGTTCCAAAGGGTTTAATCTTTCTTTCAAAGCAAAACTTAAACACAGCAATAAACGAAGCTGCAAGTACAATTCGCCGCCCGCAAGTATGAAGACTAGGCAAATGCGTGTACTGCCCATCATTCCCATGGTCGCTGAACGATCGCAGCGCCAGAGTCCCCTCTAGTTCACTTTAGGAAACAGCCGTCTGAGACTTGTCCGCCTGGCTAACTTTGATTCTTCGGTAGAAAGTCACCAGCTTTCTGTTGTTTTACGAGGTTCGGCTTCTTTTTAACTCCTCTGCACACAAGCATGGATGCAAGTTGCTTTTGCCCTTTCTGTGCGCTAGTTGCCATTGCGATTTCAACCTGCCGCGTTGGTCTGCAGGATGAGAAGTTTTCTCGTCGGTCTTCTGTTGAATTATTTCCCTGCCTCTCAACATTCTTACGTGTAGCCAATCTGCACAGCGAAGCAGCGAGCGCACCTAGCTCGAGAAATTCAAATTTAGCGCGCTCTACGACGCCACTGACGCTACGTAACCGCGTCAACCTCTTGGTTATCATATCCTGCGTATTCCTTATCAGTAAACGCTTGCGAGGTCCACTTGACATAGCTGTAATGTGTCGCTACTCTAATCAATTAATGGTGGCGAAAGCGTAGGCGGCACATTTTTTTTTTTTTTTTTCGCAAATTCTATACGCGCGTTGTATTTTGGCCTAGTTTATATAAACAGTTAAAAAAATGTGGTTAAGTGCCGCGAAGTAAGCGGCTGTGCCTTAACCGTATGTGTGTTGAGGCCCAGGGGCCATTCCGTCCTTATCAAGGGGAGTGCTAACCGTCTCTCCTTTTATACAACACACCGTTAAGGAGTTGCTGTCGAGTATATATAGGCACCTTTCTGCGGCCTCTCTAAGTTCGCGGTCCCGTTTGATGTGCCGTAATAGTTGCTAATTAATGTTTATTACGCGGGCTTTTTTTGCTCTACTTCGATTACTGACCCTTCTGCGGGTTGGCCTTTTAATTGAGACCGATGCTATCCGCGCATTTTTAATGCCTCATAGTAAAATTGTTACCGCTCGTTCGAGGCCCGTCCGCGTGAATTATGCAAGCTCATTTCCCGCGACGCGTATGAGGCGGTACGGAAAGGAGAAGAAACCGCACCGCCCGAATCCGTTTTGGCACTTTATGGTAACTAAACGACAGTTAATCGATCTGCTTCATTAAGGCAACCGGCCTGTTGTTTATTTCGTGTGCGTGATGGAGAAGCGCCCGACTGCACGTCGGCGCGGTGGAATGTCGCTGTTGTCGCGGGTTTACTGTAATCTTGTTTCTTGTTTAAGCCGACCGAAAAGGCGTGTCGGATAACTTTGTTGACGAATTTTATCATAGATGGCTTGCATGTTTCGTCACGGACGCAGCTTGTGAGAGGAACTGGGGGGACTCCACAGTGGCGGCTTTGACGACAAAGTTGCGTTTGTGACAAAGCTCTTTTGCGACAAAGTTGCGACATCGGCAACGTCACGTCCTCACATGTTGGTGCTCCAGCACGGCGGTTTTAACGCAGTCAGTGCAAGTCATCTATTGATTAGTAATTAATTTAACCTTCGATGACTCGTGCAATTTTGCTTTTTTGTGGGGAGGGTGGGGGGGGGGGGGAGAGGCAGCAGTGTTCGGCGTGGAATGCAGTGAAGAGCGTCATCGTACGTTCTATGGAGTCATAGGCGCGTACGTGAACGGGCAGAAGAATTTCGCATCAGTTAGTAAGCGAGCCGCTCAGAATTGGCGCTAAATTCAAACATTGGCTGGCATAGTGTCTCGGTTGGCCGCTAGGTAGAGCAAGCTTTGGATCGTTGGCATAAGTTAGCTCAGCTTGATCGTGGGTTCAGTTCTGGACACTGTGAAATTCAGCACCTCAAGATAAGCTATGCCGTTTTTTGAGTGTTTTATTCAGTGCGTAGAGAAAGTTTTCCGAAGTTGAGCTTTTTAGATGAGAAGGAACTGTGCCAGTTCAATTTATTCTAAACAAATAAAAAGCAAAGAGAGAATAACATTTCGTGGCTGTATAATCATTACTTCTTCAATGTAGGTCCATGGAGAAAGTCGGGGATGTTAACCCCAACCCGCTGCCTCAAAAATTTTAAATTTATTTTTATATTCAAGTGTTGGGGGGGGGGGGGGTATGTACACTTTTTTCTGCATCCCTTTACGTACCTGTTTTCTAGGCTATTCATAAAGACAGTAGGTAAACATGTAAACATAGACAAAAGAGATCTGAATGGAATAGTTTGTCTCACAACTCTTCGTAGCACTGACTTAATCATTCAGATAATGTATTTTAGTTAATGAAATTTGAAAAAGACAGCACAAAAGCTTATGTTTGTGTTTTCTTGGATCCCTTCTCTTGTGTTTGTGCACACACCTGAGCTCCTTTTATAGTGAGCTGCCTGTTCTAAGCTTCATTTCTAATTTGTACCTTTGTTGCCTCTATTGGAGGTATTGAGCTTTCCCTAAGCATTTTCCTTCAGAAATTGTTCAATTAAGAAGAAAATGTCAAGCCCCTCTGTTTGCTTGACTCTCACCTCTCGTGACTTCATGTAAAATATAATTTCTTTTTTGCGGGATCATCAAAGCTGAAGCAGGGGTGTGTCCTCTTGCCCTCAGCTTCCTTTTTTTTTTTTTGAAGTTTGAGTCATGCTGCAGCATTGGGATTAGTGCTAGGGCATGTTACCTGCATTATTGCTTATTGCAGCCATTTTTTTCTCTTATCTTGTGTCCGCACAGTGATGATGACAAAGCGAGCCGTAGAGAGCGTTACTGTGGCCCAGTGTCAGACTTCAAGGAAAAGGACTCGTACAAGCCTGATGTGAAACTTGAGTACATCGACGATGGTGGACGGATACTCAACGCCAAGGAGGCCTTCCGCTACCTTTCGCACAAGTTCCACGGCAAGGGCTCGGGAAAGAACAAGGTCGACAAGCGGGCAAAGAAACTTGACCAGGCCGCGGTATGGAATCCTTTTTTTAAAAGTGTGGCAGCTTGGGCTAGTTGGTATGGCATGACGATAGTTATAGCACGAGAAAAATGACGACACAGAGACAAGAAGGACACAAAACGACAACACAGAGACAAGAAGGACATGAAACGACGACACAGAGACAAGAAGGACACGAATGACTTGGCGTTGTCCTTCTTGTCTCTGTGTCGTCGTTTTGTTCTCGCGCTATAACTATCGTCATGCCTTTTTTAAACTTTTGAAACATGGAGTCCTCATTTAGAAAGACAGCCATATATATATATGCGCACGAGAGAGGTAGGGTGCCCCCCCCCCAAGTGGGGCTGGGGTGGCGTCTGCCCCATACATTGACCTAATAGGGGCGGGTGCACGTCAACAAATCCTTGCCCCCCCCCCCCCCCATCTGCACACGAGTATGGATGCAAGTTGTTCTTGCCTTTTCTGTGCGCTGGTTGCCATTAAGGTGGCGGTTCTACCGTCGCCATATTGCGAGTAGTTCTGGAAAAAATACCAGACGGCGCCACCAAGTCAGGACTGGAAAGCCAACATTTCGGAGGTGAACTGCCACACGTGTGCCGGCGCGCCACACTGCATGACGAGGGCGTGCAAATCGCGCTGACACGGTTCGAAGAAATGAGGCACTGAGCAGGGGCTTTTTTTTTTTCTCCCCTTCAACGACACCTCCATCTCTCTGCATGCTCACTAGCCCCTGACCCCTGCGGTCGCTGCTTTTCAAGAGATCCCTCATGTAGGCTGCGTAGCCTGCTTGGCCAGCTGCTCTACGTTCCATACAGTGCCGGAATGCGGGGTTGAGTGAAAAACTCTATCGCGGAGGTCACAACAATGTATACAATGGAGATCAAAACTTGGACTATGAGTATTCATGCGAGGTTCAACGGAACAGTTCGTTCTACAAATAATTGGGGTTGCTGGAGCGTGATGCGGTTCGGTGGGACAGGAGAAGGCAAATTATATTTGACTATGTATACTTCCTTCCCAGTATGACCTAAGCTTCCAAATTTTCAAAAAAAAAAACAAAAAAACGGGTAGTTAGGCAAATCGCGTGCTAAGAAGTGCGGCCGCTGTGACTCACGGTGCCCAACACGTGCCGACTGCATAATCATTAGTTTTCCCCACTATACGTAGCGTAATTTATTTCATTAGAATTGAAACTTCAGCAGGCTAGTATGAATTCATGTTTTGGTTGATGCAGCGTTTATTTATCACGTTGCCGTACGCAAACCATCGGACTAGTCGACAAACTATGTTTATGACGAAAATGAAGCAATTACCTCTTGTGTGTCATATGAGCGAGACTCGCACATGCGTGGCCTGAATGGTCCAGGTGCGTTATTCCCTTGTCCAAGGAACGACTTCTCTATTCGCGTGCGCTATTTCAACATCTTTTTTTTTTTCCTGTAAAGGTCGTGGCAATAACATGAAGAGTGATCGTTTCGCCCAAATCAGTTATTGACTGCAAGCTCGTAGATTCGAGGCTGTTACCTCAAGCTCTATAAACATCTCATGATAAAAACTGGGGCGGATTCACACAAACCTCCCAGGAGTGCAACAAGGGAGGGGAAGACTTATGGTACAGTGCATCTCCCATGCATCTTTCTACACAGCCGCTGCTTGTATTACTTCTATGTCGTACCCATTTCAAGTTCGCAAAGCGCATGCAAGGCAAAAACATGAGTACACGAATACAATAGTTGCAAAGGAGTTAAAGAAAAGGTCTTGTCGCACTGGATAAGGCTTTTGGATGCATGATTGGTCAATTCAAATAACTATGTCGGCTAACATATCTTCAAGCAACGAGTCTTAGTGTTGTGTATATGCTATGCAATGAAGGGCTGTCATGCAGTAAGCAAGATTGAGTCAATACACGTTGTTGTGACAATTTATTTAGTACGAAACGAGCGTCGGCAGCACTTGGTTACAGCCACGAAGACACCTGAACATCACACACACAAAAAAGCCCGCAGAACTACAACGCATACATTCAGAGAAATGTGAAATCGCACAAAGCAAAAGTACATATAATCACGATTTTCGGATGCGAACTTGTGACAGCAGAGAATGAAGGTGTATGTTTTATTATTATTTTCCGTTATCCTATATCACACACGAACTTTTTACAAAAGTTCATTGGCGCTTCTGTGGTCATGTCTCTCGGTCATTGCTGCTGCAGAACGCACGTGAATGGCTGATGACACACCCGACACAAAGAAGTGAATTGCTACCTCATAGCTTGTTCGAGAAAGAGTCTTTGCTATCGTCAAATCTGAGCCTGCATTTGCCATTCGATATATACAAGGTCGTTCTCCTAATGTGCAGTTCTTTAGAGCGAAGCTCTTACGCACATACTGCTGCGTTGAGCGGCGGCGCCTATTTCAGTGCATAGGAAATGTAGATGGGCTTCACCACTGCCGCTCCCCCACCAGACCTGCTCAGTGGGAGCATAGTCAAAAGTTATCCGCCTTTCTGCCTCCCTGAAGGACCTTACTTGTCGCGGGTGCTTCAAAGCAGAAAAAAAACAAGAGCCCTGGTGCCTCATTGCTGTCCCCGCACCGAAGTACTTTCTTACACCACGCCGTGCATTCAGCAAATTTCATGCCACTTCGCTTCGTTGTTACTGGCTGAAAAATCTGCAAGATTTTCAGGCAGTAGCATGATTTTAGCCAGTTTATGCAGTGAGCAACGGAATAAATATTGCCTGGTTTTGTGGTTTATTGAAACCGATGACGGATATTCACAGCTGACTTCGAGAGAAGAGTTTGCAAGCGCCCGCGTCCCCTTAGAGCGAGTTTGCAGTGATTATGAGGAACGCCGTCATGGGGTACTCCAGAACATTGGTGTTCGCGCATTTCGGCGCTATGGAAATGTGCGCTTGTCGTATATAAAGGCGGAAAGCGAACACGCGTCCTCAACTCCTGCCGCACCGTAGTTTTCCCCAGAGTAAATAAATGAAATAAACACGCAGAAAGTACAAAACAGACTTCATCTCATTCCTGTAGGTGTGCCTCGTTTCGTGTTTGTGCTGTTTGTTGTGATGGGTTCATACGAACAAGCGCAGCACGTCTGAAGCTCCGTATATTTCACGGTAAAAAAAAAAAGATATTCACAAATACCTTACTCACGCACGTCTGCTCAGTTCGCTCGTATGGCTCGTTTGTCGTTCGTTTTTCTGCTTTCTTCTGACTGTCGTCGCACCGCCCTCGCTTTTCGCTTTAGTCCGTGGGGGGTGAGGAGGGCAACAAAGACGTGCACACATAAAAGAGGGACTTTCCATGAATTCGGCCTTTCTTTTCCCGTGAAGACGCTCACCCCACCCTCTCGGAGGATACTGCCGACCTGTTTTCACGCTCTCCCGCGGTACCGCGCAGCCTTATGAGACTCTGAGGGGAGGAAGGCTTACAGATGACGGTGCATGGTTTGAAGTTAGAAAAGACGTTTCCTCCGGAGGCAAAATGTTTTTGCACGCCGCATTCGGGGAGACAGGGAACCTTCAAATTCAGCGCTTTCCTTATTTTTGTTTAGGTGGCGCTAGGGGAAGATTTTCGTTGTAGTGATAGGAATAATGTAGATTTCTCAATATTCCTGCAGCTGTTGTGTGCGATTTGTGTGCATAAGTATACCAGGAGACCGTAACTGTTATAGTTTAGGCTATGCATGCTTAGATTTCATTGCTATTTCAAGATAACAACGACTTTGTTGATGTTTACGGCACGATAAATTAAGACAATTCGCGAGCTTTGTTTCGCATTTCTGCTTACTTTATTGAAAAACGCTACGTTGAGGAAATAGATCAGGGGTTCTAGTTTATCTACGTGCAAATTCAGCAAACGAACTTCAGTAGTTCTCCGCAAAAATGGGCCACGGTAGGTCTATCTAATGAGAATATTGCCCAATTTAGATCAATATAATTAAAAAGTGAGCGGGCGTACATAAATAAAATTGAGCACTCAAACGGAAAATGACATCCTCTATATACACCCAGAAAATGAATTTTCTCTAGCGAATAGGTGCCGGATAGTTCGCATCGACATTTACTAAATTTGGCTCTTTTCAAAAGCTAATCAGCAATACAGTAAAAGTGCTAGAATAATTTGCTACGTTGAGGAAATAGATAAATATGTCTTAAATGTTCTGCGCAAAGAACAGTGCTGTAACTGCAGCAGATTTTTCAGAAAATGGTCACTGCTGACACACAGTCAGACCAAACCATGTAACTAGCGCTTATTCTTGGCTCTCCCTACCCAAATGCTAAAAGTTTACTTATTTTGAATTGATATGTTTAAAATGTACAAAAATTAAGCTTTTAAATGACACATAAACCAACTATATAAGACAAGAAGAACAGCCGCCACGTCAGTTGGAAAAGTGACAAAAACGATGTGCTCGTGCCGCCGGAGTGAGACCGCCGCCTTAAGAGACCATAAACGCTGAGATTGTGGTAAATTAGCCATTGCTTCCTAAACTACTTACTTATCGCTTGTAGGCAAAATGCACACTCATTTGCACACTCATCTTGGTAAATGCAGCGTCATGTCTACAGAGACATTGGACGTTGGGTGTTCCGGTAGGAATTTCGAAATACTATATTTAAGCTTCTATGGGAATGCTTTCTGTCAGCGGATTACTATTGCATGTTATTTGATTTGGATATAAATTATTTCACAGGAAACTGTGGCATGACAGTAGCTGTGCAATAATTAGATTATTAAATACAATGTAATTGAAAGTAATTGCTATGCATTACATCATAGTGTATTCTCACAACTCTGCTCACTTTAAATTGAGTCATCTGAACTTTGCAATCAAATAGTGCTATAGTCCTAAAACCCTGAGTTAACTTTAATTGGGACCTTCTGCACGAAGGATGTCATAACAAGTTAGGGTAAAACTTGTGGCAAATGTCGTGTCTTTCATAGAAGAACAAACAAATAGCCTGTTGGTGTAGTGGTTACGACACTCGGCTGCTGAATTTAAGTTCATGAGTTTGACCTGGGTCACAGTGATTGTTTTTCTGATGAAAGTGAAATACTAGTCCACGTGCTGTGAGACTTGCAGGGCACAAATCGGTACAAATTTCTAGAGCCCCTTATATGTGGTGCCTTGTAATCTTGTCATGGTTTTGCGACCATAAAAACTTCTCACATTATTATTGCCAGCAACATACAGCCACGCCCTTTTGTTTACGAATGGAGTGCTAAGAAATAACGGCAGGAAGATTGCCCCTATGCTGTGAATTTCATCGGCATAGTAGGTTGGCTTCACATGGTTTATGCTAATCCACAACCGGGTCCCACAGTTTACAAGATCCCTCACTTCTGGTGCGCCAAGTATGTTTTATTTATTTTTCTCAAATTGGTGCTTCTTGCAGAAATTGAAGCAGATGAGCTCGACTGACACCCCTCTGAGCACACTCAAGTTACTTCAAGAGAAACAGAAAGAACTGCAAAGTCCGTACATCCTGCTTAGCGGAGGATCAAAAGCACTGAACCAGTGAGTCACATCGTTTTTATGTATGCAATTCGGCTCGCCACACCAATATTGCGCACGTCTGGGCAGTGCTGATACAAATGTTCTTTTCTGTATCTTTTTTCAGGAGCTCGCTGATGAAGCCAAAATAACAGGTTGGATTGGTTTTATTCCTTTTCATTGTAAATAAAGGACTGTAAGACATCAGACGTGTTGGTGCTGTCGAAATAAAAACTGTCACTTCGATGTTTCCTTTATAAGCAACAGAATTTTATTCGGAATATTTTGTGTGCACAGTAGTGGACTTCAGAGGACTAATGCAAACAGAAATGTGTCTGTGACAACAATGGCAACTATGATGGCAACAGGCCGGACGGAGGCGTCACCTGTCGTGCTACTGCAAAAATGGAATTGGCTTCGTCACGCTATCGGGCCGCCTTCGTGCGCTGCGATGGCTTAGCGTATTCTCCTCCTCAATTAATTATCTCTCAGTGGAAAATAACTCGCACGGTCCCATATACAATTGCTTAAGAAAACTCGAAAGCGGAGTCCGCCATGTGATCCTGTCGTTATGTTGCTCCGCTGCCTAACCGGAGGTTGCGGGATCTAATTTCGATCGTCAAGGCTGCATCTTGGATGGAGGCGAGAATGCTGAGACTCATGTGCTTAGATTTAGGTGCTTGTTAAAGAACCCCAGGTGGCTGAAATTGTCGGAGCCCTTCTCTATGACGTCACATCGTGGTTTCGGGATGTAAAACCCCAACAATTTTTATAAAGCAAAGGCTATCTTTTTTTCCCTTCTCAGTCTATTTGTTGATTTTATCTCCCTCCGTACCCTTCAAAAATTTTTTTCAATTAATGTGCACCTTTGGCAAGCAATGGTCTCATGGGATGACGTCATCTTGTGACATCAGATAATGACTTTATCCCCGCAGGTCGCGGGATCGAAACCCGGCTGCAGCAGCTGCATTTCTGATGGAAGCGGGAATGTCGTAGGCCCGTGTGCTCAGATTTGGGTGCACGTTAAACAGCCCCAGGTGGTTGAAATTTTCGGAGTCTTCCACTACGACGTCTCTCGTAATCATATGGTGTTTTGGGACGTTAAACACCACATATCAATCATAATGACTTTATCATGTGATGATCTCTTGCATTGGTCCTGTTGATGCCACAGATGCCGACGATCAGTTTTTCCATTTGATGCGGCATCTAAGACTATCGCTTTGACAAAACGCACCTAATTAAGAAAGCATTCAAGTAGACTACGCTGTAACGCTGTCTTAGAAGACAAGTGCATGGATGCTTCGAGCATTCATTTGAACCGATGTTGCAGAAACTCTTCAAACTATGCATCAAACCAGCTATGCGTGCAAAAATGCGTGAAACACTATGCGGTCCTCCCGTGGTGGTTTGACATTTGCAAATGCTAAACCTATATTTTGAATACATAGGGAGCGCGGTGCATCGTTGCGGGAGAAAAGAGAACAGGAAGGAAAGGCAGACAGGAAATACGATTACGAACTACACGTTGGCGGCCCTTCGCCTTCACGTCGCACTGGTACTCGAGGGTGATGGTGGGGCGATTAAGGGAATGATTGAAGCCACACGTAGGCGTTTCAACGCGTCAGCGCGGGTCTCGGCCTCTTGCTCCTAGGAGGGAGAGTACGCGTTGTTACGCACATGTGCTCTGGGCTTAAAAGTCATGACCGCACGTACCCGTTAGAGCGCGTCAGCACGGGACTTTCTCAAAGGTCTGACCCCAGGTATTCGTCGCATGGCGCCAGAGCGGGTCTTTTTGACGCGGCGTTGAGCCGTCTCTCGTATAGAGAGAAAGAGAGCGTGGCTTCGCGTAGCCGTGCGCCCACTCTCTCTACAGAGAGAGACACCTTCCCCACTGCGCCCACTCTCTCTACAGGAAGAGACACTCTCCCCACTGCGCCCACTCTCTCTGCAGGAAGAGACGGGGCGCGTTGCTACGCTAAGATGCGCGCCCACTCTCTCTATAGGGAGAGGGCGTGGCGCCGCGTCATTAAGCCTCGCGCTGCGACGGATACGTGGCGTCGAACCTTGTCACTCGCACCCGTTGCAGCACGTGGAACTTTGATGTGGCGACACGCCCTCTCTACCGAGAGAGTAGGCGCGCAGCTTCGCTTAGCCACGCGCCCTCTCTCCATAGGCGGATAGCAAAATCATGGCTCACGCAATGGATTGTGGGCTATGGCACCGACTTCCGGTTCGAGACTCCGTGATGCTGTGCGAGCATTATTGCCAGTGCCGGCGCTTTTTGCGTGTTCCGCCTTGCACTCGTGGTGCCCTTTTCTTACAAATTTCTCCACAATACCTTGCAGTGCTATGCGGCATGGTTGAATAACAAACTCAATCACTACGAAATAGTTGTAATAGTGCGAGCGGTCATTTTTTTTTCATTGAAGCGGCTTGCACCTCCGGACGCATGCTTGTTGTTTTGCAGCAAATGTTATTATCGCGCATGTTTTGTCACATACAATGATTTTCTGCGCATCATAGGATCACGAAATATCCGTTCATTCGTTTTCGTGTTGCCCACGTACCCGTAAAATGATTTATTTACTTTTTGGTTGCAATGATACCATTCCGGGCTCGATACAGCAAATGGCCGTAGTAATGCGTTTCGAACGCTATAAATGAAACGTGCTCGCAGTTATCTTTCTTTAATCTCTTTCAATGAGGTGTCGTCCGTCGCATGCTCGAACAATATTTTTCAATGCATGCAAAATTATCCGCACTCAGCGTACAGCTGCGCAAGATAGCCCTTAAGGCTATGAGTCGGAGTATAACACGACCTATCGGCACTACAAGCTTCCAAGTCTGACATAACAAAGACGCCATACCGTGCTGCTCGTTGCTTCAAAAGCGACTTAGATCGTTTTACGTTCTACGATACCATTATTTGAGTGGCCGTTTTGTTTTGTGGGCTTTTTATGCACTCACCTGTTTCAATCAATGTTATAGACAGTTAGCGATGCAGAGTATTCAATAAAGATATACTATATCGGCATACTTCATTGCGCAAACTACGCGTACATACGTAGACAACGTACGTATATTGACATATGATGATTGATATGTGGGGCTCAGCGTCCCAAAGCCACCATATGATTATGAGAGACGCCGTAGTGGAGGGCTCCGGAAATTTCGACCACCTGCGGTTCTTAACGTGCGCCCAAACCTGAGCACACGAGCCTACAACATTTCCACCTCCATCGGAAATGCAGCCGCCGCAGCCGGGATTCGATTCCGTGACCTGCGGGTCAGCAGCCGAGTACCTTAGCCACTAGACCACCGCGGCGGGGCATTGACATATCTCAGCATGTGAACATATGTGTGAATGATCTTAAAGTGGTCTCGGTACGTGTATGCGCTCGAAAAATACTAAATCGAGGTGATCCTGCAAAATATCACTGCGTGCTTCAAAGAATAATCGCACGCTGTGCTCGAACCCCATCTTTCAACGTTCCTCGTTTTTGCCCATGTTCACGTCTCGCTTCGTTCTCTGAAATGCGCGAAATATCATCTATCCATTCACAAAAAAAAAAAAAACAATTGAACGCAATCATTGAACAAGCGGCAGCAAAAACGTCACAGAATTGCACGTGTTTCCTCCCCGATTACACTGCGCAGCAGACACATTGAAGCAGCAAAGAAATCGGCCTCGAACCGGAAGTAGCGTAGCAGACGACGCGTCGGTTTGCTCTCCACCTATTGGCAGAGGGCGTGGCGCCGCGTCATTAAGCCTCGCGCTGCGACGGATACGTGGCGTCGAACCTTGTCACTCGCACCCGTTGCAGCACGTGGAACTTTGATGTGGCGACACGCCCTCTCTACCGAGAGAGTAGGCGCGCAGCTTCGCTTAGCCACGCGCCCTCTCTCCATAGGCGGATAGCAAAATCATGGCTCACGCAATGGATTGTGGGCTATGGCACCGACTTCCGGTTCGAGACTCCGTGATGCTGTGCGAGCATTATTGCCAGTGCCGGCGCTTTTTGCGTGTTCCGCCTTGCACTCGTGGTGCCCTTTTCTTACAAATTTCTCCACAATACCTTGCAGTGCTATGCGGCATGGTTGAATAACAAACTCAATCACTACGAAATAGTTGTAATAGTGCGAGCGGTCATTTTTTTTTCATTGAAGCGGCTTGCACCTCCGGACGCATGCTTGTTGTTTTGCAGCAAATGTTATTATCGCGCATGTTTTGTCACATACAATGATTTTCTGCGCATCATAGGATCACGAAATATCCGTTCATTCGTTTTCGTGTTGCCCACGTACCCGTAAAATGATTTATTTACTTTTTGGTTGCAATGATACCATTCCGGGCTCGATACAGCAAATGGCCGTAGTAATGCGTTTCGAACGCTATAAATGAAACGTGCTCGCAGTTATCTTTCTTTAATCTCTTTCAATGAGGTGTCGTCCGTCGCATGCTCGAACAATACTAAATCGAGGTGATCCTGCAAAATATCACTGCGTGCTTCAAAGAATAATCGCACGCTGTGCTCGAACCCCATCTTTCAACGTTCCTCGTTTTTGCCCATGTTCACGTCTCGCTTCGTTCTCTGAAATGCGCGAAATATCATCTATCCATTCACAAAAAAAAAAAAAACAATTGAACGCAATCATTGAACAAGCGGCAGCAAAAACGTCACAGAATTGCACGTGTTTCCTCCCCGATTACACTGCGCAGCAGACACATTGAAGCAGCAAAGAAATCGGCCTCGAACCGGAAGTAGCGTAGCAGACGACGCGTCGGTTTGCTCTCCACCTATTGGCAGGGGGTGCGGCGCCGCATCAAAAAGCCCCGTGCCGACGCGCTGCAACGGGTGCTGTGCCCTCTCCATGTGAAGAGAGAGGGCGCGTGGCTACGCGAAGCTACGCGCCCACTCTCTCTGTAGGGAGAGGGCGCGGTGCCGCGTCATAAAGGTGGTGGTGGTAGTGGTTAGAAGATGAGAAAAGGCACCTAATTTCTGCAACCCGGTCGGGAGCACGGCGCAGTGCCATAAAGCCCTGTGCTGCGATAGATACGTGGGGTCAGGCCTCCCCACACGCACCCGATGCTGCGCGTAGAATTGAGACGTGGCGACATGCCCTCTCTCTAGAGAAAGGGGCGCGCTGCTTTGCTTAGTGAGGTGCCCTCTCTCAATTGGCAGAGGGCGCGCTGCCGCGTCAGCACGCCCCGCGCTGCAACGGGTGCGTGGGGTCAGGCCTTTACGCGGTGCCGTGCCCTCTACCTATGAAGAGAGAGGGCGCGTGGCTACGCGAAGCTGCGCGCCCATTCTTTCTATAGGGAGAGGGCGCTGCGTTAATGTTCCACGCGCTGCAGCGGGAGCGTGTGGTCGGTACTTGACAGAGGAGTGGTAGATCTCTCAAAGCGGCGCTTCAAAGGACGTGGATTCATCAAATTGTTCTATTATATCCTTTAAACAGGGATACATAAAATTCATTCGACCGTATCGCCAGGGGAGAAATGAGAAAATTTAAGGTGGAGAGGGGCATATGTCCCTTCCCTCCCCACAAATCCGCTGGCGCCGCTACAAGGAGCTCCTGTGACGCATGTTTAATTCCGATGGCAGTGTCGGAGTAAGTTTTTCTGCCCCTTTTGGAGTGAGCGTATTCCAATAAAAAAGTCAGCGTGGATTCAGAGAGGCAGTGACTCGGCGGTGCAAACCCCAACAATTCTTATGATGCGAAGGCTATCTTTTTTTTTTCCCTTCTCAGTCCATTTGTTGATTCTCTCTCCCTCCGTACACTTCAAAATTTTTTCAACTAATGTGCACATTTGGCAAGCGACGGTGTCATGGGATGACGTAATCTTGTGACGTCAGATAATGACTATCTCCGCAGGTCGCGGGATCGAATCCCGGCTGCGGCGGCTGCATTTCCGATGCTGGCAGGAATGTTGTAGGCCCGTGTGCTCAGATTTGGGTGCACGTTAAACAGCCCCAGGTGGTTGAAATATTCGGAGTCCTCCACTACGATGTCTCTCATACTCATATGGTGGTTTTGGGACGTTAAACACTACATATCAATCATAATGACTTTATCACGTGATGATGACGTGCATTGGTCACGTTGATGCCACAGATGCCGACGGTCAGTTTTCCTATTTGATGCAGCATCTAAGACTATCGCTTTAACAAAATGCACCTAATTAAGAAAGCATTCAAGTAGACTACGCTGTAACGCTGTCTTAGAAGACAAGTGCATGGACGCTTCGAGCATTCATTTGAACCGATGTTGCAGAAACTCTTCAAACTATTCATCAAACCAGCTATGCGTGCAAAAAGCATGAAACACTATGCGGTCCTCCCGTGGTGGTTTGACATTCGCAAATGCTAAACCTACATTTTGAATACAGATTGAGCGCGGCGCATCATTGCGGGAGAAAAGAGAACAGGAAGGAAAGGCAGACAGGGAATACGATGCGACCTATACGTTGGCGGCCCTTCGCCTTTACGTCGCACTGGTACTCGAGGTTGACGGTGGGCGATTAAGGGAATGATTGAAGCCACACGTAGGCGTTTCAACGCGTCAGCGCGGGTCTCGGCATCTTGCTCCTAGGAGGGAGAGTACGCGTTGTTACGCATATGTGCTTTGGGCTTAAAAGTCATGGCCACACGTACCCGTTAGAGCGCGTCAGCACGGGACTTTCTCAAAGGTCTGACCCCAGGTATTCACTGCATGGCGTCAGAGCGGGTCTTTTAGACGCGGCGTCGAGCCGTCTCTCATATAGAGAGGAAGAGAGCGTGGCTTCGCGTAGCCGTGCGCCCACTGTCTCTACCGGGAGAGGGCGCGGCGCCACGTCATAAAGCCTCGCGCTGACCCGCTGCAATGGATACGTAGGGTCAGGCCTCGCCACACGCACCCGTTGAAGCCAAAGCCGGGGCTTTAGTTGCAGCGCGTCAGCGCGTGGAATTTTGAAGTTGTGACGCCCTCTCTCTATGGAGAGTGTGGGAACGCAGCTTCGCTTAGCCACGTGCCCTCTCTCTATTGGCAGAGGGCGCGGCGCCGCGTCAGAAAGCCCCACGCCGACGCGCTGCCACGGCTGCGTGGGGTCAGGCCTTTACGCGGTGCCGTGCCCTCTGCCAATACAGAGAGGGCACGTGGCTAAGCGAAGCTGCGTGCCCACTCTTTCTATAGGGAGAGGGCGCTGCGTTAATGTTCCACGTGCTGACTCGCTGCAGCTTGTGGTCGGTACTTGACAGGGGAGTGGTAGATCCTTCAAAGCGGCGCCTCAAAGAACGGGGATTTATCAAATTGTTCTATTATACCTTTAAACAGGGATACATAAAATTCATGCGATCGTATCGCTAGGGTAGAAATGAGAAAATTTAAGGTGGAGAGGGGCATATGTCCTCTCCCTCCCCACAAATCCGCTGGCGCCGCTACAAGGAGCTCCTGTGGCGCATGTTTAATTCCGATGGCAGAGTCGGAGTAAATTTTTCTGCCCCCTTTGGAGCAGGTGCATTACAACGAAAAAGTCAGCTTGGATTCAGAGAGGCAGTGACTCGGCGGTGCAGGAAAAGTTCGTGAAAAGAAGTTCGTCGGATCGTGTCGCCGACACTGAAACTACTACACACGAGCGTAAATTCAGCAGAATGTGACAGTAGAATGGACAACCTACACGCACTGTATTCTGGGCAACTCTAGGACTTCGGCTTTCTCCTCGCTTGCTCCGGCGGCGCGGATTCCGTACCAATCGTGGGTTCGGAGGCTTTGCTCTAGGCCGGAGTCGAGTCTACAACACCGGTTTCTCCGACTCTGCCCTAAGCTCTGCCATTGGAATTCAACATCAGCAAGCTATAGTCGAGGGTTGCTCGACTACGGAGAAATACACCAACGATCGCTGCAATACGCTCATCATCGCGCTGCACTCCCTTTCGATAAAACTGACGTCAGTGAGCGCCGGCCAGCCACATATTGCGTTCAGCCATTATCGCTTCCTCGTGTAAAACGCAATGAACATGAATTGACAAGCTCAAGTTTTGAGGGGCGTGCATAGAGATATGCACTACATGTTAGCTCTGTTTATCTTTCCTTTCAGCTTTGGTTTTGCGCCCTTCCCGTCTGCTTTTTTCGTCTATCGTTCGAGAATCGTGACGCGCTAACAGTGTAAATGCCTACTAACTAGGTAGAGCTTCGATTCCGATGAACGACCTTGGACCAGCCAGTACGTAAGCTGCACGCCAGGCGCGAACGTATAGTAGACTTGCGATATGCCCACTATAGCTTTACACTGGAACGTCGGTTCACCGTAACACCACAGCAAGAAAATATGCTGCGTACAGGCAGCTATTCACCGACTGCTTCGGATGAAATCGATTTCCACAATGCATGCGATCATTCGGAGTTTTTCTTTAGATACGCCTGTGAACTGAACGTCAGATGCAAATGTTTCAGGGCGCGTCTTTGCGGGGTGTCTGACCGAGACAGTTGCGCCTGCAGTGAACACCAAGAGTGACAGTCTCTTACGCATTTTCCTTCATGATGATTATAATAATGATGATATCCTTGCTATGATGGCGCTCACCTACAAAGGGGGATGGGCTACAGTCTCTAGAAATATTTCTAGACACTGTATAGATGGGCCACGATCACTTCTCGATTACTTTATACTGGGGCTCGCGCCCACTGTGGGAAATGGGCCAATAATTGAGTGGTCTTAAAAAACGTTATAGAATTGCGTAATAATGTAGGTTATATAATAAAAACATTACAAATTTTATATGAAAATTTTGATGCTCAATCAAATATTGAAAAATATAATGTGTCATTAGTAATATAGCTAATGGATTAAATCAATACCCTACTTTTCACTGACTGGAAGGCAGAATTTCTTCTTCTTCTCAGCCGTCTGTGTTGATACGCCGCCCTCCTCCTGAAGCTTATGTATCCGAAGTGGTCTCGCACTGCCACCATAAAAGACAACAAACATTGAGTGAATGAATTAAACCTTTGTTGCGTAGCAGAGGGCGGCTCAATAAATATTTTTATGCATCCCAGGTCGGCTCACGTTTGACCAAGCGACGGTGTCCGGTGATGACGTCATTATAATGTGTCATAAGGTGACATTATTACGTGATCATTTTTTTGCATCACTTTTGTTGACGCTGCACTGTCGCGTTTGATTAGGCATCTTAAGACGTTTGCCTTAATTTACGCGAGCGAACACAGACAACGCGACTGTAACAGTAAGGCACCAAGTAGCTTCATTATGATCATCACTGAACTATTAGCACGAGAGGGCACAGCCGTAAAACACACGCACACACACACACACACACACACACACTCATATATATATATATATATATATATATATATATATATATATATATATATATATATATATATATATATATATATATATATATATATATATATATATATATATATATATATATATATATATATATATATATATATTATTCGTTTAGACCTACTATTACCTCTGTCTCAAATCGCATCTGATAGCCTGCATCGATCCCTGCTCAGATATATTCCTTTTTCGATTTTTGGCTTTTCTTTGTATACAATTTTTTTTTTCAGTCCAAAATTACTTTGTGTTTGAAAAACCATAAGCCTTTTAATCCTGCTGCCCGGTTCTTGGCCGATCCCCCTCTGTGGGGATGCGCCAGAGTATCAAGGATCATCATCATCATCAACGCGAGAGTGCGTGACAGAAGAAGAACAAGGGCGAAAGGCCCGGTTGCGCAGCGCGGTCACCGAGGCCCACCGCCATGGCTGCGCAGGCACCGATGATCCTGCTCCTTGCCTGCGCTCTCGCTAGCCAAGGTAGGTGGACCACCCTACCGTTGCACCGTCCAGATAAACAGACGTAGGCATCACAGACGCCGCCACAGCGCCAGCCTTCGTGGTGTCTTTATACATTTCTTTTCACCGTCCAATTCGATTGTGCACCAGTGCTTCACGAGCCAGAAGTTCGGCTACAAACTACAGCCTGTAGAACAATATAGTGCACGCTTGACGTGCATCAGCGTCGTCACGGTTTGAACTGCCGCTGACGTCGCCGCGATGTCCCCCTTTCAAAAGCGCATGCGCTGATCTTGCGTTTCCAGAGAAGCGAAGTGCGTTCAGTCGCGACGGAGAGGAAGCGAAGTGAACGCACTGTCTGCGCTTCGCCCAATTGGTTCGGTGACGGACCCCGGGACAACGAACGTTCTCCCGTCCGCGGCTGAGATGGGCGTTGTGTGCATGCGTATGATCAGCAACACTGGAGAACATTCAAAGTTGTCTTGGGTTTCTTGAACTTTGGGATTCTTTAGCATGCATTCAGTGTACGTACGATTTTCGGAAGAATGGCTAGTTGGGCGTGTTGGTAACCATCCGTAACATACTGCGCAAAAAAACGGACGGAAACACGAAAGGAGAGAAATGGACAAGACAAGCGCAGACTGACTGTCAACTGAAAGTTTATTGCAAGACCGAGTCAACATATAAAGTGAAGGATAAAAAGCAAGGGAGGGCATAGGGGGAGGAGAAAAAAGGCAAGAGGGACTAAATCAACAAAAACCAAGGCCACATCAGGAATAGCACGCGCGTCGTACAATAGCAAGAAAGCTTGAACTCTTTATCGTGAATGGCCACAGAGGAAGCACTCACGCACGACTCGGAATTCTCGTGAATATGTGCAGCCTCAATAGGTTCGCGCACTCTTTGGTTCTTGTGCCGAAACAACACAGAAGTGATCACCAAAGAGCAGCACACAGCAGCATTTTTTACAGTGGGCTGCTAGATGAAGGCCGGAGTGACCTTTCAGTGAATTGAAACGTTCTCGAAGTCTAACATTCAGACAGCGACCTGTCCGACCCTAGTATACACGATTGCATGACAAGGGTACGGAGTAGACAACACCGGCGATACTGGATACATAATTATGATTATGACTAACACTGCATCTATTTCGCTGGACATATATCTGATTGGCGACTCGTCTATACTTTAACACAAAGTGGACAACTTGTTCCTGGCAGAAATAACCACTTGGACGTTATGTCTTGGTGCAACCTTTTTAGGCAGCATAAGCAGCATAAGAAATTTCCTGTTCTTCCATATGTTCACGGTTTTCCCCAGGGCCTAAAAAAGGCTTCAAAGTTCTCCATAAAGTTCTTCCCTCCATCCTGTCGTCGTCGTCATCATCATCATCATGATCATCGTCATCATCATCATCATCGCCATCCTGATTACGTCCACTGCGGGACAAAGCATGTTCCGCCAGTAACCCGGTCCTGTGCTTGCTGCTGCCAATTTATACCCGCCAGTTCAATGATTACTTTCAATCAGTTTTTACTGTAGATGACGGAATCGTACCACCCATACAATCTTCAGACCATTCACCAATAGAACCCTTGACAATTACCGAGCAAGGCGTGCTCAATCTACTCATAAATATCGATACCAAGAAGGGCCCGGGACCTGACAACATATCAAACATCTTCCTTAAAAGGTATGCAGAATGGGTAGCTACATATTTATGTTGGATCTTTAATAAATCACTGCAATCATGCACTATCCCCGCAGTATGGAAAACTGCAAAAATTATACCAATACACAAAGCAGGCAGCAAAACCATGCTTTCAAATTACAGGCCAATATCACTAACTTGTTCTGTTTGTAAATTGTTAGAACATATGATATAGAAACAGTTATGTATTTATTTAGAAAAAAAATCATATCCTGTCTCCTGTACAACACGGTTTCCGAAAAGGCTTTTCAACGGTTACTCAACTTTTGGAATTAATACACGATGGAGCCAAGTCCATTGATAACCATAAACAAATTGACCTCATCTTCTTTGCCTTTTCAAAGGCATTTGATCGTCTTTCTCATTCAAAATTAATAAGTAAATTAGAAGTTACTCTTGGAAATAGCACCATTGTTCAATAGAATAAGGATTACTTAACCAATCGCTCACAATTTGTACAGTTTCAGGACACCACCTTTAGAATAGCAGCAGTCACGTCAGGCGTGCCACAGGGCAGTGTCTTAGCATCAATGTTATTCACAATATTCATTAATCATCTGTCCCTCTCAACAGAAGTAAAACTAAGGCTCTTTGCAGATGACTGCGTACTTTACCATGAAATCAATACTCCTACGGATCACCTAATTCTTAACCGAGCACTAGAAGATGTACACACGTGGTGCAAAAAATGGCAAATGTCCCTTAATGTTGGTAAATGTGTCTTCATGACACTAACTCACAAAAAAAAAACACAGGTCCAACTTTTCTTACACGATTGACAACTGCCCCTTAGCCACAGTCTTTAGCCACAAATGTCTAGGAAAAACGATTTCAAACGACCTCAGGTAGGATACCCACATTGATAATATTACTAGCACAGCCATAAAAAGACTATTTTTATCGAAAAGACGTCTTAAACTCGCACCACCAAATACAAAACTAATAGCTTATACCACCCTCGTCAGTCTGTATTAGATTATGCCAGCCCTGTCTGGTTCCTGTATACCCCGCAACAGATTAATAAAATAGAAGCGGTTCAAAGAAAAGCAATAAGGTTTATTTTTGGCAAGTATAGACTGACAGACTCACCGACGCACCTACTCATTAACGCTGGCGTTTTAACACTACAAAACCGAACAAAACTAACAAGACTAAAACTAATGTTTCAACAACTCCACAACAAAATAAAAATAGATATCTCAAGGTATCTATCTTTTTTTTCACAGCA
This sequence comes from Rhipicephalus microplus, assembly GCF_013339725.1. Classification (NCBI taxonomy): domain Eukaryota; kingdom Metazoa; phylum Arthropoda; class Arachnida; order Ixodida; family Ixodidae; genus Rhipicephalus; species Rhipicephalus microplus. The sequence goes on from NC_051168.1 coordinate 67,542,966, forward strand.
GATCAACCAGTCATAATCATTCCCATACTCCTGTAGAATATTCTTTAAACACTAATTGCTTTAAATACTCATTTTCCCTCTAACTATTAAAGATTGGAACTAGCTGAAACCCACGTTGAACACTGAATCATCCATAAACTTGTTTACAGCTGCGATTGAAAGCGAATCGCTTGCCTCACAAATCGCACTAACAACATCACATCATCAATAAACAAAATAAACGAGTCAGTGTCATATTGCTAATACAGAAGTTTTGTTTTTTATGATTGTTATTTTCAAGTGATATCTTGTTTTGCTATTACTAAAATATTTTGATTGCGCGTTCTTTAATAGCAATGTATAACCTATGATTTGCATGCCATTTTGTCATTCCGGCTTTTTTGTGTTTTCTATTAATATGAATCTGTGTAAACAAATATTCGTTTTTATATGCCTTCCCTGCTATAATCTCTGATGAGATTGGCACTATTGTTAAATAAATAAATAAATAAACAAATAAATAAATAAATAAATAAATAAATAAATAAATAAATAAATACCTTAATCTCATCTGCCCACCTAACCTTCTGTCTCCCCCTAACTCGCTTGCCTTCTCTGGGAATCCAGTTAGTTACCCTTAATGACCAGCGGTTATCCTGTCTACGCGCTACATGCCCGGCCCATGTCCATTTTCTCCTCTTGATTTCAACTATGATATCCTTAACTCGGGTTTTTCCCTAATCCACTCTGCTCTCTTCTTGTCTCTTAAGGTTACACCTACCATTTTCCTTTCCATTGTTCGCTGTGTCGTCCTCAATTTAAGCTAAACCGTCTTAGTAAGTCTCCATGTTTCTGCTCCGTAGCTGAGTACCGGCAAGATACAGCTGTTATATACCTTCCTCTTGAGGGATAGTGGCAATCTACCTGACATAATTTGAGAGTGCTTGCCAAATGTGCTCCACCCCTATTCTTATTCTTCTAGTTACTTCAATCTCGTGGTTCGGCTCCGCGGTTATTACCTGCCCTAAGTAGACATAGTCTTTTACAACTTGAAGTGCGCTATTGCCTATCTCGAAGCGCTGCTCCTTTCCGAGGTTGTTGTACATTACTTTCGTTTTCTGCAGATTCATTTTAAGACCCACCTTTCTGCTCTCCTTGTCTAACTCCGCAATCATGAGTTGCAATTCGTCCACTGAGTTACTCAGCAATGCAAAGTTCTCGGCGAAGCGCAGGTTCAAGGTACTCTCCATTAACTCTTATCCCTACCTGTTCCCATTCTAGGCTTCTGAAAACCTCCTGTGAGCACGTGGTAAATCGCATTGGGGAGATTGTGTCCCTCTGCCTTACTACCTTCTTGATTAGTATTCTGTTGCTTTCTTTATGAAGCAATATGGTCGTAGTCGATCCCCTGTATATTTCTTCCAGGATGTTTATATATACTTCATCGACGCCCTGATTCTGCAGTGTCTGCATGACTGCTGATATTTCTACTGAATCAAACGCCTTCTCATAATCTATATGAAGGCGATGTATAGTGATCGGCTATATTCTGAGCACTTCTCTATTACCTGATTGATAGTATGAATGTGGTCGATTGTTGAGTAGCCTGTTCGAAATCCTGTTTGTTCCTTTGGTTGATCGAATTCTAATGTTTTCTTCTCGCTGTTAGCAATTAACTTTGTAAATAGCCTGTATACTACAGAGAGCAAGCTTATCGGCCTGTAATTCTTCAAGTCCTTGTCATCTCCTTTCTTATGTACTAAGATGATGTTACCATTCTTCCAAGACTATGGTACTCTTCCCGTCATGAGACACCTCGTAAACAGGGTGGCTAGTTTTTCTAACACAGTCTGTCCTCCATCTTTCAGCAGATCTGATGTTACCTAATCCTCACCAGCAGCTTTGCCTCTTTGCATGCTCTTCAAAGCTTTTCTGACTTCTTTCATTACTGATGGGGTGTCATCTGGGTTACTGCTAGTTCTCATAGTATTAAGGTCGTGGTTGTCCCGGCTACTGTACAGATCTCTGTAAAACTCCTCCGCTATTTAACTATATATCCTATCCTGTCATGTACGTCGTCAAACACTTTCCGCCAAGCAGCGGCACGTACCCACGGGCGGGTATGTACCACTGGTATGCGGGTATGTGCCACAGGTGATAGACACTTAGTATCTACACGGAGTGACGAAAACACGAATGGGCTATTATAAAAACATTACATCCGGGCACCGTTGACCTGATAAATGCAAAGAATAAATGTCAAGGTAGCAGGAATCGAACCCAAAAGCCATGCCAGGTCTCGAAACTACTTTCCAAATAGATCGCCAATTTTATAACTTTTACAAATGCACTGCTATGATACAGTCGTCGCATAGGCTTAAAGTCAATTGTAGTTAGCTTCCATGCACTGAAGTTTATGTAGCATGCAGTGTCCAACGCTACCGTCCTCGCGTGCATCAGCGCTTCATATCAGCTTCTGCGTTTGCTAATTCGCATGTTCCAGTTGGCATCGTTGCGCAAGTGCAAACTACTGGTTATATAAACATCTGCAAATATTCAACGTATGCCTGTGCGTGCAACATTTATGTATATCTAGCGTCATTTCGTGACGTGTCGCTCAATAAAAAAAATTGCTACACAGTCACCTTCCCTCCGCATGCTTCGCATAACGTCGATTCCCAAGGTACGTGGGATCTGCCGGTTTTTTCTGCCATCACGGCACAGCGCATGCAAGGAAACCACTACAGTGGTACCCACTGTAGTGGGTACCACTGTAGACGATGACGCTGATAACAATAACGATGATGATGATCACGCACAATGACTGCCTTGCGCAGTATATGACGCCTCGATATGCTCTACGATGCATTTCGTATGACTGGAAACAACCAACGACCTCTAGGGGAACGTACACAGACCTCGTCGTTGCCAACTTCAGCCTAGATCCGACGCCACGAAGCAGTTATGATGAAGGCAAAACAAAACTCAACACAGCGTACTAGTTATGACCAATAAACATTAACTTTACACCGCTGTGTCACTCATTTACATGCATGAGTGGTTTATGTTACGGATGATTTACGGTAACATCGAACGGTGCCACTGCTTCGCCCACTCATCATCATTCACTTTGTGGATATGCCGCGACCTTTTTATTTTTTATCTGACCGCGTGCACGTTTGCAGGAGCCGCAGCCAGTGTGAAGAAGCAGCTGGATGTCTGGTACCTGGGCAGCCTGGACTCCGGCTTGCACGGCATCCGAGGGAAGGTCTACGCGGCCTCCGGAGACACGCTGGTGCTGAGGGACTTCAGCTACGACGGTCGAGCGCCAGGTATAAGTGTTGCAGGGCATTGCTCTCGTTGGCGCAGTGTTCGAATACCGTTCTCACAAATACACTCGGTTAAAACATCAGAAAAACCGGTAACCACCACCCAAAACACCATTCCACTCACACAGACTCAAACTCACCAGAATATTACTCCTCCGGACTCACTCTGACTCAGACGCCTGGCTCAATCTGAGCTTAGTGAGTCGGGTCATGAGGGTGTTCGCCGTCCTATGCACACATGTATAGTGACTTCATGGTTGGTTGAACCTTGGGATTTGTGATTGTCGACCTTCAAATGACCGAGCGACGAAGTAAAACGAGTGCTTCAACCGTGGACCAAGTTAACAGCGACCTTCCTATTGTAAACCGATTACCGGTGTTTAACTCTCCTCTATATTTCAGGAGCCCGCTTCATTGTCGGCAGAGGAGACTCTCCGGACGGAAACGGCGTCCTCCTGACAGATGACTCTGGCAGGTAAACGCACGTGTTCTATACTTAGCATGATGTTCTCACGTTTTTCCACCTTTCCAAAGAATGCTTTTTGCCTGTATTTGCATACTACGCCGGGTGGCCGGTGTTGGAAAAGCTAGCTTTGACTAAACGTGAGCAGGTTATATGCCCTGAATGACGGGTATGTTGTACACTGTCGTCCTTTATGAAAGGGAACACGCGAGCACGTGGCCCGCCCTCTGCAGCGGCTGCCTACAGGACCATCATCAACCGACAGTAAAAAAAAGACGTTGGCTTTTGGCGTCACATATTGGCAAACGAAACAACCAGTTATGGCCGCTGTACAAGCGCTGCGAGCTACCGTATAGGCAGCCTTTGTAGAGAGCAGGTCACGTGATCGCGTGTTCCCTTTTATAAAGAACGACAGTGAAGAACTGAGCTGCTGCTGCGCATATCTTGCGCCACGTGTACCATACATTGGCTTACTCAAATGCTTAAACGCTGAAATAATGATCGCTAGGATTTTTACGTAATGATGTGACTGAGGCATATCGATCGTAGTGTGTACACATATTAAGTTTATACTTTCTTGCACTCACTATGTTTACATATATTATGCATGATTTGCGTGTGCAGATTACCTTACGGATGAGTTTTGGAGCCATCATATCAGCCTTGTCGTTTACTGTGTTTAACATCTAAACGAAACGTGTAATGGTAGACGCACATGCCTGAAAATGGCTGACTTGGTGACATAGACATTCTGTTACCTCATTATTCTCGTTGTGGTAGACAAAAAATTTAAAAAAAATGTTCGTTCAGTAGCTCATATGCCTTATGTAAAATCGTCCACATAAGCAGCCTCGCTAATGTTTACACTGCTATATTTTTCGAGCCAAGACTACAGAAGCAGGCCTCATCAATGTGCCCGTGCAGGAGGTTATGTTGCAATCCTAACACTTACTGTTTTTTTCTTTTTTTCTGCTATCTCCTGTAAGGAAAAATGCTACAAAATAAGAACTGAAGATTAGAGTATCTAGAGATCCATCACTGACGTATTTCGTCTCGAGAACGGAGTTTAGGACAGAAGGAGTGAGAAAAAGGTAATAGGGACAAAAAGAGACAATATAGAAAGAAATAGAAAGAGACAGATCTATAAAATAGACAGCAAAAAAAGAGAGAAAAAACAAGGAAAGCAGCCTATTTACACTATATTCCCTCAGGATTGGTACCATTATTAAATTGTTACCACTAGTGTAACTCTGCCTTGCTTATCCCCCACCCCCCTCTTTTGCTTAGCAACCAGGCAATCAAGGCGTACCGAAACCAGACGCTTGTTCTCAAGCTGACACCTGGTAACAAGATCACAGACTTCAACTGGTTCAGCGTGTTCGACAGGAAAGCAAAGGTAACGCATCATAATCTGTCGCGCCAGCGTCGCGAATGCATCGACACCTTACAACACGGTGATAACTCGTAACGACTTTGCGCCCTCAAAGTTATTTCAAGCAAGTAAAATATCCTTTCGCCTAACCGTAATTCGCACAATTGAGCATGTAAGAACGTTTTTATTCCGTACATTGCTTCGAAGGGCAATGTTTCGACTAAAACACTCTTTAGGAGGTAGGGGTTGTTACTAGAAGTAATTGTAATGTAATTATGAAGAAATAAAAGTGGACTAAAATATAACTTGCCACTGGCAGGATGACCCTGCAAGCGGCCTTTGAATAACGCGTCCGATGCCCTACTAGTGGTACCACTGAGCTACGATTGCGGTCATTCCCCCCCCCCCCCTAATCCACTTTATTGGGTATATCATCATCATCATCATCATCATCATCACCATCACCATCATCATCATCATCACCATCATCATAATAAGCCTGACTACGTCCACTGCAGGACAAAGGCCTCTCCCATGTTCCGCCAGTTAACCCGGTCCTGTGCTTGCTGCTGCCAATTTATACCCACAAACTTCTTAATCTCATCTGCCCACTTAACCTTCTGTCTCCCCCTAACCCGCTTGCCTTCTCTGGGAATCCAGTTAGTTGTCCTTAATGACCAGCGGTTATCCTGTCTACACGCTACATGCCCGACCCATGTCCATTTCCTCTTCTTTATTTCTACTATGATATCCTTAACCCCCGTTTGTCCCCTAATCCACTCTGCTCTCTTCTTGTCTCTTAAGGTTACACCTACCATTTTTCTTTCCATTGCTCGCTGCGTCGTCCTCAATTTAAGCTGAACCCTCTTTGTAAGTCTCCAGGTTTCTGCTCCGTAGCTAAGTACTGGCAAGATACAGCTGTTATATACCTTCCTCTTGAGGGATAGTGACAATCTACCTGTCATATTGGGTATATATGTGCGTTTAAACGTGCATGAGAGCGGTAGGGTTCAAAAACGTTTTTGTTTTCAAGTTCTTTTTTCTAAGGGTCTCAAACCACCACGAGGTCGAAATCTGTTGCGGTATTGCTGTTGTAAACGAGCCTTCAACGAACACGAGGCCTTCAGCCACTTTTCGGTGCCGTAATGGCGGAGTAACACGAGTTTGATGATCCAAATGTGGCCTTCGCTCATACAAATAACTCCTTCCTTCTGTATGCGCTCTGTTTTTTGGCTTCATTCTCCTCCTAGCCCCAGTGTTTCTCGTCGCCGTGCGAGGAAGATGAGCAGGGGTGCGCGGTTAAGACAAATATGCTTTTTCTGGTGCTGACGCCTCCATATTGTCGTGATGACGTCACTAACTACGCCGGGGATAGCGAAAGGCCCGGATAGGAGCACCCCGTTTTTGTTTTTTTGTTTTGTTTTAATATCGCGGCATGTCCGTGGCGCGTAGCGCTGCCACGTTTGGCAGTGTCGATTGTGACGTCAGTTTGAACTTGATGCGCGTGGATACATGACATATTAAAAGAAAAAAAAAATATGTAAGGTGGTTTATGGGGCCGTTTATTTTTCGCTTGTCTAACGCAGAGGAGCCTTGCTCACGTTGAAATTCGGGCCGACCTGCATCTGCCGAGGGCGAGGACGGTGGCAACGCACCTGGTTGGTGAGCACGCGAATGCAAGCGCCATCGTCATCGAGGACAAACACACGTTGCTGGTCAAGGACTTCTACTTCGACGGCTCGGTACCAGGTACGGTGGCTTCGTGGCCGTGAGTCAGTTCCATTGATGTGAGGCTACGTGGCTCTTACTCGCAGTGACCGCTAGGCGCGTAGCCACATAACTTTTTGGAAGGTGGGGAAGGTGTGCTTCACTACTCTTTTTGTATGTCCGTGCACGTTCGCTTTTACATGTGCCTGTTTAGATATGCATGCAAAATTGAAAAAAAATAATGTGCTGGAAAGGAGTGCATATGCCAGCATACAGCAAAGGCCACCACGGTGGCCTTTGCTGGGTGCTGGCATATAATTGAATGTCAGTTCCTCTACAAAAAAAAAAGATTGATTTCACCACAGGGACGGATCAATGAACGAGACAGCAACAAATTTTTAATGTTATACGAAGTAATTCTGGCAGATAACCCCTCCTACATTTCGAGTGATCTTCGTTCTGTCTATAGCTTCAACGCAAGCGAAGCTGAACCTAGCACATGCAAAAATGTTATTCGCATGCTGATCACAGTCAATAGAGGATGCGCGCAACTACGCCTGGCCTTTCAAAGTACACAACATGCGCCGGAACCATGCAGCTTCCCCCTCGGGTACCCCAGATGGCCATTTCGCGCGACAAAAGGCGACCGGCGCCTTTGTTCATTGCTTGAACCATGCTCGTCGACGTCGGTTGCCCCCACACGCTTTCATTCACGTATAACGTGCTACGGCCGGGGCGACGTGCAACCCGGACTTTTTATGGGGTGTCACGGTGACGGCAAACGCCTCTGAAGTGTGAATTAATATAATTAGCAACGACGTGCAACCCGGACTTTCTATGGGGTGTCACGGTGACGGCAAATGCCTCTGAAGTGTGAAATAATATAATTAGCAACAACGTGCAACCCGGACTTTTCATGGAGTGTCACGGTGACGGCAAATGCCTCTGAAGTGTGAATTAATATAATTAGCAATGACCTGCAACCCGGAATTTTTATGGAGTGTCACGGTGACAGCAAATGCCTCTGAAGTGTGAATTAATATAATGAGCAATGACGTGCAACCCGGACTTTTATGGAGTGTCACGGTGACGGCAAATGTATCTGAAATGTGAATTAATATAAATAGCAATGACGTGCAACCCGGACTTTTTATGGAGTGTCACGGTGACGGCAAATGCCTCTGAAGTGTGAATTAATATAATTAGCAACGACGTGCAACCCGGACTTTTTATGGAGTGTCACGGTGACGGCAAATGCCTCCGAAGTGTGAATTAATATAATTAACAATAACCACTGCAGCAGATTCAGCGCGGTATTTCACCCCTAAACTTTGTTATGCCACTTTAGACGGCCGAGTGACTTCATGATGTGTGTTCGAAGTATCACGTTCACTGGCAGTCTGTAGTTCCGGGTCTTTATGATCACATCCGGCCTTTTAAGGTTAATATCTGGTTTTCACTACCGGCCCGCGTTTAACTCCCGGCCTACAAATCTTCGCACTTCGTGTTCGATGGAGGCGAAAATGCTGTTGGCCCGTGGAAGAAGATTTGGGTGCACCTAAAGAATCCCCAGGTAGTGGAAATTTCCGGAGCGCTCCACTATGGCGTCTCTCATAATCATATATTGGTTTTAGGACGTCAAACCCCACTTCTCAATCAACTTTTTGCACTTCACCATATCGGTGGCTGCATACGGCTGAGGAAGGCCTCCGAAACTAGTTCGGTAGAAGATAGTCGTCACATCTCGAAAACGGTGCACAATAAGAATGGTAAAGGTGCTGGGATATTAATATTTCAAGATAGTCACGTTAATAAGAGGCGATGTTTTTGTGGTGTTCAAGGTTGCCGTTGGGTAGTTTTGAAAAAGGAGCCGAAATGCGAGCTCAAGGTAGTCAACGTACCCACATCACTTACGTCTATCGCCAAATTTGTAGTCACACAGAACAGCGTAGAACCTGAGTCCTTATTGTTGTTATCCAATAAATATAGTTTCGAAAATGAAAAAAAAAACGTCGCATCAAGTGCACAATTTTTTCGACCTTGCTTAGTCTTTGAGTTGCCAAAAATGACTCAAGTATTTATTTATTCATCGTCACGGCCAATGACATGAGAGAAAATGGTGGATAAAGATGTGACAAAATGCAGGGAGTAAAAAGGAGAAATGCAGACTTTAAAAAGAACAGTGTTTGTGCAATGATGGCGTTATATACCGCCTCGCGAAAATGACGGTTATCACCGCTTCCCCGGCGGGAAAAGTGATTCCGTTTATTGTGTGTGCCCAGTATAAAAGAAGTTTCGAATGTTACAAAATATAATGTCTACGTCATTGCGATAAACAAAGGTTTTAAACGTAGTGCGGCGATAATATTGATGTGCCGTGAAGAAAGCTACGGTAAGTTCAAGTGGCTCAATATTCGATCTGTTTCTAAAAGCTGAGGGGAAAGGCTGATTTATTGATTGATTTGTGGAGTTTAACGTCCCAAAACCACCATTTGATCATGACAGACGCCGTAGAGGAGGGCTCCGGAAATTTTGACCACCTGGGGTTCTTTAACGTGCACCCAAATCTGAGCATATGAGCCTACAACATTCCCGCCTCCATCGGAAATGCAGCCGCCACAGCCGGGATTTGATTGATCTATATCCGACTAGTCCGATGTACACGTTCAGTAACGCCATTGTTACACAAGCGAGTTAACCATGGTTAACCGCTTTGAATCGCGGTTCGCGCCAATCAGAATTCACTGTCGTTACACATCGCGAAAGCGTCCTCGGTCATGGCGTTAAGGCGGCTCACTCCACTGACGCCGCCATTTTTTCGGTTAACCGCCAAACCGAGGTTGTCAAGCTCGGCTTCCTACGATTGTGATTTCGCCTACCGTGTAACATAAATGAACCGTGGTCACACGTAACCGTGGTTACGTTAACCGCGGTTTACGCTACCTGCGTAACAGGGGTATAAATTATTATTTTGCATTTGAGTAATAATAAAATTGGCTGCTAAGTTCCTCAAAGCCAATGCTTGATGTAGCGAAAAAGTAGCCATGACGCCCACCTGAAATGTTCGTCGCCAGACGGGTTTCTAACGTAGCCAGCAAAGAGTGACCACCGACGGCAGCCCTCGTTCCAGTGAACGCAGTGAGAGGAGCGTAGGTTTTCAATAATTGTGCCGTAGTATGGCATTTATACCATACGTTACTATATATAGCATGGAGGAAGGGAGAAAATTCGGATGGAGCGTCACATGACAATGTGGAAGTGGAAGGTCAAAATGGTGGACGAGACGGTGATCTCGCGAGCGTTTACGTCGGCGTCGTAGAGCGTGAAGACGCGTTGATCGGTTTATGAATATACTGAGAGACCGAACTGCGTCGCAGTTTTATCACCGTGTGACAGCTTCGGAGCACGGCTACTTGGCGCCGCCTGCGTCGCTGGAATGACCGAATAGTCATGAGCCGGTGGTCACAAAATATGTAAGGATGAAATGTGGCATAGTTACTCGGCAGGCAAGTGCAACTCGTGGTCGGCAAGATTTTGCCGCGATCTGCAACAGGCACTATCCGGGAATCGCTGGCCGGAATGGGCGGCGTCATAGGAAGTCTATAATCCGTTTCATACATCATGTGCAACACTGTCGAAGTTAGCGCTCTTGTTTGCGCTGTGTACTGCCGCGACCAAAAAGTAGTGCGTCGCTTGGGGTGTACGAGAATCAATAAGTGCTTCTCGGGAAACTTCTAAGCATACATATTTGTCATCAGGTTAAAAAACAAACGCCCGTGTTGTCGGATAAACAATCCAAATATGCGAGTTGGTAATTTATGTTTGTCGCTTTCGTATCAGGTTTTCGCTCTCCGCGCGACCCGCGCCGCCGTTTTTTTTTTACTTGTTGTGGCAGCTTCGAAAAAATGGCGTCCAGCTCTGCGTCCTCGACCACCTCTCCTGCGCGAATTTTTTCGGAGCATCGCACATCAAAGCTGTCAAAGCACGCCAAGCAAGTAATTGCAAATGTGTAAGTTACTGAGAAAAAAAAATCAAGATTTCGAATTGAACTCGCAAAAATAATAAAAAAAATGGCACCACGTGGATTCAAGCCCATGCACTGTAAAACTACGGTGAACCCTCTGGAGCGACGCGTCAGACCACTCGGCTACAAAACCGCGCGGAGCAACACCTCGTGTTTTCTTTACGGACTACTTGCCTAGCCTTCACAGCGTTCCACCTGATGTATGAAGCGGAGTATAGCGAACTCAGGCTAGTGAAACCACGTGACATTTACTGTCACGTGGTTCCTCCTCCATGAACACTGATCTGGGTTAAAATGTTTGCTTCGTGTTTTTTTTTTCGTCGCTGCATGCAGACACGTACTTCGTAGTTGGAAAGGGCAACGAGCCGGGCATCCCGAAAGGAATCAAACTCATGAAGGAAAAAGGAAGGTGAGTCTTCAAGATTGTAGATAACGTGTAGATGCCAGATTATATAGGCTTCAGATTGAGTGCAGATGCTAGATTGTTCGTGGGTGACGTGAACCGAAGCAGGCAATGACGAGATCGCACCCATGTTGCTGCTGTCCGCTTGGCGGTCACTTGGGCGGGCACTTGGCAAACGTAATATCTAAAGCAGCGCAAGCTATACGGGACACGAAGTAGACACTTACAACGCTTACTCGCAACTGACAAGTTTATTAGACGAAGCATAAAAGAAAAACACGCAGAAATGCTTCTTCTAATAAACTTGTCTGTTGCGAGTAAGCATTGTAAGTGTCTACTTCTTGTCCCGTATTCGGCGCTACTTTAAATGGAACTATACCAACTAGCCCAGTTTTCGACCTTGCTACACTTGGCCCACCATTGCAAGCAGCATGGTTGTGCGCCACTGCTCACAGCCAAACTAGATTTTTTTAGGAGAGCAAACAACCACACCGAAAGGAAGACAATCGAGACCCTCTAGATTAAGAAGGCGGGTAGCCATTGCGTTATTCCCCCATCACTATAGATTTGAGCGGGAAAGACGGGTCACTTTTAAAAGACGGCCTGTATTCACGCATTCCCCTTGTAAAAAGATAGCCTGTATTCCCCTTGTGACGTAACCTTTTGCCGCACGCGCTCTACGTGACAAGGAAGGAAGAGGGCGCTTTAGGTGGACGACAAATCTCAGTCACTCCGCTTTTTCTTGGCAGATTCGAGAAACATTTTGCGGCAATCGATCCATGAGGCAATAAACACTGACACTGAGGTCGTTCAGTGGATGCTTGGAAAACGATAGGCACGAGTATAATTAGCAAATTTAAACTTGCCATAATTAGACGGGAATCGTTGAACGTACACAGTACCAGTGCACTGGGAATGTACGCCGGCGTGAACTTGCGTCTCACGCTTCCCGAGAACATCACCGTGGACGACGTGGACTGGTTCGCGGTTTCCTGCGCCAAGTGCACCAGGCCCCTGGTGCAGGGTACCATACCGAAACGCATCGACGTGCCCGCCAACCTCAACACAAGGTGGATCAAGAGGAAGGTGAGCGAGGAAGACGCTTTCGTGTTGCAAAATTAGTGTTTCATAGCGAGAACTCTTACCAAGCCGTGTTCCCGACTGTTATTCATCGCGTCGCACTGACCTTGAGCCGCTGCAGTGGCAGTTATGACGTCACGACACGCCATCCGCTGTGGAGGGGCGTTGCAGTTGCGCTCGCTCGTAGTCTCGCCGCTTCTGTACCACGTGATTAAGCCCAATGTAACTGTATCCGTAGCCTTAGCGAAACCGAGATACTTCTCGCTCGTGACAACAGACAGCGCAGCGTTCCTTGCATAAGACGATTTTGCGGATGTGTTTGAGTGCCGCCATGTTGGGCTGAGAACCTTTTGTGTTTTCTGCACCTTCAACAGCTAAAGAAACAGTGTCATGGTAGACGCATACGCAAGAAAACGGTTTGATTGGTACATACGATGTGAGAAACGACCGGTCATGGGCGATATGGAATCAGTGACAAGATTGCAACCCCGTCCCCCTTCAAGGCAATTCCGTAATCGCCTTGAAGGGGATGCGGTTGCTATCTCGCCTCCACTTCCATGTCACCAATGACCAGTTGTTTTGCTCGCCACTAGATGACGGGAATATAGAGGCTGTGGTTGCAGTCGGTCCCTCTTAAACTCGCTACAAGAAACCGACGGTGCACGCGGGTCAAGCTTTTGCGTGTTCCCTTTAATTAAAATTGACGCGGTACATTAACAAGGAAACATCTGCTTAACAGCCCAAGATGGTGGCACCCATATGTCTTGCAGAAAATGGTCTTATGAGCGCCGTTTTTCTTTTTTTCATGCGACACCAATTGGTCCGACATCACTGGATCATTGATTAAAATCAACTGAAGGAGCCATTTAAAAGAGCGGACATTCTTTTTAAAATAGGTTTTTGCGGCGCCTGGTGGAGCAGATCTCAACCTCGCGATTTCTACTTTGCCTCCGAGATTCGCGTCGGCTGCACGGCGAAACTCAAGGTTAACCCAAGTAACACACCAGTGCACAAGAGCACCTAAGTGATAAGGTTAGGGACTGCTTTTTTTCCCGGTAAACTTTAACGCAGCCCACGTAAGCAAGAAGGCTTTTTTTTTATTTTGCCTTATGTTCTCTGAAACAGAGCCGCTAAGTGACGATGCGGTGCTCGCCGGGCCATGAACCATTTTTGAGGTTGTCACGCAGCAGACGACCCATCCTGGCCGCTGCACTAAGTTTATGCGAAGGGTGTTGCGTGGTGCTCCCTGGCCTTCCGTGTCTTTGTGTGTTGCATTTACAATAACGTGGCCTTGAATGTTTCCTTTGCGGGCAGCATGGGCTCAATAAAGTGCCCGGGTAGCCGCACGTTGTGGCTTCTTGTTGATATATCGGTTACACTATAGTGTAACCAATCCTTTCGCTCTGCCGTGTTATTGAAGCGAAATATACAACTCGGCGACTACTCAGTCACTGTCTGACCCCGATCACAAGAAGTACATTATCGAAGTCACAAAATCCGGTGGCCATGGCACCTTGGCGCTATAGCTCCAAGGTGTCATCGCCAGCGGATATATCCGACAACTATACTTCACGATCGATGTTGGCTCTTATCCTAGTGCAGACCACGCGGGCATCATTGGCTATGTGGTTCGCGGGACCAACTTCATGACGCGTGAGCAATGAAAGTGCTACAAATACAGGTAGGCATATTGCCACATTGAATAAGCAGCGCGAAGAGGACAACGAAGAACACGCGCAGCGGGTGAAGAAGACGAGGTTCTCTCCCGATCAGTTTGCCAGTATTCTAATACAATTAAAGTGAGTTCCCTGGATTCAACTGCTGCTGTTTCTGCATTGTGACACTGGTGGAGGAGCTGGGTACATGTTCGGGACGCCTGACAACAGCCCCGCATCTGGTCAAGAAAGACTTCCGCGCATCGACACCCCCGTTCACCGCAGCAGCCGGCGCCTGTTAGGCCTCAGCCCGGAGTTTGGTCCATTGCCGGAAAGCGTGACTGTGCCAGAAAGCATGACGGCGCCTGGAAGCACTGGCCCCAACAATTCCAGCCCAAGCACTACACAGGTGACTGTTTTGAACCCTCGGCTTCCGGTTGACTTCCACGGAAACGCATATGAGGATGCACATGACTGGCTCGAGGAATTCGAGCACACAGCGAATGTTAACGGTTGGAACACCACACAGAAATTGGGCTACGTTTATTTTCCGCTTCAAGACGGAGCCCGAACGTGGTTCACGAATCGCGTGTGGTCGTCTTGGGACGAGTTCCGGCAGAAGTTTCTCGACACGTTCGCGAGCACTGAAAGACGAGAAATCGCACAGCGTCTCCTCGAGTCACGGATTCAGAAACCAAATGAATCCGTTACGATGTTTGTTGAGGACATGGCGCGGCTATTTCGTCGAGCAGATCCTAATATGCCCGAAGCCAAAAAGGTTAGCCACCTCATGCGGGGCGTTAAGGAGGAGCTGTTCGCTGGCCTCGTACGAAACCCGCCTACAAGTGTGGATGAATTCTCCAAGGAGGCGACATCTATCGAACGTGCACTGCATCTACGTTATCGCCAGTATGACCGCCCAACTCACAGTGCACCGATAAGCGTGGCAGCCTCTACCACAGCAACAACACCTGACGAAGGTTCTTTGCGCCAACTAATACGAGAAATCGTACAAGAAGAGGTCAAAAAGCTCGTCGCCAAACCGAATGACTGCGCGATCGCCTCAGTAACGGAAGTTGTACGCCAGGAGATCAGGCAAGCGCTCTCGCTGCCTGAGCCGAACACGAGCACTCCCAGGGCAAGTTATGCAGACGTAGTCCGCCGACAGCCAGCGAACGTGCCGACACCACATCAGTACCACCAGCAACATCCGCCGACAGCGCCTTGGTACTACAGAGAAACTTCGATGCCGAGGCGGCCACCACTTCGCAAAACTGACATCTGGCGTACTCCTGATCATAGGCCCCTGTGCTTTCACTGTGGGGAAGCAGGCCACATCGTTCGGTATTGCCCGTATCGCGCCGCAGGGTACCAAGGGTTTCCTTCTACGGTTCCTCGTCGCCATTTCAACGAAACATCTGACGTCGACACGAGTGTCATGACCCCAGGGATGTTCCTCCTGAGTTTCGGTCACGCTCACCCTCTCCTGGGCGTTTTTCTCCATCCTCTAGACGGAGCACCACTGACATGCCAAGAGGGAGATCTCCTAGTCCACGCCGGGGAAACTAAAAGCAGCGACCTTAGGGGGGAAGGTTGCGAATCGTCGAAGTGCTGAAAATCCCCCATTACTGCCGAGCGAAGAGAGACACATTTTCAATGAATCGACGAAAGATGGGGTTGTTACTGCCGAAGTTGCAATTACGATTGACGGACATGACGTCATGGCATTGGTCGACACTGGCGCGGACTTCTCAATAATGAGTGAGAGTCTGGCAGACACGCTCAGGAAGGTTAAAATGGAATGGACAGGACCGCAGATTAGAGGAGCTGGAGGGCAGCTACTCACACCTACCGGAAAGTGCACCGCAAGAATGAAGATAGGGGATGCATCCTTCGTCGCAACTTTTGTTATCCTTTCTGAGTGTTGCAAGCAGGCAATCTTGGGGATGGATTTCTTGCGTGAATGTGGTGCCATCATCAATATTCCGGACGGTGTACTGACCTTTTCAGCGGATCAAAGCGCAGCGCTACACCGAAAATCCCTACGAGTCATTGACGATGTGACCGTACCTCCGTTATCGTGCCGCCTTGTTCCAGTCACGAGCAGCGAGCAGAATACTGGAGAAGGAATCGCTGAACAAGTATTGACGCTCCTACTCTCTCGCGGTGTTGCAATTGCCAGAAGTATCGTCAACGTTGTGTGCGGTGAAGCAGAGGTTCTGTTGACGAATTTCACCAACGAGCGACGACACATTACACAAGGCACTACAGTTGCCTACTTCGACGAGATCACCGAAGTCCGCGAGTGCTGTGTAGTACAACAGGACGAGCCGCAAGCCACGTCAGCCCCACCACCTATTGACGTAAGCTCGGATTTGTCAGCAGCGCAGAGACAGCGTCTAGTAGATCTTCTTCACCAGTTCAAAGACTGTTTTTCATCGACCTCGAGGGTCAGTCAAACGCCACTGACGAAGCATCGGATAATAACGGAGGAGACGGCAAGGCCAATACGACAGAACCCATACCGCGTAGCACCGAAAGAGCGTGAAGCAATCCAGGAACAAGTGAAGAAAATGCTCGATGATGACGTCATCCAGTCGTCAAGAAGTCCTTGGGCATCGCCGGTAGTGCTGGTTAAAAAGAAAGACGGAAGCTTGCGATTTTGTGTCGACTACCGCAAGCTGAACCGTGTGACAAAGAAAGACGTGTACCCATTACCGCGCATCGATGATTCACTCGACAGGCTGAGGTATGCACGCTACTTTTCGTCAATGGACCTCAAAAGTGGGTATTGGCAAATAGAGGTCGACGAGCGAGATAGAGAAAAAACGGCTTTTGTAACGCCTGACGGGCTTTATGAATTTAAAGTCTTGCCATTCGAATTGTGCTCAGCCCCCGCAACATTTCAGAGACTGATGGATACCGTTCTGTCAGGCCTTAAGTGGCAGACATGTCTGGTCTATCTGGACGACGTCATTGTTTTTTCAAAAACATTTGAGGAACACCTGAGCAGGCTGCTATCGGTATTTAGGGCAATAAGGTCTGCCGGCCTGACACTGAAACCCGAGACGTGTCATTTCGGTTTCAAGGAGCTTAAATTTTTAGGCCATGTGGTGAGCCATGAAGGTGTTCGACCTGATCCCGATAAGATTGCGGCCGTCAGAAAATTTCCGGTACCAAAAGACAAGAAAGCAGTCAGGCGTTTCCTTGGCCTATGCGCATACTACCAAAGGTTTATTGCCAATTTCTCCAACATAGCCTCGCAGCTAACACGACTCACAAGAGAAGACGTTTCGTTCACATGGGGCGACGATCAACAGGTGGCATTTGACGATCTCCGACAACGCCTGCAGACTCTGCCTGTGCTTGCTCACTTTGATGAGGATGCTCCTACCATGGTCCATACAGATGCCAGCAACGTGGGTTTAGGCGCTGTACTCGTCCAGTGGCAAGACTCAGCCGAGCGTGTGATCGCATATGCTAGTAGGACGCTTTCCCACGCCGAGTCCAACTACTCCACAACGGAAAAAGAGTGTCTTGCTGTCGTATGGGCGGTTATGAAGTTTCGTCCGTACCTCTATGGTCGTTCCTTCCACGTAGTCAGCGACCATCATTCCCTCTGCTGGCTGACCAACTTGAAAGACCCGTCTGGTCGGCTCGCACGGTGGAGCTTACGCCTCCAAGAGTTTGATATGACGGTCGTGTATAAGTCCGGACGGCAGCACGCCGACGCCGATTGCTTATCAAGGTCACCGATAAAGCGCGACGATGACACAGAAGATGACAGCATGGCGTTTGTAGGAGTCGTTGACACCACTACGATTTTGTGCAAGCAGAAAGAAGACAGTGAATTGCTTCCTCTTATTGAATTTTTGAATGGCCGGACAACAACCGTCTCTAGAAGATTTGCAAGGAGCCTGCCGTCATTCTGCTTACGTAGTGGTGTTCTCTATAAGAAGAACTTTTCTCCCAGAGGAAGCACCCACCTACTTGTCGTTCCGACGTCACTTCGTGAGGAGATACTTTGTGCTTGCCACGATGAGCCAACGTCTGGTCATCTCGGATACACACGCACATTGGCCAGAATCCAACAGAAATACTACTGGCCAAGACTTCCAGCTATTGTGAAGCATTACGTGCGCACGTGCCTCGATTGCCAACGACGAAAATCGCCACCGTTAAAACCAGCTGGGCTATTACAACCAATTCAAGTGCCCACGGTACCTTTTGCCCAAATTGGAATGGATCTCCTTGGACCATATCCGACTTCCCATGCTGGCAACAAGTGGGTAATAGTCGCCACTGATTATCTTACGCGCTATGCCGAAACAAAGGCTTTGTCAAGTGGCACCGCCGTTGAAACCACACGATTCTTCGTAGAAAATATCGTCCTGAGGCATGGTGCTCCAACGATCATAATAACGGATCGAGGTGCCGCTTTCACGGCCGCGCTCCTGAAGACAGTGCTTGAGCTCAGTGGAACCGCCCATCGGAAAACCACTTCCTATCATCCACAAACCAACGGCTTAACAGAACGCCTCAACAAGACTATTGCCGACATGTTGAGTATGTACGTTGACGTGGATCACAAGAACTGGGACGACATTCTACCGTACATCACGTTCGCCTATAATACAGCGCAGCAAGAAACTACACGAAGAACGCCGTTCAGTCTCCTTCATGGCCGTGAAGTGACGACGATGCTTGACGCCATGTTACTGCACGACTGCAATGACATTGATTTGGACGCTGCATCTTTTATCCAACGAGCAGAAGAAGCGAGGCAGCTTGCGCGCGTCCGAATCACCCAGCAGCAAAATTATGGCGCCCAACGTTATAATCTGCGACACCGACATGTCGTCTATCGGGCCGGCGACAAAGTCTGGGTATGGAGTCCTATCCGCCGCCGGGGACTGTCTGAAAAATTGCTGAAGAAGTATTTTGGCCCCTACACAGTTTTACAACGCCTGAGTGACGTTAATTACATGGTCGTTCCTGACAACCCCTCGACAACTCGCCAGCAAAAACCAGAAATCGTGCATGTTGTGCGAATGAAGCCCTACTTTTCGGACTGATTTACACCATACATCTACTACACCGTCTTTTGTAGAAGAGCATCGGGACGCTGCTCTCTGGAGGGGGGCAATTGCCACATTGAATAAGCAGTGCGAAGAGGACAACGAAGAACACGCGCAGCGGGTGAAGAAGACGAGGT
The DNA here is from genome assembly GCF_013339725.1 of Rhipicephalus microplus. Taxonomy (NCBI): domain Eukaryota; kingdom Metazoa; phylum Arthropoda; class Arachnida; order Ixodida; family Ixodidae; genus Rhipicephalus; species Rhipicephalus microplus. The sequence goes on from NC_051168.1 coordinate 67,562,193, forward strand.
TCTCTCCCGATCAGTTTGCCAGTATTCTAATACAATTAAAGTGAGTTCCCTGGATTCGACTGCTGCTGTTTCTGCATTGTGACAATATAACTGCGTCACCAGGGGTCTCGTGAAACAACCAAGGGGGAAGTTCTTCATCGTCTTCGAAAAGGTAGGCTGTACATAATGTGGCGCATGTCGGTGACTTGGTGGCCTATAACTATCCCTAAGAAGAGAGCAGAGTGGATTAGGGAACAAATGGGGGTTCACGTCACATCACATCACTTCAATGCCTTAAAGACCCCCATGTAGGGGGTACTACATAAGGGGTGGGTTACAGGTAAATGTACACAGGTTTTCAAATGGAAATGTGCGCGGTGACCTTCTCTTTAAATGTTGATGGACACGTGATGGCTGGAACGTCACAGGGAAGGCCATTCCAGTCCACTGCTACACGGGGGAAAAAGAGGCAGAAAAAAATTGCCCGCAGCTTCCCTCGGGGGAACACTGAGGAGGATGCGGAGCTCGACCGGCAATCAACGACTGCTTGCACGTAGCACACACGACGTAGTCGGCATAGTCGGTGCCCTTTCCAAACGTATCGCAAAGAACCGACAACGCTTTGGAGTTGTTCTGAATGTTGCCGATCCGAGTTAAGTTGTTATCGAACCAAAGACGATCACACACCTTGCAGGTGTGGCCGAAGCTTCGGTCGAGGAAGTCGCGCTTGAAGCGAGCGTTGGGCGTGGCATACTGCTTGGCGCGCCACGCCGCTACCTCGGCGCGCTTGCGCTCGCGGGCAGCATCGGGATCGGCCTCTCGTCGCCGACGCTTGCACTCGGCTTCCCGTTTCGAAAGTCCGGGTCCTCTTGTCGACGCTTACGTTTCAAAGCGGCCGAATCCGGTGCTGCTGCTCGACGCTGACGTCTCTCAGCGGCTTCACGTTCTCTAAGTTGAGAATCTTCCGCTCGACGCCGACGTTTACGTTCGGCGTCGCGAGCTCTTCTCCGCGCTGCCTTGTCTTCGGACGACGACTTGGTTGCGGTTCCGCCAACACTTTGGCCGGCGCTGGTCGAAGGGACGTCGATCATTGCGACCTCGGACGTCGACGCGCCGTACAAACCAACCGACGAGCGGCAACTGAGTGAGCGAGCACCGACCTTGAGTATATATACAGCGCGACGGCGCATGCACTGTCAGCTGTCGAATGTTCGAGAAGGGGGAGAAGCGCAACGGCGCATGCGCGCGCGTCAGCTGCCGATGTTCTCGAAGCGCGACGGCGCATGCGCGCTCGTCAGCTGCCGATGTTCTCGAAGCGGGACGGCGCATGCGCGCTACATTATACAGCTAGCGAATGTTCGTGAAGAGGAGAAGCGCACGCGGTGTGTAGAGGAGGAAGGGTGCACAGATGGTGGAGGAGTGAAGCGCGCGCGGTGTGTAGAGGAGGAAGGGATGCACAGATGGTGGAAGAAGGAGGAGGAAGCTTGCGGACGGCGCCGCACTACAAGCCTCAAGTATTAGATGCTCCGCATCTAAAAGTAGTAGTGCGAGCATGTGTACGGGCAATTTGAAACGCGTGGGCAGTGTGGTGAGATATGCGCGTTGGTGGAACGATGTAGGGTGCTTGGTTAAGAGGGCTGTGAAAGAACTTGTGTAGCAAACAAAGGCTGGTAATGCGGCGGCGCACTGAAAGATTCGAAAGACCAGTTTCACGTTTAAGGGATGATATGCTTATGTTATATGAATATGAAGAATGTATGAACCTAGTGGCGCGGTTTTGCACAGACTCTAATTCATTTATCAAGTATACCTGGTGCGGGCTCCATATGGGAGCTGCATATTCTAGTTTAGTTCGGATTAAAGATTTATAGGCGAGAAGTTTGATGTCAGGTGGGGCATGACGCAAATGACGCTTCAAAAAACCCAGAGTTCGGTTCGCTGATGATATGACGTTCGTGATATGCGTGCGCCATGAAAGATCACTGGATAAGGTGACGCCTAGGTATTTATAGGATTTAATTTGTTCAAGAGTAGAGTTAGCTATTACGTAAGAAAAATGCAAGGAATTATGCTGGCGTTGAAAAGAAACGAGTTTGCATTTAAAAGGGTTACGCTCCATCAACCACAGGTCGCACCAAGGATATTATAGTGTAAATCAAGAGGAGAAAATGGACATAGGCCGGGCATGTAGCGCGTAGACAGTATAACCACTAGTCATTAATGGGTACTAACTGAGTTTTTCGCTGCTCTCGACTGCTCTCGCCACGTTATGGGCGACCGTACGGAAGAAAAAGCGAGGATCGCAAGCCTCACGGCCTGCCTTCTCGCTCTGGAAAGCGAGGCAGACGCTGCAAAAGCCGCCAAGGAGAGGATAACGTGTCTGCTTCCGACCATTGCAGACGCTGCCTTTTCCGTGAGGCGCCGGCTGCTTGATCTGCGGAGTTTGCCATAGACGCTCGGACTCAGACCACATGAATGACGGGCAAAGACACAACTGCCACGCTTTCCTCGCTTGTGCAAAATGGCGCGGCGCGAGACCGAGCGTCACCACGTGATATTGCCGACGCGCTGTAGCTGCTTACGAGAGTGGAAGAGGAAATAACAATTAAAAGAGTTCATTACACCTTCTGCAGGATATGAAATTTGTTTTTACAAAGAGTTTTGGTGACAGAAAACTAAGCGTTCGCTCTTTTTTTCCAACCACTCGAAAATTGCTGGCGCCCACTGGTTTCGAGGCTACTCATTCGGAGCCGTAAAAGAGATCGACGAACTCCGCTTACGAAAAAGACCGCTTCTGAAAAGGAGCTCGCTCTGTGCCGTGTGTCTGTGGTCAGGAACTCCTTTTCGGAAAAAGACCGCTCACTTAAAAGACATTTAAGTGCCCGTGTGACAGGGGTATAACTGGATTCCCAAAGAAGGCAAGCGAGTTAGGGGGAGACAGAAGGTTAGGTGGGCAGATGATATTAAGAAGTTTGCGGGTATAAATTGGCAGCAGCGAACACAGGACCGGGTTAATGGAACATGTGAGAGGCTTTTGTCCTGCAGTGGACGTAGTCAGGCTGATGGTGATGATGACGATGATGATGAACTATCGCTAAAGTGATCAATTGCCAATGTGGCGCCCAGCCAATCGATCTCTTGTCGCTTTTCCCCAGATCGGTAGCCGCGATACCGACATGTTCCTCGTTTCCTCGCGCATCGGGGTGCTGCTCGTAGTGTTTGATCGCATAAGCAAAACGCTGATTTATCTTATACCGTCGCTGTGCAGACGCCACTTAAGGGCATTCAAATAAAAGCCGTTGCCGCCGTGGACGGCTGACGAAGAAAAGTGTGTGCATTGCACGTGCACATACAGCTGATCTTGGTACGTGTGGCGTGCTCAAACGTTGGATGCACGCCTCAAATTCTGCAGTGCAAGGCCGAGTCGTCCAGATTTTTGCGATGAACTCCGCTCAGTCTTAGCTCTGGACCTTGTCCACAGCTCCGCGGCGCTGTCTTCACGCTGTGTTCTAGTTTGACTTTGGGCGCCACATTTTATGTATTCAAAAATACCTGCAGAACCCGAGGCCATTATTGAAGACGGTGGGGGGGGGGGGGGGATACACAAGATAGCATAGGCTAACATAAAATGGAAAAACATACTTAAAAACCAGATGAACACAAAAAGATATTAACCAAAATGTAGCTATGAGTGTGTCAGTATATTTCTGAAGGACGCTTCAGTTTGGCAGTCAGCAATCTTCCGTGGAAGCCGATTCCACTATAGGAGACTGTGTGCTGAAAAAAATAAATATTAGTAGACGCTTGTTCTGCAAAAACTTTCTCTTAATTTTTGAGGGTGGCCAGTTCACTTACATAAGAATTCACATGGAAGCCTACCTGTTGATAGTGTTCGTCGTTGAGCTTGCTGCTTGTGCGGTTGAAGCAACTGTAAGCTAGGCTGTTGAACAAAGTTGTTTTGACGCATAACTCGACGCGAAACAATGTCTTGCTGCCCGGGTACCTTTACAAGAATAAATACAGTACGCAGTGTATGTATATATTACTTAGAAAAACTTTCCAACGCCACAATATATTAATAATGCAGCACGTGAGGACACGGAAGTTTCCTCTATAGCAGTACGCGATCCCCTGCCGATCGCGCCCTACGTCACCGTATATTGCGTACTACGTCACCATGCGTCGCCCGTTCCCGCTTTCCCACTTCAGTCCGCGCGGAGTGATTCGTGAAACGGCGGAAGCCCCAGCCAACATTGAGATCCTCGCGGGACCAACGCCGAAATCTTCGCTTGTAGCGTGAATGGTACCCTGTCGCGTGAACGCTGCTTGTGGAGGGACCCCAAAACACGTCACATGTCACGTTACTTATCCCTCCACGATCACGTTCGTCATGTGAGTACAGCTTTAAAGAACACTTGACGTACAAAATTTTCGAAACCGTCCACTATACGGCGCTTCTCATTATCATGTCTTGGTTTTGAGATTATTATTATTATTATTATTATTATTATTATTATTATTATTATTATGCTTCGCGCAGTATACGTGATATCTTTTTTTTTACAATCGGGCTACCAGCTAACTAATAATTCCTCGCAGACCCGAAGACATCAAGCTCACATATCCACTCTTTTTTCGACATTCTTGCATGGGACAGTCACGGCTGGGCCTGCTGAGAGTTCTGGACCCGCCTGACGACCCGAAAGACTACAAGAACTGCGAGACCATCGTAAAAGACACGATTCAAGTGTCGTGGCACCTGGAGAACGACCTGATCCACTTCTACGTGCGAGCCATGGGTGGTCAGTGTTTTTTATTTTTAATTTGCATGCATTATGTCTGTTATGCAGAAAAAAAATATGAAGAACGAAAAAAAAGTTCATTTCTCTTTGGAGACGACGGTTTATAAGCAATTGTTTTGGGCAGTTTTCTATATCGTAATGCGAAAGAGCCATGAAGCGTTGCACGTACCGACCCAAGTAATTTCGTGAGTGCGAGTTCACCGTAGAGCTATTTGCTTATTTCGTACGGGTACCAAAACCGCAACGTAATCACACCAAGAAAGTGACGGCGTCCGGAAAATGGTCTATACATAGAGTCACTCTATATGCTACCCTTACCTAGAGGTAACTATAGTAACTATAGTAACTATATATAGTCTGTATAACTATACAGTGACTATAGTCTATACTTGGCGGCAACTCATCTTAACGTTGGAGTGAAGGCTACGAATATAGTGCCTAGAATATATTCTATAGGCTCTACTATATGGAGGTGGGGTTGCCGCACCTCTATGTTGCTCCGCTGTGGGCCGTTCCACGCGCTTCCCGCACAGCCGCAACGCACGTGCCGGGACCCCTACCGCCCGCAAGCGGGGGACAAATAAGCCAATTGGCGACGCTCTTTCCCCCTCTGCTTGGGTGCGGCAGGTGTGCCGGCACGTGCGTTGCGGCTGTGCGGGAAGCGCGTGGAACGGCCCTTAGGGCCTTTACACACGCTACCCGCACAGCCGCAACGCACGTGCCAAGAGCCCTGCCGCACGCAAGCGGGGGACAAATAAGCCAATTGGCGACGCTCTTTCACCCTCCGCAGCGTCGCCTGCGGCAGGGGTCCCGGCACGTGCGTTGCGGCTGTGCGGGAAGTGCGTGGAACGGCCCTATAGCAGTAGGGCAGCTTGCGGTTCCGTCGAGGTTTGCTCGCTTCCACATCGTTGGCGCGTTCATAAAAAAAGAAAAAAAAATATTCTGAATATGAGAAACATTTTTGATTTTCCGGTGTACACTTTAGTGTCCCGTTACCAGTATATTTTTGTAAGAGAATTCATAAGCAGCGTGCTCATCTTTCCTTGGAAAACGGGTTGCCGGGAAAAGTTGGTAAGAATTCTTTCGAGATGAACAATAACTGTACTTTATCCAACAACTTCCCGCAGATGTCTCAGTCGCATTATAAATCGGTATATATATATATATATATATATATATATATATATATATATATATATATATATATATATATATATATATATATATATATTTATTTATTTATTTATTTATTTATTTATTTATTGTGTGAACATATCTGCAAACATATTTTGGATTCCAATGGTGAGTTCTAGTGGCAGATTGAGGGTGGTAGTCAAGCGTTTCAATGAGAGAGTCGAAGTGGATTCAGAGTGAAAGTGACTCCGAGAAGCAGGAAAAGTTGCTCTGCCGAAATTGGTGTGGTGGACCGGCGCTTTGCGCTCGTTCGTCCGCTTGGTGGCGCCGCCTCTCCCGTGTGTTTTGCGGCAGCTCCGAGTCTGAAAGCTCCATTTCTTGCACGAGCAGTTCATCGATTCGTGTTGCCGATGCTGAATATTGCTTATGCCTTTTAATCCAACTGGATTCGACAGCGGAATTGGCGGAACGGAATAGCTACTACCAACGCCTCCTATATTTCCCGTGCCTGCCGGATGAGCGCGAAATGCTGGTTATCTATGGCGGCGCTGCCTACGTAGGAATAAAGGTCTGTGTACTTGGCCTTGGAGATCGGCAATTTTGGCGTTTGCTACTACTTTCAAAGGATGCCTTGTATTAAAAAAGTTCCTCTCCGAATGACGACGTCACTTACGTAGGGTTAATTATTTAATTACGTTTACGCCTTTTTAAAACTTTTAACGTTGTTTTTGTTGCATATAAGCTCCAAAAAAAACGTAAAAACTTCTTTGAAGGCACCCCTACTTGAGTGGCGTCACCACCATAGTTTCGACGACCGCCGCTTCCTAAGTGACCGCCGATAATCCGGCAGGCACGGGGAATCTAGGAGGCGTTGCTACTACACGCAAGGTATTCATTCTGGGCAACTCGAGGTCTTTCATTTCCCCCTTGCTTCCATGCTTGCTCCGGCGACTCGGATAGTGTTCCAATCGCGGATTGGAACGCAATCCGCGCTTGTCACTTTAAACACTTCGCCCAGCTGATATATTTTTCTGAATAATACATTTCTCAGAATTTGTGGCTATTCTTTTCTTTTTATTATTGCCTTTTCATGTTCATCCCACTTCGTGACTATACATTTTAGCTATTCTCTTTTTTATTTTCAGCGTTTTTTTTCCATAAATTTTTGTGTTACTTTTTGCGATGTTTTACGTATAAGTTTATTTGACAATCTTATGCATGATTGACTGCCATTCCTGCTGCTTTGCCAACTTATGAACGGAGTCGGGACCTCGTAAAGCTCTTGATCTTTTAGTCCTGTAATCCTCCTAATCAAAAGGAAATGATTGATTGATTGATTCAAAGGCGTTGCTCGACGCCAGAGTCGAGCACTCGCTCCCAGAGTCGATCAGCTGCTCTGACTCTGCCATTGGAATTCGTCAATTTTTTTTTAGTGGTGGCGGGAAAACGGCGCACCACACTGCTGCATGCTTAACGCAACGCTTTTCATAGTAAAAATAAACTTCATTAACGACGTCATTCCTATCACAGTAATGCACTCTACGTTGATGCTCTGCAAGGGGCCTGACGTGCCTCGAGCCTGTCAACTTTGGAACGGCGACTGCAAATCATTATAATTAAACTGATGTGATGGGATAACGCAAATAGTTTTGGCTTTTCAACACGAAAGACGACTGAATGCTGTTCTCATCAAGCAAAAGAGAGTAGTATGTTCGGACCCCGCTCTGCTACTAAACAATGTTGCGATAACAGCAAAACAAGGAACACAAATTTCTGGGAGTGACTATCGATCAAAAACTCAACTTTCTCACCTTAACACGCTAAAAGATAAGAAAATAAAGTACTCATAAACACCGGAGTTCCGATTGAACATGCCTTCTCCGCTACTGGTGTTCGATAGTGGGCAGTATTTTAGATTATGGTCGCGTTGTCGAAGGCTGCGCAAGGGAGTCCTGCACTCGAAGTCCCGACCCTGTACACAATCTTGGTCTCCGTTTGTTCGGTGGTGTTTATAAAAACATCACCGGTGCAAAGTTTATGCGCACGTTGCAATGAATGTGTCGCCGAAGAATGGTAACAACCATGTTCTGAGGATTAGGGCATCACCTGATCGCACAAGCCCATTGTCACGAAAGCCATTGTCACCAGCCATTGTCACAAGTCATTTTCACGAAATGTGGCTCACGCTTGCGTATGTCGCAACAACTCGCAAGTCATTTTTACGCTCCTAGGAGCACTGCCACATGTATGCCGTTTCCGAAGAGGCACTCAAACAAGCCACCAAGTCTGCCCACATAGTGAAAAAGGATACTCTGCCCAGACCACATGAATAAGGAATTCCGCGTGCTTCTACAGACGGAGTATTACGCAGACAGGAGTAAAAAAACGAAACGCCATGTCTGCATTGGCGTCGTGACAAGAGATTGTATACTGTCTGTTACAGACTTCCTCAGTCCATGCTCATATTTGTAGCTGAAGTGTACATCGAGACGAAAACATTCCGACCAACTGCATGAAAAACACGTGTCTTTCCACTCTGATTTAATTCCTGGAGATGATCCTCTTGTACCCTTGTCTGCAGTGCCGAACTGCGTAAATGTGGCTTTTTTTAAATAAGCTGTAAACGACATCATTCCACGATTCCTCACTTGTAGCCTGGTGTCTGGTGCAGCATAGCCTCAGCTGCTTTTGTGCCATTGAAAACCGTATTAACAAACAGGGGGGGGGGGGAGGCAAGACCCCGCTGAACCCACCTTTCCCCATGATTTACGCGAATGATGACGGGCTTCTCAGCACGGCCTGCCTTTGGTTTGCGACTTTCCAGGACTAAATGAGGCAAGTGCACAGCTCCTAGAATACATCAGAGGCACGCGACCGCCATTATTGCCGAAAACCTGCATAGCCCTTAGACCTCAACTAGTGACGAGGCAGATAAGAATGAGGAAAGGATATCACCTTAAGCACCCCTCCCCCCTGGACGATTAGGAGGGGAGCGCACCGCACCTTTCCACGCGCACGCCTGTACGGTAGATTCACTGTCAGAAGTGATAAAGAAGCTGCTGTCATTGGCTCACGTAGGCCAAGTCTCGCGAAATATCGAGGGGAATAGCGATGGTGTATAGAGGAGGCGGTGTGTATAGACCCATTCCATGTTTGTAAACACAAGGTAGGCCGATGTCGACATTATGGGTAAAATTATAGCGATGTCCGCACGTAACTTCCGCCATAAGCGCTGAGGTCTGCGATGCGCGCCAACAAACAAAACTAAGTTGTGAGACGCGACTCACATCCAACCATGACGCAGTTCGTCGGCATACCGTTTTTTTTTCTCGTTGCTTGACTGAGAACACCACATGCACCATTGGAAACCCAGCATAAACTGCGGCAGGCAGAGCGTCTTTTGCCTACTAAGACTGCGCCGTCGCATTTTCGTGACGTAAGTCCGGTGGAATTTGTCTATACATAACGAGCTATGTTGCCCCAACATACGCACTACGTACCCAATCTATAATATGCGGTTCTTCTGCAGCTGTCAACATGTGGACCGCATTCGGCATCAGCGGCGCTGACGACAGAAGCAAGATGGAGGGTGCGGACGTAACCGTGATTACCGTCGCTGGTCCGGACAACAAGGTCTACGTGGAGGACTATTTCCTCACGGAAAAGAGTCAGGTGATGGGCATCCGGGCGTATACCTTCTTGCTGTCGCCAACATCAAATTGCTTAACATGAAGCGTGCTTAAAACACACACACGCTCTCTCTCTCTCTCTCTCTCTCTCTCTCTCTCTCTCTCTCTCTCAATTTTCTGTGTTTACATTGCAATTGTGTTTTTTTTGCCTTTGTTTCGGTGCATGCAGTGCTCTAGCAAAGGCAAAGGCGTGTGCCCGGATATCGCGCAGTCTGGCAACGACGACCTGAAGGTTATTTCGGCCTCCTTCAGTCAAGGCATTGTCGAAGCAGTATACTATCGCAAGCTGGACACAGGTACGCGAACCACTGTAAGAGCTGGTACAGCTTTGTAATGCCCACTCGGACGTCTCCTTGAGTATTGGTTACTGATGCCCAGCGGAATGCGCAAGCTTAGAGATGCAAGGAAGGCGGCGTTGCCTGCGTCGAGGTCCCTCTACCCGACGAAAGCCGACCGAAACGACGGCGAATAAATCTTCCGCGTGCAACGCGTTACAGCTCGTGCTTCAAAACAGGCTACATAGTGTGAGATAAGAGCCACAACTTCGCCGCAAAGGGGGATGCAATGAATGCGATAGCAACATGGTGGAATGTAATAGTTTACGAAGTGAGGACAGGCGTAACCCCTTTAGATAAGAGCCACAGCCTCGCCGCAAGAGGGTGCAAAGAATGCGATAGCAACATGGTGGAATGTGATAGTTCACGAAGTGAGGCAGGCGGAACTCCTTTAGTTTAGGGAAACACGGTAGCGCTGTTGAACGAAATGACCGTCGTGTTGACTATTGTTGCAACGTAATGTAAGCGGTGAAGGCGCAGTGGTCACTCTTCGTCGAGGTAGACCTTCGTAGAGACAGCTTCTGCGCGACGGCGTGCTACCGCACCTGATTGATCACAATTCGCCTGCCGGGTGCGACGCACCTATTTACGTTTGCATGGCCTCCGCGATCGCGGGCACCTTTACTTGGTTTTGCTTCGCTTCCGCGATAGGAGGAGGAGGAGAAAAACTTTATTTATCGCAAGAGGGGAAATGCGGTGGTGGAGTGTCAGAGGAGCCTATCCAGCGTAGGTCTCCGCTGCCCTCTTGGCCCGAATCCAAGAACTGGTTCTGGACCACGGGCGCCGAGCTTCACATAGCAGCCTCCCACTGCTCCTTACTGTTAATGTGTGGAGAATTAGGTGGTGGGTTTCGAGTACACCCCCACATGATATGGTCTAGGTTAGCTCTTTGCTGACAGAAAATGCACAAAAGAGAGGGGCTATATCGCAGGGTTTATAAGATGACGAAAAGATGGGGCAGGGAACGTACGCGTCTGTAACTGGCGCCATAGTATTTCATGGTAGCGCGAAGCTCTATGGTGTAAGGGGGGGGGGGGGGGTATATAGTGTGCTGTAGGCGGTACGTGATTTGTTATATCGTGGACGGTCAAAAGACGCTCTCTCGCGCTGCAAAAGGGCCGCGTAGTCTAAGGCGCCATCAGAGGCCTGCACTCGGCCGGTCATTCCTCGAGCACAGGTATGAGCCGCCTCATTGCCACTCAACCCCGCATGCGCGGGCGTCCATATGAGAGCAACGTCTGCTGTGGGAGGATGTTTCTTGAGACTTGAAAGGGCAGTTGATAGATGCGACCTGCACTAAAGTTACGTGTGTCAGTTTTAGAGTCACTTACAATCATAGTGATATTGGGGATGGACAGACCTAAAGCGATGGCAGCCTCATCTGCCTCCTCCGAAGAGTTGACAGTGATGGATGCGGTTGTGAGCACCTTTCCGTTATATTCGACACCAGAGAGGGCATAGGATGAGGAGGATGGGTATTCTGCCGCATCTACATAGAGCACGTCATTGGCTTTATGCATTTTTTTTCCGAAGAGCTTTTATGCTTAGTATGATATGTTAGATGCATGTTTTTAGGAAGGGGCAGTATGGGTAATTAATTGTGTATGCGATGGGAAATGTTGTATTTAGCATTGGTGAGTGAGGTGAAGTCAGTTCGGGTAGACGATAAAATGTGGCTACCTGCGCTTGTGGTCGCTAGCCTTGCGTATTTAGCTGTTAAATGAGCTTCACGGATTTCACATAGGGTATTTATGACTCCTGTCTGGTGGAGTCGTGCGTTAGAGGTATTGATTGCATTGCCTAGCGCGTATTTGTAAACTTTGCGGAGGAGGGTGTTGACCGATTCCTCCTCTGCTAGTTTAAGGTGAACGTAAGGGAAAGTATATGTAACTTTACCAATCACGAAAGCTTGTATTAGACGAAGTATCTCCGACTCTCGGAGCCCTCCTTTTTTCCCTGATATTCTTCCTATGATTCTTAGCGTGTTTTCAACGGTATTGTGTAACTTAAGCTTCGAGTGTGTGCGTATTGAGTCGGTTGTTTTGGATAAATAAACCTTGCACACGAATGCGTGATACTCTAGGAATGAGGCGCCCATTTATGTGAACTTAGATGATTAGAACGTGATTGTTCCGGCGATGAGTTGGTAGAAGGAGTAACTATGATTTACTCGGGGTACAATAAAGGTTCATCTGAGATGTTAGTGCTGCTGTGTTATCTACAGCTGTTTGTAGGTTGTCCTCACTGTGTCCATCTGAGCCTCCTTTAACCCAAGAGGTGATATCATCGGCAGAGATGGAAGAAGTTGAAATCACGAATACGTTGAAGAGCGTTGGGTATAGGTAGCACAGCCAGCCTAAAAAGGATTGGAGAGAGCACTGACCCTTGAGGCGTTCCGAAGCTGCCTAGTGTATAGGGTGAGGAATGTTCTGGTCCTAATGGTAATGTAGCCTTGTGGTCTGTGAGGAAGCTTCTGATGCAAGAGTACACTGTTAGGGCCTACAAGATATGCGGTTGAGGCCAGCATATATAGCTGAGTGGGCTACGTTATTGAATGCTCCGTGTATGTCCAGAACAAGGATCGCCTGAGTATTCTCGCTCTGGTTAGGCCACGCATTCATGTAGCTTCTGAAAGGAAGCATGTGGAGAAGGTTGTTTAGTTTTTCCTCGAGTTTGGTTACTTTTTCTTTAACTTTGTCAACCCTCTCTAGTTTTGCTTCGACTTGGTCGACTCGCTCTTCGAATGACAATGTGGGAGTAGAGATTTTTTGTTTTTGCGCAGGTGGTTGAGGGAGGAGCTGGTGGTAAAGAGATAGGTGTAAGGGCGAGAGATGAGGCAGGGAGGTAGTGGGGAGGTAGATGGTTGTTTGAAGGACTAAAGCTCAAGGCGCAGTTTTGCATTCTCTGCCCTTAATTTAGTCATTGACTCCTGCTATAGTTTGAGCTGCTTTTGAATGGAGCTTTCAGGGGAGGCAACATCAGCCCAGCTCACCTCGTGTCCAGGGCCAGTCCGGGGGCTGGTGTCTTTGTAAAGCTTTTGTTGCGGCTTCGGCTGCGGCTTTTTCGGCTTTGTCGTGTTGGGATACTTGGTGAACGTCTTCTAGGGGCGTTCTTGAAAGATGTGCATGGGTCGAGGAATGGAGCTGAATCTTGCTCGAAAGCTGAGGGAGCATGCTTTGGTTTGGGCATGTAGAGCTGTGGTGAGCCGGTGGGCAGGTCACTGTTGCACACCACACACTTAGGTTCACATTCGTGATCAAGAAGCGGGTTCGGAATGCCACACATTGGACATAAAGACTGAGGGGAGCCTGGTCTGTGACCATATCATGTTGCGGCAGAGATGACGTCACATTTTGGCTATCTACGATGTCATGGTGACGTCATATGTTGTCATCACACGATCTTTCGCTTTTAATGAGGCATATGATGCCTACGGCTTGATAAATGAGTTCTCTCGCGAGTAGGTAATAATCACGTACGCCTCTTCGAAAGCTCGACTCCCGATGCGAGTTCTTCTCCCTGTAGGGATTTGTTGATGTAGGCGCTGCCAGAGTGATGCTGATAAGTACTAGTACTACTTCAAATAAGTAACAACGCTGTTATAACGTAGTACAATACATAATTTCATCGGCATAGCCAGTCTATCACGTGTACTTAATAGCCTTCTTATGTCTCCACTGCGCATACGTCTAACTTCGCACTTCTTGAGGTTTAGTTCCGGTTTGTCCAAGAACAGCCTGTCTGCCCGGGCTACTGTCACAGCTCCTATGCGTCGATCTGAAGTAGATCGGGGTCCCGGTTCAGTTGGGTTCGGGTTTACGGAGACCAAGCCTATTTGGAATCACTTACACGTCACGCATGGGCTATCGCAACCAATCCTGGGCCCTGGTACACCAAGTTAAAACTCTTCGTAATGCCACATGATGCGGCCGCGACCGCTGCAGCAGCTGGTGCTGAAGCCAGCCTTTGCTCGCCATTCGACGCAGGAGACTCCAGAGACAAGGTCATCAAAGCTCGTGGAAAGATGGCCGTGGTTGCGGCGCAAGGTCCGGTCAACGAGCAAGAATCGGGCACCATACTCTACCACACCATGGTAGTGACCAGACGTAAGAGACCAGTTCCCCATAACCTGTCCTTTGCTACCTTGATAACAATTGAATGGGGCGACTGTAATGTTACTAGAGACTAGAAGTTGGGCCAGTCGGCACAGTGCTAGTCGAAAGTTCCCAGACCACTATCCCATGTATTCCCAGAGCAGCGTGGCCTAAAATCTTGTGACCCCCCCCCCCCTCCCGACCAATTTATTCGCAGAAAAAAAAAAAAAAAAAAATATTAGGCCACTCCACACAAGCGCCAACAGCATGGCGTCATGCGATCATTACACATAACAACCCAGGAACATTTATAGCCAGTTACGGCCTAAGAATAAATGTAAGTTCCGCCTTCAATGATCCCCATCCCACCTAGGCAGAATTTTCATAAATGACCCACCAACTGCAATCGCTTATTTACGTGACATCAGGAGCTTTCACTTAAATCAGGCTTGTGACTTGGCCGTAGGCGCGTGTTAGTTTAGAAAGCTTTTGATAAAAAAATTATTTTTGGCGATTTCATCAGAAATTCTAATTTCAGCGCTGACAATACTTCAGAGTAGTATTGTCACCGACAATCGTGAAGCACCATATCTTCTATATAACGTACCTATACACTCTCGTTTAACGTACTGTCTTCTAGTCTGGTAGACTACAACACGGTATAATTTAGGTACACTTCAAATGCTTCAAAACCGTGCGCTACGTGCAATAGAAAACTTGGGACGTATGTTTGAGCACCCAAACATATTATTCCAAGAATAAAATATAAAGGCGCCCGAACTCCATAGATATAAACTATGACTTGAAATCGTGCGGCAATTCAAGTCGGACAAACAATCTTTCCTGAGTAAACTACAGCGGGAAAAACGGCAGTCTGTAACTTCACGAATCGTTTAGTGTATGTAGTAGAACAAATTACGGGGATCAAAACCTGCTGTTCGAGTTCCGAGCCTCCTCAATGACTATACCTTTACCATAGATCTCCTCAAATCCGGAATGAGAAAGGAAGCGTATCAAAGAACAGCAAAATAAGTATTATTTTCAGATGACTAAAGTAAATAAAAGAATGATATGGTTCTCTATCAAATGTTATGTATTGTTTTGATTTTCTTTTTTTTCTCTTCCCACATGTGGCTTGTGAGCCCTAGAAGTTTTTCCAAATTTTTTTATGTGTGTGTGTGTGTGTGTGTGTGTGTGTGTGGAGAGAGAGAGAGAGAGAGAGTGGGGGATCAGGATAATGCAATTTTTTTTTCTGCTTGAGAGTTGCGTGTGCATATTTTCTGTTGAAATTGTGCTAGTGTTTTCTTTTTTTTCTTTTTTTAGTGCTATATGACAATTTAACATTTATCTCAGGTGTAGTATTTGATTTTCACGTACCCTTTTATATTTGTAAATGTCTTTTTCTGCTGCTGCTGCTGTATGGGTGGCACGGCTCAGCCGGGCAATGTTTGCCTTTAGCCGTGTCTCGTTAGACAATTCTACAATTCTTCTTAATAAACTATTAAAGAAAAAAAAGAAAGTTCAACAAACATTCAACACTTCCACTCACCACTTGACCTTTTTTTACGCTCACCAATTCAAATCGGGTCACGAAGTTCACGAAGATCCATTCTTATATTCGAATCGGAAGCCAAAAACACAGCGATACAGCCACTAGCGAGATCGGAGATCGGGAAAATCCATGCACTGCCAGCCATTTCCGTGGCGGTTGAACAATCGCACCTTGCCACTGTGGGTCAAAGGATCGAGTCTCGGCCGCATTTTCGATGAAGGCGAAGACGCTTGAGGCCTGCGTGCTTAGATTTAGGTGCACGTTAAAGGCCCCCAGGTAGTCAAAACTTCCTACGGCGTCCCTTGTAATCGTATCGTAATTTGGGGACCTTAAACCCCAACGATTCTTACTCAAACGACGATCGCAGCGCTAGAGTTTCCTGCAGTAAGTACTGTAGGAAACTGTCATCCACGAGCTCATGGCTAACCGCTTGCCTGCCGGCTATTAAAGTAGCTCATGACTTTATTCTTCAGACATTGTTTTCACTCCAGCAGTTCCCTTTTTCAACTGCCGTCAGTGGCAACCTTTTGATGCGGTGCCGTCAACGAGTCCGTATGCCATTTAATCTGCATAATATGTAAAACGGGGGGCCTGGAGGCTTCTCAAGTGGATATATCCTCTTTCTCTCGTGCCCTCGTGTTACACAACGCACTGCTTTGTGGACAAAGTAAAGTTTTATTCGGTTTGATCCGAATCTGCACGCTGTCATCGCAGAGACCGTCACACTGGATTTCGGGAGACCCACGCCGGCATTCAACTGCCCGAAGCTGACGCCAACGGCACAGCCCGATTCCGGCGGTGGGACCAAGGAACAGTTGGTCGGAGGACGCGACATGATTGGAAAAACGACCTTCACGGCCCGCATCGGACCCACGGGGAATGCGACCATTGGTTATCAGGCGATCACAGGTACGGTCCACCGCGGTGCTGTAGCAATTAAGGTGCTCGTCTGTTGACACCAAGGTCGTGGGTTTGATTCCGGCGTTGGCGGTCACATTTTTGCATGGACACGAAACGGTAGAGACACCTGTGTTGTGTGCGGCGTCCTTCATAATCATCGCCTATAGTGCACCACTTGTAGAGGAGCCACTAATAGCCACCTAGCGGGCGGCATCGGAGATAAAACGCGTGGTTCCCTTTAGCGAGAGATGGCGTAATTTTTCGTTGCATGGTACAGCGGACCAGCAAGCGAACTTTTCACCTGTTGTGTCATACCAGTAGCATGCATTAGATAATTGTGGGGGTTGGCGCTGCCTGCATCCGCTGCAACATTCTCAGTGCACGCAACTCTATATGTACGCCCTTTTGGTCGGAGCCTATAGCCCTATACTTTACTTAAATTGCAAAAAAAAAAAATGTTCTGATGTATGCTGTTTTGCATTGTATGTCATGTTTTCGATATGGCTTTATACAATTATTACCGATGTCACTATGTCTGTGTAATGTTAAGCAGGTCAGCACTATATTAAATAAATAAATAAATAAATAAATTGCACCTTCGGATGAATTATGGCAGGTTTGAATCAATTTCACCTAATTCAATCGCTCAATTGCGTTTAACTCCCTTCTCTTTAGTCAGTTTGAAGGGCCTTCAGTTTACTTTAATTATCACGTGTCTCACTTAATTGGTTATCACAAGTTTCACTTAATTGGCATTTAGTTGCGCGTATGAGCCAGTGCTCCATGCCTTCCCCGGAATCAGCCGAGCGCTGTAGAACTGTTCTACGCGGCGCTCGGTTCGCCAGCACGATGCGCTAGAACCTATAACCACACAAATATAAAAGCTGCTCAGCGTGTGCGAATGAGTGGGCGGCATGTCACTCCCGTGCGGGAACATCGCGCCGTGTTTGTCTCCTCATAGCCTCCTAGATTTCCCTTGCCTGCCGGATTATCGGCGGTCACTTGGAAAGCGGCCGTCGTCGGAACTATGGTGGTGGCGCCACCTAAGTAGGGGTGTTTTCAAATAAATTTTTACGTTTTTGGAACCTATATGCAACAAAAATAACATAAAATTTTAAAAAGGCGTAAACGTAATTATAACGAACCATACGTAAGTGGCGCCGTCATTTAACAGGCAACTCCTTCAACGAAAGGCATGGCCTCTGAAATTGGTAACAAACACCGGAATTGCCAATCTCAAAGGCCAAGTACAAAGATCCTTATCCCTACGTAGGTAGCGCTGCCATAGATGACGGGCGTTTCGCGCTCATCCGGCCAAGCAACGGAAATATCCTGCCGGTAAGACGAGTGGTTTCTCTGCGCAGATGAAATGCTGTATAGGCCCGTGTGTTCAGATTTGGGCGCACCACTAAAGAGCCCCGGGTGGTCAAAGTTTCCGGCGCCCTCCACTACGGTGCCTCTCGTATTCATGCGGTGGTTTGGAAGGCATTAAACCCCACATACCAATCAATCAATCAATTAATCAATAAGTCAACCAATAAATCAATCAATCAATGCACAGCGACCTATGCGCAACTCTGCTTCCGTATGGAGCATTACTCTTAGAGCTCGCCTGGTGCTGCTGGTAGCGTAAATGGCGCGCCATTCGTTGGCGAAAGCGGAGGAAAGGCGCTTCGATTGGCACCGGCTCCAGCTGCTTAAGGCGCGTTTACACTAGACCGACACGACACTGACATGACCTCGACTGAAAACACGAGGCAGACGCAAACCATCGGCTGACGAGTCGCCAGGCCGCATGGTCACACTAGGCTGACGACGCCGCCGCCTGAAAAGACAGTATTTCATCGTAGTGTAACATTATGAGAGACCAAAAACACCAGCAAAACGCAAAACGCATCCGCGGACCTGTCGTCGGCGTGTCATCGGGAGATCGTGTCTCTGTTTTAAACGACCACGAAGCGGGCAGTCTTGGTGGAGTTAACAATGCCCTCTTCGAGGCTGCCGAGGTGTCTGAATAGACAGCTCGAGCACCCAACGGAAGTATTTTCTTTGCTTCCCTACTGTGTGCACCACCCCCATTATGGAGGGGGCTGCGCTGTGTAGCGGGAGAGGGACAATGACAGAGCGGGGAGCATGGGTGAAAATGAGGTGCAGGTATGCAAGTTTTGTCGGTGTCCCTGTGTGTGCCTCCAATGTGACTGCAGAATTGGCCAACGAAACACTGTGAGCTCGACAAAGGCGCGGGCGGTGTCTTCGAGAAACCACCTGCTGACTGTTTGTGTCTTTGCAGTGAACATAAGCCGTCGACAAGAGAAAAGACACTTCTAAAGACAACCCGCAGACCAAAATTGGTGTCTAGTGCAAACGTGCCTTTACAAGCCTTCGCTGCGTTAGTGACGGCCGGGATAGACTGCGAAAGAAGCGTGCGCAGGTGCAGTCTAGCATGTGTAAAGGGTATGAGGTCTCGATGGCAGGTACGGCGGATTCTTTTTAGAGGCTCCCTGCCGTCGTCCGCATAGCCGATCTTCGCCAGTGAGGAGACGCGTTCTTAGAGAGGGAATGAACGTTTATTTACCTGAAGTATTGAGATGGAACTGTACAGTGATTCAGCAGAGATTCAGCTCAGATTTTCCGCTGAGATATTGCAATCTGTACAACAGAGATTCAGCTATGTACAAAGATTATCTACAAAGATGTACAGCATTATTTACAAAAAGCCTTCGGATTTTATAGCCCGTCGTGTCCTTACACGGAGGTCCGAAGAAGCCGGTGACCACTCTTGCCACAAATCAGGTGGCGAAGTCTCAGTGGTCCACCCGCCAGAAAGGGTGCAGAAATTGGGCCACTCGCGAGAAAAAGAACGTGGGTGAAAATGTCCAATGGTACACAAAGACGCACACGGCCCACGCCTTCAAGCACCTTTCCTTCCTCCGTGCCTTCAAGGCATCGCAGGGCGAGGAGGTAGGGCCTGGTGGAGGGGAAAAGTTGTGCTCCTCCGGGGAACACTTCTAGTACACTCTATCCGGGGAGATGGCCGCTGACACGAACGTTAGCAGCGGTCCAAGGCTGCCTTCTGCTGTGTTCCGGAACTTTCTCGAACATAGCTGTCCAGGTGCTCGTTTCCTGAGGACAGCCACAGTGACGCCCTCCCACGCTTTCGAACTGTCAGCGCTTTTGTGGTGACCTCGCGTACTAGGCGACAATAGCCGAGTCGAGAAGTAGACTCTATAAGAACTGCCACAGTGGAGCCGTGTCGCGCTGTTCGAACCCGATTCAACGAAGGGTTGTTCACAAAGCTTCCGTCGAGTTACACGTAACCCGGCTACAGCAAACTGTCAGGCCCACCTGCAGGACAGCGTCGTGCTTTTCGCTTCCGTTCGGGTGCCAATATCAGGGAGAAAGCCTTCTCGCAGACTGGCTCACGCACAATAGCATCTGCTAAGACGAACTGCCGGGTCAACCGTAACAGCCGGCCATGGTTTAGTCAGTTAAAGCTGGGCATGTTTTTTATTCTTTTTTTTTTCAACCCGTGCTCCAAGGGGATTATGGTGGCAGCGTTCGTCCGAAAGGTGCGTACAGATTTGCAACGCTGTCTTTCGCAACCTTTCTAGAACTAGTTCTACAAACCTTGGTTTTTCGTTTCTGCCGCAGTGCCGAAGGCTGCGTATAGCTTCTCGCGTGATCGGTTATTGACTGTCTTGTGTGTCGCATCCACAGGAATGTTCGGGTGGGGCATCTCGTGGTGGATAAACGGCGAGCTGATTCCTGTGCTACACCTCGAGCGGGGCACAGCGTACACCTTCATCCCAGAAGGCGGCCACAACCAGTCCTTAAACGCCCAATACCATCCTTTCTACATCACCGACAACAATAAAGGTGGTGGTTCCAAGGAGCAAAACAAGTCCTTGATCGGCAAACCGGTATGTGTCCATTTTTTTTTTCAGATACACGAAAAAAAGTGGCAGCATATCAACGGGGTGAATGATGAAGAGTGGGGCGAAGCATCCGTCCATCCAATCGTTCTTGATTCCGTCCGTCCATGCGTCCGTCCGTGTGACCGTCCGTGCGTCCATCCGCCCGTCCATGCGTGCGTCTGTTCGTGCGCCCGCACGTCCATCCGTGCGTCCGTCCCTGCATTCGTCCATGCATCCGCCCCTGCGTCCGTCCATGAATCTGTCTGTGTGTCCGTTCGTCCATCTAGTCAACACTCCAAGTACCACCATCTCGCATCTTTTCATCATATATTCCGCATATAAAAGCACCGCCATCCAGCGGACATTCCAAGAACTAAGCGAGAGGTGGCACACGCACACTTTCTTACGGCTTGCGCTTCGTGTCTACTTCCCACCTTTAACCACCTCGAGTTCATGGTATATACTAGTTCACTGTATTCATGGCACTGGGGCTCAACGCTCGCTAAGCCTTTCTAAAACCAAGGAGGTTACGCCCAGCGAGTATAACGTAGCAACCCTTTCTTGTCAGATAGTGTTCAATGTACATGCCAATGGCTGCTAATGAGGAATGAGAGACAGGAAAATTCAGCTTTTAGTTAACGCGTACGCTGCGAACTTTTTATTGTTCAACAACGCACAGGAGAAATCTCCCACCGGCACCACCTTGCAGGCCTAAGCGTAAGATACGTTACGTACTACGACGAGGGACGAACGGGTGCCGTTTTAAAAAGCTTCGCCCCTAAAAAGAAAAGAAAACATCGGTGGACAGAACAGTATGTACAGTGGTTATTGTTGCCATTGGATGGACGGTGTCATGTCGTCGAGATGGCTTTATGATTTCGCATGGTAGAGTACCTAGAACTCTAAATCGGTAACTATTTATTCTAAATATAGAAAACACACACATGGTGAGCACTTGAACTTGACTCGCTTGGGTGAAGCTCAGCTTGCTGCTTCGCGGTGGAGTCACTGGGTCATGCTTCTGCGGCACGAAAGACATGACTCTAAATCTTCCCAGACATTTTAATGCCATGGCCATCAGCATCGCCGTAAACTGGCGCCTCTCATAATCATATGGTGGGTTTGGGACGTTACGCCCCACAAATCAATTAATGCCATGACCATATAATTTTAGTTTTATTCATTTTTGAGCACGTCGCAAACGTTTGCACATGACAGCACACGGCTGCTAATGCTATGGATACCACATCAAACAACATATATATGGTTTTCATAAAAATCGACGCAGCACATCGATAGAGCAAGCGGTTTCATGTCGGCAGAATAAGACTTACCTCGAGGCATACGTCGTACACGGTATTATCACGGATGACCCGAGAAATGCATATTGCAGTGACTCGGGCGTCCTTGTGTTCCGTCGTCTGCTCCACATCATAAACTTGACTAACGAGCTTTACTTATTTTGTTGGATGTTGCTGAAAAAGAATGGCACGTGCATACAGGTCGGCGATCTCGCTCGTGAGTTGACTCGCACGGACACTACAGACTCGGACCGAGCCTTGAATATGAGTCTGAGGGAGTCCATTTATCTGAGCTGGAGTTTGAGTCAGAGTCCGGTCGAAGAAAATTTTCGTGAGTCTGACCCCCTGTATTCACGAACGTTCCTCGACTCGAACCTCGTCCTTCACTTGAACGAGCGGAGCACAGCGCCGCCGCTTGTCTAAAAATGACGCCGCGTTTCCCAAGAATCGCTGCAGATTATCTCTGACATTGGGTGACTTGCTCTGCCTAGAGGCGGTGCTGTCGTCGATTTTCTCAAGTCAAGGTCAAATGTTGAGTGAAGGGACGTTCTAAAATACGGGGGTGAGTATACGAGTGGGCCCTTG
This sequence comes from Rhipicephalus microplus, assembly GCF_013339725.1. Taxonomy (NCBI): domain Eukaryota; kingdom Metazoa; phylum Arthropoda; class Arachnida; order Ixodida; family Ixodidae; genus Rhipicephalus; species Rhipicephalus microplus. The sequence goes on from NC_051168.1 coordinate 67,584,478, forward strand.
GCGCAAAACACATTTAATCGGTGGGTCTGAGTGAGTCAGCAATTATTTTGCGACTTATACGAGCACGTGCAAGACAACCACATCCTTCTGCGTGGTTAAACTGGCTGAAACATTTTTTCCGTTCAAAAGTTACTAGATTCTACACAGCTGCCAATGCGAGCGACAAGTATTAGCTTCGCAGTGCTAGCTTTTGTAGACGAAAATTCGCTTGAAAGTATACTGACTTCAATGACTAGGAAAAGTATTTCGTTTAACTGTTTTCAAACATCTATAAGCTCATGATCAGTGTAATGGTTGAAGCCCTCATGCATCTCTGAACGTTCGGCTTTTGAGGCCATCAAACATCACTACAAACTTGTGGGCCAAGTCCGGGAAAAGCTTGCACAAGACCAAGTCTGGGAAATGCTGCCAAAAGTAGGAAATACAAAACTCGATTGGTAGGTGCTGTGATGAAAAACGTTCTTCTAGCTTCAGTAATGATTTGAGAATGCATAAAAATTTATTAGAATATGCAGTGGCTTAATAGAAAGTTAGGGCATCTTTGAATAATCATGTTTTAGTGGCGAAGCTCCTTAAGACGTGGGTCTGTCCATCTTCGACGTATGTATGTAGCCACCTCTAGTTTAGTTCTTGCATTGTTTACTAGATAGCGTGGCTACCTCTAGTTTAGTTCTTCGATTGTTTACTAGATGGCGGGCAACGTTGTAATAAAATCCGTTCACTGTTGGCGCGCGCTCGGAGTTGCCCGATGTATGAGCGCGCAAGGCGGCGGCAGCACTTGCTCGCAGACAGAATCCCAATGTGCGGGACCGCGAGGCAGAAGCGCTCCGTGAAGCTGCCCGACGCTGCCGCCAAGATCCCAGCGTTCGAGAACGAGAGGCCCAAGCGTCACGGAAACGGTGCGAGGACCCTGCCGTACATATATACGCACAGTGGTTCTCACGTCTTTCTTGATGATGTAGTGGGCGAACTTTCACTGAACAGTCATGGTTTTACCGATGATTTCCCCTCAGGAGCTTCGCCCGCTCATCACCATTCACCCCGTGGATAGGCTGTGAATTTTTTTTCTCCTGGTGTTTACTGGTGATGTTTTTGCGAGAACATCGCCGTTTTAACTCGGTAACACCGAGGTTTGACGAAACAGCTAACTGTGATGACTTTTTCTTTACAGAAAACAGACTCTCCCCATGTGGCAAATCCAGCCTTCCTATCAAGGGGGAAGGGAAGGGAGGGATTTGTGGAAGTAAAAAAAAATCAAGCAGCAGACAGGCTCACCCCCCCCCCCCCCCGGGAATAGTATTAGTGTAATGACAATTTCCAGACAATGATCGCACTCTTGAGGTAGTACTGACACGATCTTGAAGCACTCCAAAAGGAACGAAAGGACAGGACAGGTGGTGCGCCGCTCCGCCTGTAATCTTCCACACGTCGTATCTGACCACAACATCATTTATTGCCCGGCAGATAACCAGTGTTCCCAGTAATGAACAGGCCGACCGAGTTGCTCGCGCAAGTACATCAGGGCCAACACCAACCTTTGTTGGTCCACACGCACTAGCCTCCCCAATAGAAGGAATGCGGCTATTGGAGCTGGAGGGGGACCCACCCGCTACTGGTAGTTGCTTACTTTTGGAAACGCAGCACGCAACTCGGTATCCAGCTGTCTGCAAACTTCTTTACACATGTTGAACTGTATAGATCATTCCAAAGCTTCAGGAAAATCACACACAAACAAATGCCTTCGATTTATGAATCTCGACACTCGCAGAGTGTGTAGAGCCGTTAGAATGCCCCGCTGCGGAGCCTTAGTGGTCGAAAGTTCAGCTAAAATTAGTCGGGAGACACAAGTTCGAGCGTGGCAGCACGTGCCGTGTTTAAATGCGGGGGAAATGCAGAAACTAATGCGTTCTTGATTTCGGGCCACGGTAAATAGTTCTCGGTTGCATAAATTTTATTCTGAGAGCACCGCTCAGCGGCAAAATTCTTTCACAAATTGAAACACCCCAAATCAAGCAAAACCAATACTCAAGGGTTTGCAACAATGTGTAGATTAAACCGGTATTCTGGTATTGAAACAAGAGAGATCACCCTCTCTCAAATATAGTGACTACACAACACATTGCGCTGAGCTAAGCCCGCTTTCCTGCAACGTTCGTGGTTTCTCAGATGCTTTAAGTTTGCTTCACGGCAAAACAGGCACGGCGCGCTCCCGTCTCCACGCTCCATGAAACGAAGCCCCGCCTCCACGCTCTTGTGCGCCTGCGCCGATAAGCTTCGATGCGCGGCCGCACCGCTAGCGCTGGCGCTCTATGCGGAGCGCAGCCATGCGGCGCGTGTTCGTACTAAGTGTGGACGACCCTGTGCATACCGAGCGACGGACGTGTCTGTAGACGACACCATGGTCCCGGACAACGATGAACCATAGAGTTTCTCAAAATTAACTAGAGGGCACTCTGGCGCTGCGATTGCTCAGCGACCATGGGAATGATGGGTAGTACACACATTTGCCTAGTCTTCGTCCTTGCGGGCGGCGAATCGTACTTGCGGCTCCGTTTATTGCTGTGTTTCGGTTTTGTTTTGAAAGAAAGATTGAGCCCTTTTGAACTTCGTGAGCGAATTTGCAGAGTAAGTCTAAAAAAATAAAATGGTGAAGCGCAACCGCTGAACATTTGCTAATACTTGTTTCGTAAGAAAACAGCTCCGAGCCACACGAACACACACGGAGCCAAAGGCAGGCCAGAAGTACGAAGATTAGACAAATGTGTGTACTACACGGGCCATCATTCCCATGCTGGTTGAAGCGCCGTGTGTTGCAGCTTCCATAGACACTAGCGCCAGAGTTCCCTCTAGTAAGTATTGTGAGAAACTCTATGCGATTAACGACCGAGCGGTCGAGCTGACATTCTCGAAGCTGAACGGCTGGAGCGACGCGCTATGGCACCAAAAACTGATTAGATCGCAGTCGAGAGACTGGCGCCGTATTCAGACGAACACGTACCCTAACTAATACGCACACTCTCAAAAGTACACCCCTCCGAATAGAGTGCTGCATAGGCCAATTTTTCCGGCCTGAGCCCAGTCCAGCCCAAAAACTTCATGCTCCAGCCCGCCCAAGCCCGGCCCGGTGTTTTTAAATGCGGCCTCGTACCTGCCCTGGTCGCGAAAGCTTTGCGCCCGGCCCGGCCAGTTTCAGCGAGTTATGTCTTGAACATAAACGAGGCACTGAAAACTCTTCGGTTATTGTGAAGATATATATGTATACCTTCCTCGGACAATAGTTTTAGTGAGTGTGGTGGACCTTCTTTCAGTGTCACGTCTTTTCACTTGCAAATTCTGTGTTCTTTTGGTTAATTACGCCCGTAGCACTATGGCGAAATAATTGAAGGGTAATATAAATGTGGTCTATTGTCGAGTAGCCTGTACGAAATCCTGCTTGGTCCTTTGGCTTATTGAACTCTAATGTCGTCGTAATTACATTAGATATAATTATTAGCTTAGTTATATTAGCTAAATATAATTGTAGTCATAGCTGGCCGTCTCATCTACGCAGTGCTAGCCACACAATATTATTTTTGCATTAAAAAGAACGACAATATACCCTTATGAAGTGGAAAAAAATGACACACATTTATAGTTTGAGTCTACACAAATTGCATGCGAGCCGGGGTTGTTGAGTAGAAGTAACACGTCTCCTGCAAACGTCATTTATTAGGCCATGCAATAAATTAAAAACATGCTCTTGCTACTTCTGGAATTCGTGTCATGTACTCCTTCAAATAAGCAATGATGACACTGAGAGAGATAAAACCCTGTAGTCAAAAACGCTGGTTGACTTGAACTTGACTTGCCACCGACTTCAATGCTGCAGAAACGCGTTTCGAAACGCGCTGTCTTTAGGCGATGCCAAGACAGCACAAACGCACAGACGCGTTTCAGACGCGCTGCATTGAAGGTGGTTTCAAGTCAGGTTCAAGTCAAGCATGCAGCGTTTTTTTTGACAACATCTCGCCCTCTCTCTCTCGGTGCCGTCATCTTCCTTCATGAGGCGACCATCATAGAGTTTCCCAAAATTAACAAGCACTGCGCCGTGCTCCCGACTGGGTTGCAGAAATTACGTGCCTTTCTCATCTTATAACCACTACCACCCACAAAAGTTAACTACAGGACACTCTTACGCTGCCATTTGTCGTTCATCCACCATGGGAATATTCGGTATTACACGGGTTTGCCTAGTCTTCGTGCTTGCGCGCTTCTAACGCTGTTGTTGCTTTGTTTATTATTGTGTTTTAGTTTCGTTTCGAATAAATGATTGGACCAATAGGTTAGCTTCGTGAGTGGATTTGAATTGGTGGGCCTAAAAAGTAACTGCGTAACATTTGCCGAACCATCGTCTTGCGGCAATGCGGATTCAGACCACTCAAAACCCTGTGATACCCATCATTCCCATGCTGGCTGAAGCGCCTTGCGTTGTAGCTCCCATAGACACTAGCGCCAGAGTTCCCTCTAGTGTACTTGCAGGAAACTCTACGGCGACCACTCCTAGCGCCGCCTGCCCCACCCCTGATACGTAAACGGGGCTCCGCCACAATTTGGGAAGTGTCGTTGAAGTGCGCTGTCAAACTATAGTGACCTGCTTTTCGCAGGCAATGCCTAAAATGATCGCGAGGGTTGGACACACATGATGTGATGGCAGCCATTTTGGTTTCTAATTTCAAGTGGTCAGTTATATAAGTAAAATCATGCTTTCGAACGAAGTTTAAGAAAAAATTAAAATGAAGATCTAATGGCATGAGCGCATGCTTTATGACGAAGTTAATTACTAAGGGCAGGCTTTGGCATACTTCCACCTGTAATATGGGCTAAAACATAAAAGAAGGGTTCACTTCTTTGTGCGATATCTCATGAAGGTACAGTTTTTATTTCCAACTTCAGTTCCATTCTTCAAACCTGCAAGAAACAACCTGCCCTGACTTACCGTTGGGAAAGTTTCTGGAAAACATTCTCATGTTCACCACGGTGATTGAAAAAAAAATAACGCTCTCATGATCGAGCAATCTCATTCGTACTTCCTTGTGAATTGATTCTAACAAGTCGGCGACCTATAAAAGGCGGCATATATAGGTTCTCTATTTTGCATTTCAGAGCTCAGCACAATGAACATTCGCAGCGCAATCGATGTAACCTGGAACACTGAACAAAGCTATACACCGCTTTTTGAAGTGTCAAGCAGTTTCCACGTTTGTACTTTGTTTCTGTAAATTGAAAGGGTTTCCGAGTTGAGAGTATGTTTTACGTAGAGCGTGCTGTTGTAAGCTCTCAAGAAATTTAAACTTGAAGTATTGAAGGATCAAGCACACGGGGAAGGGGGGGGGGGGCACCTGCAAGGAGTGTCCCGTCCCCAGCTAGAACACGAGGGGGAGTCGGGAGCACCCTGAACCCCCCCATGATTTACGCCGCTGTCTACTACAACGTTGATTTTAAGCCTCTTTTTTTTTCTTGTGCCTAACACACTATTGCAGGGCCATATGCTGTATGCTGGAGTAACCATCGACCCATCTACGAACGCCATTCGCACCTCCGACGGTAAGTGCCGCAACGTTAAGTAATACTGAGGGGTAATTCTAGACGCCTAAAGCACCACAGGAAGAAATAATCACAGAGAAAGAGCGTCAGTCGTGACACGTCAGTCGTCTTGCGCAAATCTGAGTTTGATTTTTGCGCTTCGTTGCTTGATTAGATATCATTAGATTAGATTAAATATGCCGGTTGAACGTCCTCAGTTTATGTCTGTGGTCATGTGACTAGGTGAAGTAGTGTGCTCTGCACATGCGTGTGCGGCTATATATTTCCTGCGTTTCTCTTGCAAATAAATCAGTTGCGAGTTGACGCTCTTTCTCTGTGATTATTTCTTCCTTGACGCTCTTTCTCTGTGATTATTTCTTCCTGTGGTGCTTTAGTCGTCTAGAATTGCCCCTCAGTATGACGAACCAACTAGCCCAACAACAAGTACTTCTAACGTTAAGTAAATTTATCAGGGACGAACCTCAAAGGGACGCTAAGGTCAAGTAATAGGTCGACGTAGTTTCAGGAATCTCGTGGTGCTTGTTTCGTGCATAGGACATGCTTATATTCAAAGGAAAGCACGTTTAAGAGGTGCGCATAGTGGTAATTTGAACCAACCGCCTAACGGCCTTCTGACCTAGCCATGCTCGCCATTTACTCGCTCTACTGCATGCCCGTGGCCGGCACCCGGCGCAGCGGAGCAAGGGGTTTCCGCGCTGCACAGCCAGGCGAAGACGGAACTTGCGTCGTTCGCAAGGGCGTAGGTAGAATTTTTTTTCAGGGGAGCGTGTGGATGGGAGGGGGGCACCTTTTTAATCTGAAGAAGGGGGCCAAGCATATGGAGTATCGTGTCATTTTGTGCCCCATCATCATCATCATCATCATCATCGTCGTCGTCGTCGTCGTCGTCACCACCATCATCATCAAAGGCCTCTCCCATGTTCCGCTAGTCAACTCGGTCATGTGCTTGCTGCTGCTACTTTATACCTGTAAACACCCTTGTATCATCGGCCCATTTTACTTTGTCTCCCCCTGATCCGCTTACGTTCTCTGGGAATCTAGTCAGCTAGGCTTAATGACCAGCTGTTATCCTGCCTACGAGATCTATCTGCCATGGCCAAAAAAAATCGAAGGGGGGAGGGGGCATGGGTCAGTGTGTCACGCCCTGACTACGGCGCTGCTTTAGGGCTGCCGTACGCTGTGGCTTGTTGTCGTAGTCGCTTAGCTCCGTGTGTAACGTATTGAGCGTTCGCTCGCAACGCGAAGTTTATTTACTTTTGCTTTTTGAGATTCTTGATGGATCACTTCTCAAAATCAGCAAAAGATGTATCTATAATGCGCCCATTTAAAGGCCCCCATACATGGTAGCCTTTAAATGGGCGCACTCCGAGAGCACAGGGTGTGGCCATTTGAAAAGGGCCTTTGACTAGCGCAGGGTCGTCCTTCACAGGGGGCGGGGGCATAGGTGCGTCGCAGTGCCCCACCCCCTTCACTGAAATTAATATGGGGCGCACGGAATGGGCCAGGCACCAGGGCGGGGGTGACTCTCCCTAAGCAACCCAGAGATCGAACCTTATACTAGGGGTGTTGCAGTTGTGCCGGAGACTATACAGCGAACGCCTATCTCCACGGTAATTTTTCAGAATGATGACGTAGCGGCGGTGTTAACAGCATATGATAATCGAAACGTGTTCTTCCTTCATTCGAATGTTTCCTTCACTCGTACCTCGTTTTCGGCCATTTGACGAACAACAGGAAGAGTAAGAGCGCGGAACGCGCGTACCTGCTAGCACAAACAGTCATGTTCTTGTTCGACCAGAGGACGGCATCTGCTCCTGTTGACATCTTCAAGTCACCGTTGTGGCGTCGCGGCGAAAGCTGCGGATAGCGGTAACACGTAGAATAATGCGATGTTTAACCGAGAGAACTGTGGCGTTGCGATCGCTCAGCCACTTTAGTAGTAGTGGTAATTACATGAATGGGCTGTACTCTTTCTTCGTGGTTGCTACTTCGAATTCTCTTGCGTCTTTGTTTAGAGCAGTGCATCGGCTCTTTCTTTTTTTTTTTGTTCCGGATAAAATAGCCGCTCGTTGCGATCCTCGGGAGCTGACTTGAATTGGTCGGCCTAAAAAGGGTTCAGGTGCTGAAGTGTGACTGCCTAACTTGTACTGAACTGCGTTGCAGCACCCATAGAGACATGAATATATAGAACCTACAAAATTGGCCACGTATTTGCGCGCTTCGCTGCAAATGTAGTCGAAAGACAATATTCTTCTCTCTGAAAGCGTTGCGTTAAGGTCCCTAGATGAAACAAGGTAGCGTCACTCATTGTTCTCGAGCCGTCCTCCTCACTCTCTCGATTACTCCTCTTTTTCTCTGCCATCCGCGTCTGTAATTGGTGCATTACTTGCACGTGATCTTGCAAATGGCTGGTGGTGGTATTTATTGTTATGCAAAAGGTTCAAAACGAGTACGCATGCGCATATGGCTCCAGCCGGATTCTCGTCGTGACCAAAGACAAAATAGTAGCCAGAACATAAACTGAAGAGGAGGAGCGTTTCGGTGTGCGCTAACTCGACCAAGATTGTTTCGCCATGCTCGTTCAATGCAACATCTACGTTTTTCAGCAATGCTGCGTTGCCGTAAACAACAGAAAATGGTTTCGCTCTCTTCAACTTACCTCGTGCTTTCCGAGATGAAGCGCACCATGAAGTGCAACTATGAACCATTTCACGCGAATGCTTTCGTGCAACTCCGTCAACGTATGTCGACGCGGATCTGCGAAGCGAGTTCACTTGTCGGTTTTTATTGAAGCACCAGGCGCGCGTCTAATGCGTGTCTAGTGCATGCCAGTTGGTACAAATACATGTGGGTATGCACGTATACAAAACAGCTGTAGGTTGTAATCAACGCACCTTCAGAAACATTTCACTCTTGACCAGTTCCCGCTTGAGCCGAAACGCGCTGCTTCGAGACACCTCACCAGTAGAACTCTCACTTTTCAGGAAGTTCCCAGCACCGCATCAGAATCAATTGGCATCACGATTGTCCAAATGGGCACATTTAAAAAAAACGTCATCGCAGTGCTGCTGGACGAGTGTTCGTACCAGTCTGGTCGTAGTTTTTTTTCTTGCGTGTGCACAAGCCGGTTGTAATCAATCGTCACAACGTCACGCCCTGTGGCCACTTACAGGATCCAGCAAGAAGCACGTTCACTGTGTCACAGCACGAACAAAACACAGTCGGAGAAGTGGACTAGTTAGAAATACCGCGGCCGTGGAACTAAAATGTACTACGCGAGACGCCACGGCTAGTGGTGTAAAGTATAGAACTGCACAACGTTGCTGGTTGAGTAACGCACATCCCGCTTGCTCTTGTGTTGTGCCGTTTATGTTCATAAGGGTAACTGTTTATTCTACGTCTTATCGTAGCAACAGAGCCCAAACATTCGCTTTTGGATGAAAGTTTTAAACCTTCTAGGGGGCGCTTCAGGCAAATAAGCGAGGAGGAAAAGGGAGGGTGTCGCTACCTTGGAAACTTGTTTCATCTAGGGACCTTACGTTGCGTAAAGTATGGCCGCCATCTGGAAGTAATCTCGAAAACGAAAACTTGTTCAGAATGCAGAGCCACTGGTAGGTGGCAGCACTGTGTCGTCTAAGCAACGCGGCGTAGCAAAAGCACGCTTTTTCGTGCGCAGCATCACATAGTCAGTACAGCGAAAGAAAAACTACTGTTTAGAATTAACGTATCTATGCATTTTCTAGTATAAAGAAGAAACACTCCACATAATACTTAAGTATTGATGTTGTACCTCAGATATGCATAACATTTGCTTTTTTGATCAACGATGTTCACAAGTATGAACGCAGCCACCAGGTCAAGATGGCTGGGTGTTGAGCAAGTGGTTAAACTTTGACCGGGTGGCTGAGTCTTTTCAGGAGACAGACGTACAAACAGAAAGACAGGCCAAGATTTCCGCGTTAAAGTACCCAAGCAATACTATCGTCTTAAAAATGTGGGCTCTAGCCTCAGCCATCGGTTACCTCCTAGAAATAAACTGCATAAATACTTAATTCAATGGCGCTTGCTAATTCCTGCGACGTCAAGCGCTTGTTTCACTCAGACGCAGCGCCTGTGTCGCTCGTTTGAGGTAAGCAAGTTGACCACTCTGGTAAATTTGGTCAGGGAGAATGACATCGATGCTCGGCCAAACTTAATGTTCGAAGTATAGTAACGACGAACCTTTAGCTATTTAAGTGCGTAGTATTAACATTAGCCAAAGAAAATACTCTCGGTTGGAACGGAAGCCAGTCAGCGTGCGACTGTCTTTCCTAATGACAAGCTCGATGCTGTTCTGGGGGTGGAGCTGGCATTTTATTGCGATATAAGTTATATGGACAGTCTCCGCTGATTCTTGCCGTCGTCGTCGCCGGCACCGCCGTCATTCACGTATATGTATATATACGGGGAAGGATGCCCCAGCCTCCTCTTTTTGTGGAGCGAACATCACCTTTCCGGCCGGGGTCGTCTGTGCACACGCTTATCTCGTGAGTGAAGAAGGGTGGGGGTGGGGTGCTTATGGTGGCCGCGCTATCGCGGCAACAAGTAGCGCACGGCTTGTGCCCCCCCCCCCCCCCAGCAGGCGGGAGCTTCTACGGGCTGCGTTCTCAACACGAAGAAACGGGGCCAAAAGCGTACCTGGAATGTCGTGTTCTCTTTACCAGCGTTTTGTAGAGTTAAGTGAGATCGGATCTAAATGAGTTGACAGCCAGCCTCACTTCGTATAACATTGTAATTTATCGCTATGACATTGCCGCAGGAAACTTGGTTACTCGGCAAGCGCATGTTTACTACAAATAATATTGCTTCTAAAATGCTAGCCTTGCTTTTTAAAACATTCGAATATGTTGCTATCGCATTCATTGCTTTGCTCTTTTTGGCGAAAATGTGGAGCATCGCTTAGTCGCACGATGTCGCGCTTCAGCGATGCGCTGTCCACACTTCCACTTCACATGCTCGCGTCTCGTGCCGAGGAAGACACCCACAAAAATGTCGCTACCCTCCCCCTCTCTCACCTCGCAAGGTTGACGCAGGCAGCGCCTGCAAGTAAAAAATTATGGACCACCTACCCAAAGGGAACGCTGATGGGATGCGAAGCAGCAGCGGTGCACAAGGCGTTGGCCCGATTGGAGCTGAAATCGACTTGGGTGCTGGAAGAATAGTTTGAAGCGAAACTCGGTGTAGCGTTTACTCGAGTAAACGTTTGTTTGAAACGCAAAGATACGGAAGGCGGGTTTGAGTTTCGTGTAAGAGTCATCGCAGACAAACGAGCCAAAAGAGTGTTTCCACTGGACGTGCGGTCTAGCGTTGCTGCGTGTGGTGGAGAAGGTGAAGCGAAAAGAAGTCTGTCGCAAGCGGGTGAAGGAGCCGGCAACTGCGGGTGCTACGGCAAGCCTACTGCGGGTGAGGAAGAGAGTGTTATCAGTAGTTGCATGAGCGCGCACCTGTAGGTGATGTCAACACGTAGCTGCGACTTGACCTGCTTGGCACCGCTCCAACACTTTCGGCGAAGGGAATGCGTTGTGGTACTATCGTACGGACGTACGTCGGTGTTAAACGCGTCAGTCGAAGAGATGCTTCGCATCTAAAAACCGACTGCTCGAGCTGCACAACCGTTCATTGGCCAGCCCGTATATGTAGGCACTGGATCGCTAGTTCGGAATTCAGTCAAGGGCATCTTTACTTGACTTTAGCTTGAAGTTGAAGGCAATGCTTCTCCCTCATCATTCAATAAATGAGTATAATAAAGACGAAATAACAATTAGGCATTCCCAAATTATACCCAATTACGCAACAGTCACTCAATACCACCACTTTTCTGCGACGCATTTACTCGAGAAACCGTAGAAAGATGTGGGCGGCTTTTTTTTCTGTAGGTTGTAACCGTGTATACTGCCAGAATTGTGCTGTATAATCATGAAAATCTATTCCCGCAGCATCCGAACCGCTGCTTAGTTTAAGCGTGCGTAAGAAAAAAAAGAAAAGAAATGTTGTTGCAAATCTCCAGAGTCCTCCACTACGATGTCTCTCATAACCGCATCGTAGTTTTAAGACGAAGAAACCCCAACAATGAATGAATAATTCAACTCGACTATACCCGCAGGCGAAGGACGCTTCTGCGAGTACCGGTCGACGCCAGCAAGTTATAAGGCCACGACTGTCGATGACTTCTCGAAGAGCATGAAGTTGGTCTGCGACGATGGCGGACCTAAAACAGAGTTCACCTGGACGCCAGACGAGAACACACCCGACACGCTTTACTACCAGGTTCGTGCGCGCTTTGTCACTCGTAAGCACACTGGGATACAGTGACGACGCACGCGTTCTGCGCACACACCTGCTGCAGCGCTTCAGCGCTGGGCTTTCCGATGTGGCGTCATGCCGTCTCCTGATAGAGGCGATAGAGGGCGTGTGGCCACGAGGAGCTGCAATAATCGATGGTTAAGTCCCTGATGGATGGAAACTTAGCAGAATGAGCATGATATATAAAGGGCGACAAAGCTGACGTAAACAACTATCGTCCTATAACAGTGACATCAGTGGCTTACAGGCTGGCGATGCAGATTATAAAGGAAAGTCTGCAGGCATGGATAGATGATGAGAGGGTGCTGGGGGAACTTTAGAATGGGTTTCGAAAACAAAGGAGGTTGGAAGTCAATTTGTTCTCACTAACGCAGTGCATCGAAATAGCAGAAATGGAACACAGGTCCCCGTGGCTAGAATTTTTGGATATCAAGAGAGCATAGCGTGGTTCAAGAGGTCTTGTGAAGAATACTGCACACACTAGGTGTCGATGATGGAGTCGTTAAGCTCTTAAAGGATATTTATAAAAGTAACAAGGTGAAAAATGGGAAAAACAGGTATCCGAGCCCACGGAGATAAAATGGGGGCTTAGGCAGGGGTGTCCTCTGTCACCTTTGTTATTCATGACGTACTTACAAGGATTAGAGGCCAAAATAGAGGGGAGTGGGCTTGGCTTCAACCCCTCTTTCGTCAAACAAGGAAAACTCATTGAACAGGCACTACCAGCATTGATGTACGCAGATGATATAGTGCTAATGACCGACAACAAGAAAGATTTGCAGAGATTGATGGATATCTGCGGTAATGAGGGAGATAAGTTAGATTTGAGATTCAGTAAGGAAAAATTAGCAGTCATGATTTTTAATGATAATGAAGGTAGTGAGCTTACGAGACAGGTCAGGCTAGAGATAACGAATAAATACAAATAACTGGGCGTATAAGCAATGGGGCCGAGCACCCAAGGGAACACGAAATACACATAATGACTAAAGAAACAGGAATGCAGCGGTGATAAACAATAGGGCACTGTAGAATTACAGTAGGTATGATGTTGTGAGAGGAATTCGGAAATGTTTCATGGTTCCTGGTTGGACTTTCGGCCATGCGGTCTTGTGCATGATCAGAGAGGTTCAAGCAAGATTAGAAATTAAGCAACGAGGAATAAGTAGGCTTGCTTTAGGAGCTTACGGGAATACACCAAATCAGGGAGTACAAGGTGATATGGGATGAACATCGTTCGAGTGCAGAGAAACAAGCAGCAAGACAAAAATCGAGAAGAGATTGAGAGAAATAGAAAAGGAGCGTTGGGCTAGGAAAATTTCCAGCTACTTGTACACGAGGAATGTCGATGTTACAAAATGCGAACCAGAAAATTGACGGTCAAATACTTGCAAAAGAGCATGGGGCCAAACCAAAAAGAACTATCAGTTAAACTTGAAAAAGGTGAAGGAAATGGAGGCCGATATGTGGCGAATTGGAATGATTAAGAAGTCCGCAATAGAGATCTATCGAACTTTTAGGCAGGAAATTGCCCAGGAAAGGATCTATGATAATATTCGGGATAGTTCTCTCTCTCTCTCTCTCTCTCTCTCTCTCTCTCTCTATATATATATATATATATATATATATATATATATATATATATATATATATATATATATATATATATATATATATATATACTGTTTAAGGCCAGGACGGGAGTATTGCGAACCAAGACATATCAGGCCAAATACGAAAGGGTAGACACGGTATGCAGTGCGTGTGGAGAGGAGGAGGAAACTTCCAAACAGTTAATTTTCTGCGAAGGGCTTCACCCTATCGTTCAGGATGACGGCGCTGAGTTTTTCAAAGCAGTGGGTTTTAGGGTCAGGGAGGGCAAGATAGAGTTTAAGCGGGTAGAATTAACTAGAAGGAGGTTATCTGATTGGTGGCTAAAATCAAGGCACGAGTGATAATTAAACCCTGCACTGCAGAGTACCAGTCCTCAACTTCACTATTGAAGGAAAAAAAAGATAAATCAAGTTTTTGGTTCACTAAGTATTACGGGTAGGTGGCGCTAGCTGCCACCCGCTCTAAAGGGTACAGCCATATCAATCCATCTATCCATCCATCCTGCGCGCTCACTCTCTCCAAGCAGCTTCCCGTGGCCACGCGCCTTTTATCGGGAGAGGGCGCATCGGCGCATCAGAATAGTGTGTGTGCCGGAACATAATGTCTTACAAGTATAGAGGGTAACACGCTTTTCCAAAAGAAAAGATGAATAATAACATAGTGGACGCTTTTCTAGGACACAGGAATTATCATTTATGGCGTAGTGGGTACTATGCAAGTGTATTTGTTGTATAGTTGCCCAAGGGCTGCCGAAAGGCCGCTCTTCCAGCTTTCACTGTGAAAGGCCTGTTTTTTTTTTTTTGGTTACCGTGTTACTCATACCTTAGCAAAGTTGTAGCTCCATACGGAAACGTTTTCGTGCGTACGTGATCGTATACTTGTACGTTTGCGCAAACCATGAAATTGTGATGCGGTATTCCGAAGCCTCCCGCGGGAGACTCGACGTGCTGTGCAGCTTCTGCGCCAATCAGGGCCGTTCCACGCACTTTCCGCACAGCCGCAACGCACGTGCCGGGACCCCTACCGCACGCAAGCGGGGGACAAATAAGCCAATTGGCGACGCTCTTTCACCCTACGCAGCGTCGCCAATTGGCCTATTTGTCCCCCGCTTGCGTGCATGCGGTAGGGGTCCCGGCACGTGCGTTGCGGCTGTGCGGAAAGCGCGTGGAGCGGCCTTTACGGGGTCATAGAGGGTGGTAGCAAGCTTTGGGCTGGGGGGAGCGTACGTGCCGCGACGTCGCCACAAGCGCCTCAGTATGTCGACGGCGCCTACCGTTGTTTACAAACATGGAGTAGGTCTTTAGGTGCCGAACGCTTTCGGAGAGAGGCGGGGGCGGATCAATATATCTACTGTGACCTAAAAGGGCAGGAGCATGGCGTTCCCCTTTTTCATAGAATGCTAAAGGCCTGACCTTACGTGTACCTGTTGCAGTGCGTCAGAGCGGAGCTTTGACGTTGTAGCACGCCATCTCCCGATGGAGGGAGAGGGAGCGAGGCTAGAGTGTACTAGAAGTGTTTTAGTACACTGTAGCGAGGCTATGCCATGCTGTGTGCCCTTTCTCTTTTTAGCTTTCCATTGCCCTCGCACAGCACGCCGAGTCTCCCATGCGTGCGGGAGGGTTTGCGTACACTGGGATACCGAAACCAACACAATTTCGTAGTGATCGTATACCTGCACAACGTATACCTGCACAACGTGCAGGTATACGATCACGTACCCTACGCAGACGTTTACGTATGAAGCTACAACTTCGCTAAGGTATGAGTAGCATGGTAACCTTAAAAAAAAGCCAGGCCTGTCACAGCGAAAGCTGAAAGGGCGGCCTTTCAGCAGCCTTTTTTGAAACACTCCTTGGGCAACTACTTCAAGCACACTTGCATGCGGTACCCACTAAGCCACAACTTGTGTAGTAGGGAAGCGTCCAATATCTTATTATTAGTTTTTTCGGACAAGCGTGCTGCCCACTATACTTAATTGTAAGACATTTCGTGCACATTCATAATGTCGTGGCTGACGAAGATGAATTCTATGCCGAGGCTTTTGTAACGGGATGAAGCAATCAACGACCCACTCGTCGGGACACAGTACGCATGGTGTGATGACTGGTTCTAACTTTACTGTTCTATAACGCATTATTACACACGTTAACACGATTCCTGTCCCGACATGAACCGGCATAGGGTCAGTCTGCAACTGAGTTCCAAGCACCAGCGTACCTCAGTGGTAGGAATACTAGGCTTTCATGCAGAGGGACTGCTTTCAAATTCGATTCTATTCTCAATATTTTTATATATTTATTTATTCTCATGTCACGTAATAATGATAACGGACACCGAAGGAGGCGGCGGACAACTACGTTGCCAAAACCAGTCCTCATTGTGATCTCACAACAGCTGCCGCTTTAAAAGTTTAATACATTGGGCCTGTAGTTAGGGGTTCGGGGGGAGTCCAGGGGCCCGTCCCCGTCTTCCCGAAATTCGGATGGTGCATGGTGTGTGTTTTACCGAGGAGATTAACAAAAATAAAGACAGTTTCCAAAACCAAACAGGTGCACCCCCCCCCCCCCCCCTAGAAAAGAAAAAAGGACTCCTGGCTACAGGCCTGGTATGAACTGTGGCTACAAAGGCGCAGCCGTCATCATAAACACGAGCGGCACCTTGGAAGGCTGGTGAACCCTTCTTCGTGTTGCGCGCTCTCAAGGCGAGGAGACTGTGCGAAATCCATTGTGTTACACTAGCGTTTCGAGATTGATTCAAAGAGCTGCTTGCCTTACATAGTATAGCATTACCATTTGCTGCTATCGCATTCATTGCTTCGCCATTGTTTGCGATTACCGACGTTTTGTGCGTCGGCACGTCATTTCTTACAGTGCTGGACTCATTTTTACCTCGGTTGGAAGATACAAGTACACGACCATGGCGATACTCCGAAACCGACCCCTCCTCCTCCGCCACCCACCCGAAAGCCCACAACGAGAAAACCAAAACCAAAGCCAAAACCTAAACCCAAAACAAAGTCACCCACACCACCGGAGAGTGACTACTCGGGTGACTCGGGCGGTTCTGGCGGCTCTGGCGGCTCTGGCGATGCCGTTCGACCAGCGCTACCGCCGTTCTTGTTCGCCTGCGCTGCCATCCTGGCCACGCTGCTGCTGAGGCGACAAGCCGGAGCCCGACATGCATGGGCGCTCTTTCTTGCAGTAAACCGCTGAAACGCACGAGAATTGTCAGCGCTCCTTTCTTCAAAGCTTTCATTTTCAGCGTGGCAGGGTACTGCTCCCGGGAACAACCCAGCGGCATTCACCTGCCGCAACACTGTGAAAGCCATGCAAAAAAGTTCTCATCGAAATATGCGTTGGCCGGTATTCGCGGCTGTCAATGCTCGAGCGATCCGAGCAAGGTTCTTGGCGTGATGCGTCGCGACCGGCAGCTTGGAAGAAAGAAACTGGGGAGTGTTGAAGCATGTAGAAAAGGATGCTTGTCGACTGCACTAACACGAAACCTAGCGTGAGGTGAATTGCACAGTGTCTTGAGAAAGGTCTCTCTGGTGAGGCACTACGCTATTCGCGACTCCAGCAATTCATGCGGCACCTAGCGGCAATGTAGGGAAGCTCCGTGCTGAGGCCCAAACAGTCCAAGCGCCAGCCGTATACGGTAGAGCACGGTATAGAATGGTGCCGCCCGTGGAAAAAAAAAAATGAACGGCCAAGCATTTTTCTACTTTCCAGGTGAGGCACCAGTGTTCACTTGTTAACACGAACCTATTTAATGACCATTGTATCCAGTGATTACATGTCGCTGCGGCGCTCGAAGTATGTAAACAAATTTCGCAGAGACGCGGTGCGCCATGTGCATTACACACACAACGCGGCCACTGTAAGAAACGTCGCTCGCGCTTGTGGGACCACTAGTGCCGACTAAAATAAGACGCTCTGCGTCAGCAACCCGCTCCCTTTCTACAAAGCAGCGCGAACTGCAATCACACTGCTGAAAACAGCGACAACGGACGCAATAACTTCCGCGAATCCGCCATGCTGCAACTCCTCCGCAGCGCCCTCTCATGTTCATTCGAGTTGCGAATAGTCGGTTACAAGTCGGGGGAGGCCCCCCAGCCAGACGACCGAAGTGCGGCAACCGGTCACCTGATCGACTAATGAAATAGTCCCGCTCTTGCTGTCGGCAACGTTCTCGGCAGGTGGGGTGAACGTCCATCCGGCTCATGACGTCAGACTGGAATGCACGCCCATTGGTGCAGGCTTGCGTGCCTTCCCCTTTCAGGAAAAATATACCGTTGACGTCTAAAGTTGTCACCTACTATAGTTGTGCCAAGCCCTAAACCTGGAACTTAGGGAAGAATGTTTTCGTTCCACTAACGTCGTCGGTTAAGGACGGGTGTTAGGACATCATAGTCGAAATCGAGATGAGTAAATGTTCATCGGCAGGGCCTGTAGCGCGAATGCAAGATAACCGCTGGCCGTTAAGGATCGCAGATTGGTATCCATGAGAAGACAAGAGGGAAAGACGGAAAGTTAGGTGGGCAGATGGGATTAGCAGCGGGCGCTGGATCGAGTTGTCTGGTTGAACATGGGAGAGGCCTTTGTCCTGCAGTGGGTCTAATTAGGGTGATGATGATGATGATGAGGAAAGACCATGTGGCGCCTAGCTGTCATTCAGGCTGCTGGACAAAGCTGCATGTTTCCGAATACACATTCACAATGCCCCTGCAAGGATGCACAACGCAAGAAGACATTGGTGAAATAGAAAAATATATAAATGAAAGCAGTCATATGTTCCTACACAGATGAATCCTGTCGAATAGAGAAAAGAAAAAGCCCTACGGACGCAAATAATAAAATAGATGTATATGCATTTACTATGGAAGTAATAAAATACCGTGAACTGAAGGTATGCTGAAAAAACCCGTTAAATAAATCTAAATTCACTGAAAATGTCTTTGAAGAAGATTCTTGGTGAAGCTAAGGACTATTCACGCAATTATAAACTAAGAAAAAGCTTCGTGGCGAACTATATTTACAACCAGTGCCCTAGAAATCGGACAGGCTGTAGAATAAGCGGCTGAAATTATCAAGATTGAAAGACAGTTATGATGACCAACTTTCAGAGAAACTCGGGAAGAAACTTTTTAACTTCAGAAGAACCAAAAAAAAAGGTTGTACCTTCATTCATAAACGTCGAATCGTCGGTTTCAGTGTTGCCAAATGCTTTGAAAGTCGCTCCGAGACGGACTTCTCACACTTTTCACGGTCTCCTGAT
Organism: Rhipicephalus microplus; assembly: GCF_013339725.1. NCBI lineage: Eukaryota > Metazoa > Arthropoda > Arachnida > Ixodida > Ixodidae > Rhipicephalus > Rhipicephalus microplus. The sequence goes on from NC_051168.1 coordinate 67,603,291, forward strand.
AAAACATCACGGCATGTCCACGAAGTAATTGACGAGTGCGGGAAGCAGCGGGATGGTTTGGTGTTACCGTAAATAACTGGTTACATTAACCACTGACGCATAGAAATGGGTGACTACGTGGTGTCCAGTTATATGCACGGTTTAACGAGTGGTATGTTGGGCTGAGTTGTGAAATTTCGTTTTGCCTTCATTATTACTGTGTTATGGTATCAGATCTAGCTTGAAGCTGGCAAAGACGAGGTATGTGTACGTTCCCCTCGTCGTTGTTGTTTGTTTCCAGTAATAAGAAATGCCTCGTAAAGCATCTCGAGACGTCAGATACAGCGCAAGCCAGTCGTTGTCCGCGATCATCGTCGCCATCATTTTCATCGTCATCATCGTCATAGTCATCACGGCTACGACACACACCAACGCCGCCAACGTACAAGCCTCGATGTTAAGGAGCTTCGTCTCTAAAAGTGACGACCTTGAAGAGATCACAACTTCCTAACTATCATTTTGCGCCAGGTCCTCATGGCATTACCTCATTTGTTATAAAATCTACACGTAAGGTTGCACCCCGGATCTACATGCAGTTGTCAGTGCTCTATTATAATTTCATGGAGTTCACTTTATTAGAAAATAGCAAAAAGATTTTCTTTAATAAAAAATATCAACGTTTTAGACCCACGTTACGCAACATCAGGCATACATCATTAGAGTATATTCTAGTAAAAATAATCGAAATAACTTCGCGCATTCGAATAGATAACTAACTGTAAACGTGTCCTTGATCCCATACGAAAATGTATTCAAGCGTGGCTGCACCTCTTGGTTCGCGCACGTTGGCGTGTTAACAGAATACGGCTTGCTCGGTGTAAGGACCAATTTTTATACGAGCTCGACAAAAAAAAATAAATTAATGGGTTCACGACATTGTCTTGTTGAATGAGAATATATTTTCTTAATGACGGAGGATTCTATTGCTTACAATTTGGCCTGTCTGCTTGAACGTCATGGGTAAAAAAAATGCTCAATGATTCAGAGCGATTCACCATGAGGGAGCATTAAGCTGCCCCGCTAAACCAAATAAGTAGCACGAAATTGCATGGCAAGGACTTGTCAGGCCTGACCTGTGTGTTTAAAAGAAATTATCGACGTTTACGATGTATAGTCTATTGTATGTGTTTTTTGAAAAAAAGTGGTAATTGATTTAGAGTACTTGGTGTGTGTTTAGAAGAAGTGAGTAACGATTTAGAGTACTGTAGGTACTCTATGGTACGGGAGAGAACCGAGCCGTCCCGTCGGTATGGTGGGAGCCACCATACTGTGGGCCTCACACTGGTGCGCCCTCGATGCGCGCGCCCCCTTGCGGGGCGGAGTCACTGTTTGAAGGGGTGAGTGCCGCCTCCCGATCAGCGGCCGCCATTCGGCTCCCCGCGTCTGGTCGCGGCTGGTCGAGTGAGACACACGCGCGGCGTTTTCTCAGGCAAAATGTCTGAGTGTTGCGTGCCACTGTGCACAAACCGCTCGCGAAATGGCTATCGGATGTTCAGATTTCCGAAAGATCCGAAAAATCAACTCTTGTGGCTTTTTTTTCGGACCTGTGGCAACTCACGGGTCGTTCGTGTTTGTGCAGCGTAAGTTATGTCATTTCAGCCGTTCGATAGTTATAACTTGAAACGCTGTCATACGGGCACTTTTGACCGCGATCGAGCCTGATGCTACTGACTCCTACGCCAGCTGCAGAGGACGCCAATCACTGTTTAAAAACTTGATCCCGATCGGGCTTATTCGTGATCACCAGTGCTCCGTGTGCAGCATGCGTTCATTTGCGTGCTGTGTGCATGCGCATTGAACTCGGTAATTTTGGAAAGCACAAAGTGCGTTGTTCTTATTCACTTGTACACAAGCTGGAATTGCGCGAAGATGTGCGCCTACGCTGTGCACTTGTTGCTATACTGGCGCCTTCAAGTATTTGTTTTTGTGATATCATACTGAAAGCACGCACCCTGTCAGTTCATTATCAAAGAATATTTTCTCAATGTCAACATATTTGCACAGCGCAAGACTACGAGTATAGTTACGACGTAACTACAGAAGAAGAGACAAGGACAGAAAGAGCGCTCTTCTGCGCTCTGTCTGTCCTTGTCTCTTCTTTTGTAGTTACGTCATAACTACTCGTAGTCTTGCGCTGGGAAATATGTTGATTCCCAATCACCAACTAGCCCAAAGCATCTGTCTTCTCAATGTCCTTGTTTTTTAAAGAAAGAAACCAACACTCTTTCACTTGTTTTTTATTAACGAATTGGCCTCGCCTGCAGCCACCCGCCGGCCGGTGATCCGCTGGCCGGGTTGGCGAGGCCAAAAGCGCTTTGACCGGCACAGGATTCATAATGGCACAGAACATAGACAAATAACAAAGGAAGACTGAACAACACGAGCGCTGGATCACAATTGGTTGCTTTTTATTCAAGTGAAACAGAAAAAACAGAAAAGCAAAGAGAAGAAAGAACAAAACATGTGTGCGCAACCTATGCATGTGACAATATATATATATATATATATATATATATATATATATATATATATATATATATAAGGAAAGACGTGTTTACCTAAGGGCTCGTTTTTCCGTGTTTTTACACAATATTAATGAGATCTCACAGAAAATAATGCCAAGGAAATTATAGGGGAAGATATTAGACCAAATTGTAACGTAAATATGAAGAAAGTGGGTGAAAAGATAACTTATCTTTTCACCTACTATATATATATATATATATATATATATATATATATATATATATATATATATATATATATATATATATATATATATATATATATATATAATGGGAGTAATAATTCAATGGGCCAGTTAGTCTTCGTATATTCGATAAATATATTTATCCTTGTTGACAACACTCCCGTTGTGCCATATCCCATACACACACACACACACACACACACACACACACACACACACACACACACACACACACACATATATATATATATATATATATATATATATGTGTGTGTGTGTGTGTGTGTGTGTGTGTGTGGTGTGTGTGTGTGTGTGTGTGTGTGTGTGTGTGTGTGTATAGCATCATTAGATTTTTTTTTTCAAATACGTCTACTCGTAACCAAGTAATGCAATTGACGGTGCGCTAACACACATGTCACCATTTTTGCAGATAGCGGAGGCTTCCGCCATTTCTTTTGTGCATGCATCAGTGTGCCTGAAAACGGAGGTTGTGTGGCGAAATTCTGGTGTGCAACCGTAGGCGGCACAGTGGCCGGCGGACAAATGAGAGAACGGTGCACCCTTTAAATAGCTTTGGTGCTCACGCAGGTGAATGCGGAGGCAGCGCCCCGTTTGCCCGGGTCCCCATAAGCCTTACCACATGACAGCGGAATGGAATAGACATTGTTGCTATTGTTTCGTAGATGGCAGCACGGCATTTAGTGTTTGCCTTTTGCTTGATATATTATCCGCTGGCGAGGTTGGCGAGGTTTTTTGACTGATTGTAAGTTTTTTTTTTGTTTTAGTGTTGAGGGGTGCATTATCTAGGTTTTTTTTTTAGACTAACGTCGTGGAAGAAACCCGCCGGTCGCGGCCTCACCAATTCGCCTACAAGCCACCGAATAGGCTCGTTTTCCTCGCCACATCCTGGCAAACAAAGTGAAGCAGAATTCACCAAGACTTTGCTCAGTGTGCAGGGAAAAAAAGCTTGAAAGCAGATGGAAGTGTAAAAAAAAAAAGTGAAGTTGCTGTTTACACGCCCGTGTACTTTTTCAGACTGGAAATTTTTTCACACTCGAAAATCATACTGAAGCACCTGATGCAGTCAAGCGCTGTCAAGCGAACAAAGTAAGGTTTTTTTTGCACTTTTGTGGAACTGTTTTTACACTTTTGTGTAAGGAAAGGGACTTGGCTGCGTGTCTTTCACGTTTTTAACCTATATAAATAGTTAACGACGAGTCGAAGAAGGTGCTAACTGAAGGTGTTAACGCTGCTTTCATGGAAGGTAGTTTTCTGCTGAGAACAAGTTCAACTGCTAATCGCTTTAAAAGTAAAGATGAGAGAATAGAAATTCAACACCTTCGCACTCCCGTTGCGATAACTTCGTATTCTTCTCATTTGGTTTGAGTACCACACGTTTGGACACAACAAACTCTGTATGCAGCCGCGCGACACTCGTTGGCTGACCATCGTGGCTGTATACGTGACTTGCAGAGAGGGCACCGTATTGGCGGACTCCAAAGCAACGACGCGGTTGTCTCCACCCTACAAGGTGGTGGATGGGGGTGCGCGCATTGAGGAACCCTAGATGAAGTTCTGTTGACAAAAATTGCACCTTGAACAAGTTCACGATGTCAAATATGGAGCGTTTGCCCTTGCACGTATGAAAGAACTCTTAATCCTCCAGTGTGTGTTTACAAAAAGTGGTTAACGATTTAGAGTACTTCGTACTTTACTATGGGAGAGCTGAAAGCCGTCCCATGAGTAAGTATAACTCAGTACTGCATAGAGCCGTCCCATTTACCGATGTTCGATGTGGTCACTTCATTTTAACACTTTCTATGAACTATCCTGGTACAACAGGTCGTGCAAGCGCGTGTAGATGCCGACAACATCGCATTTCTTTTGCTGCAAAAGATCTACCGAAGTCTATACAAACGCACATGAAAGCATGAGGAGGGGGAAGAGGACCTTTATTTAGTATTGATTATCGGTAAAAGTGCAATCGTAATTTTTGCAATCATGAGGTGTTCATATTTTGTTACATTACCGACAAGACGTCATCGAGTAAGTAGATTCAGTTGGGTACGTTCGGTACATACCTATTTTTTTTCTGTCTTTCCCCCTACATTCACCGCAGCCTTCAAAGGGCATAAAATGTGAATAAAGACGTGTCAACAAAAGTGACTCTTATACCGAAAAACTAAACAGGAGCCCGCATATAGAGGATACGTGATCTATAAAAAGAAGAACTTGCAGTACATATGCGAATTTATGAGTTTAGCGACTTGCTCCCTGATGCGCTCATTACGATTCATATGCATATTTGCTATCATGTTATATCGACAACGTTTTGTCTTCTTCTACACCTGCTTGCAAACTTCGGCGGCCACTGGTTCTCGGAAAACGTTTATGAATTGGGCTTCCTGAAACTGCCGCAAATTATATTCACTATGAAGAATCGCACTTGCATTCTCTTCTTGCAAGGTTCCACATTTGAACAATACAAACTACCCTGAAGATACAGACAGCTGTCACAACACTGGTCCCGTTAATTAGGGAGGCGATCGCCGGGCTAATTCCAAGGGCCGAAGTATTGGCCCCTCGAACCGCACCACGAAAGCGTGGACAATTCAGAAGTGGTCCTTTTTGGCGCGCCAGCGGACGCCGGCTGTGGCCCAAAGAACAAGTCAGAGCCGAGAGTTGATAAACAAAACAAATATTATATTCTCAAAAATGGCAGATCGAAAACAATACTCAAGAATGCACACTCCACAATAGTTACATACAATACGTCACCAATCAAACAACGTACTACACAGTACAATCAGCCACACTCAAAACAACGGACACAGACAACGATACGCTCTACAATGCAGTCGCATGCATTGAAAAACCAAGACACTTAAAGACTAAAGAGATAGAAAACCTATCCAGTCCAAAGTTCTTGGAACAAAAATCTGGATGATACTCTTCCGAGAATCACTCACTCAAAGTCCAGCGTTGTTGTCGTTCCGCGCCCTCGAAGTTTCTCTTCCAGGAAACCTCGCGTCTTCAATTGGCCACTCTCCAAGCTTGAAACTTCTTCGCCCGAACACGTCGGCTTCACACACGCAGCTGTCGCCACGCGTCTTCGCTCGATAGCGGTAAACATACTCTCTTGCCTGTAGCTCGAGCCGTCACCCCTCAGGTGGAAATCCTCTTCATCTCCTGCTTCGTCCCTACGGACAAAACCTTCGCCGACTACACGGCGGAATCCCTACGCACTCTGGCGCTAACTTCCGTCTTCTCCTGATCTCTCATCTCCGCTGCTCGGTTAAATACCTTCCGCGCGACATTCCAGAAGGTTCTCATCATTTCGTCGGCGCGATACGCAGCGAAGGCTGGGAAGAGGGCGAGATGGTTGGAATGCCCACCGCGGCAGATGACTCAGCTCGGTATGACCACGCCTATTTCCTTCTGGAACTTTACGCAGCGAAGGCTGGGAAGAGGGCGAGATGGTTGGAATGCCCACCGCGGCAGATGACTCAGCTCGGTATGACCACGCCTATTTCCTTCTGGAACTTTCCAGCGCTTGCTCGACCGCCGTTGTGGGGCGAGGAGGTTCGTCGGCGAAGCCACGCTTCCGAGAGGAGAGCGCGCGCCCCGGGGAGACTTGGATGTTTGTTTTCTTTTTTTTCTTTTGACCTCGCGGCGTCTCTTTCGCGCGTTATCGCAAGAATAAGGCGGCGCGCCCATTTTTAGCGCTCGTTTTGTGACACTGCCCCCCACTTTAAGAATATTATCTCATAATATTCAAAACCACACAAACGAGCGCGAACAGTCCCCACAATCTCAAAGACTGTAACATAGTCCGTCGCTCATGACACGTCACATTCACGATATATCACTCAATACGACTGGACATTACAATTCAATCTCACACACATGAAATATAACCGCAGGTACATGAGTACAACGCTTCATCACCCATTCCAAACAATACAAACGTACAAAGTTCTGTCTTTACAACAATTATACAACACTATACATCACGGCACAAACACTTCGACACTTGTGGCACAGGATAACACAACATTAACACAACATATGGCACTCAGCACTGCCAAACAGATTCTGATTCGACCTCGACACCTATCCGGTGCATTCCGAGCGGCGCTTGCGCCCTTTCTTGCGGTGCTCGCTCGATCGCTTCTTGTGTTTTCACGTTCCTTTTCGGCGAGCCCTTTCCAACGACGATATCTGAGGCGGCGTCTCAGCCATCGTTGTCACTTCCGACACCGTTAACGGGTCATGACGCTCAACCGATCCTGCCCGGTTATTCACCCGCTTGTTCACGTCCCGACATTTGGCCTGGCTGGCCAACTCCGTCTCCTTTGCACTGTCGGTCGGTTGAGGTCGTGCCGACGTACGTCCAGCTGCCCTGCACGTGAACTCATTAAACTCGATCATCTTCTCATTCGCTGTCTCTTGCGCCGCGGCTTCACCTTGGGCTCTAGTGAGATCCGTCACGGGATGCTCCTCCACTGTATCTCGCGGCCGCTGGGTTGGCGAGGGCTCTATCTTCGGGTCTTCCCCCAAACGGTCTGGATCATTCGGCCCTCGCGCCCCGTTGATTTTTCCGATGACAAGGTCGTACAGGGGGGTCGTCATGCATAAAGCAGTAACCTTCCCGCTGAAGTACGGGGTTTCAACCTCAATTTCTGCTTCGGGAAGCATCCGAACCGTACGGTCAATTAGGCAAACCGGTTTCGTTCTGCCTGTCAACTCACTTTCCCGTACCAAATTTCTCCGCACGATAACCGTGGAGCTACCGGTGTCTCTTAGAACCGTAATCTTCTTGCCTGCAACCTTTCCAGGCAGCGTTGGCATTCCCTTCGTAACACCGGTTGGCTGTTTTGACATTACAGCACCCACAATAGGAATTTTCTCCCCATTCTTCAACTCTACGAATCCATCGGTGATGGCATTATTATCAGATTTCGGTGCCGCTTGCACAGAGGATACCTGGTGAGTTTGACTCACTCCGTTCCGACAAGCGTCTGCTTTGTGCCCAGTCTGACCACACTTGAAACATTTTACTGCCGTAGGGCTCGTAAAGATTGTTCGACAGTTTTTCGCGCGATGACCCACTCGGTTACACAGAAAACATCGGGTAATGCTCTCTGGTGCACGCTTTTTTTCTTCGGGAGCCAATTTCTTCGAATCTTCGGGACAATCCTTCTTGACCTTGGCCAAATTAGTGCCACCTTGCGCTTCCAAGAATTGATCAGCCAATTCAAGCATTCCTTCAAGTGACTCAGCCTTCCTCTCTTTCAAGTACAGTGACAGGCTTGGGTGGCAACTAGTAAGAAATTGTTCTGTAATTAGGAGCTCTCTAAGCTCATCGTACTCCTGCGCTGTCCCTGAAAGTTCAATCCATCTGTCGAAATAATGGCTAAGTCGGGCGGCGTACTGCGTAGCCGTCTCACCATCAGCTGACTTTCCTGTCCGAAATCTGTCCCGGAAACCTTCTACAGTAAATCTAAATCGCTTCAGCAAAGCAGCTTTCACCTTTGCATAGTTGGCTGCATCGGTCGGCGTCAGCCTACCGTACACACTGAGCGCTTCACCACTCAAGCAGGTACTCAAAGCAGTTGCCCATTGATGTTCCGGCCAATTCTGGCTCCTCGCAATCGTCTCAAATCGGTGAAGGTACGCGTCCAGGTCGTTTTCCCTTTCATCAAACGCTACGAGCAGCTTGCTTGGGTTCAAGCGGAAGCCATGATCTTCCCGTTCGCTGCTTTCAACTCTGGCTTGGACGGGAGTTTCACTTCGCTGTTGCAAACGGAGCCGCTCGAGTTCCATCTCGTGCTGCCGCTGCCGTTCCCTTTCAGCCATCTCTGCTTCTCTTTATTCTCTCGCCCTTTCGGCTGCCAACTTCTCTCGTTCCAACTCAGCTGCTTTTTCTTCCTTGGCTCTCTCAGCTGCCAACCTTTCTCTCTCCAGCTCCAACTTCAATTGCTGCTCTCTTTCTTCTCTCAGCTGTCGCTCCTTTGCCTCTCTTTCTTCTTTCGCCCTTTCAGCGGCCAGCCTTTCTCTCTCCAACGCCTCTTTCTCCTTCTGGCTTACCCACTTCCGTAGTTCGGCGCCAGAAAGCCCCATCTTCTCACCAAGAGCGACTAACTTTTCGAGATCCATTGTGTCTCGCAACTCGCAAATAGAACCTTGCCGCGTGCAAAAAGTATCTTCCTAAATCAGTCTATCGGAACACTCCCCTGCACTCGTTAACGAGAACACTGAACAACACACAAAATCGTTCCGATAGCACTATCAACAACTCGAGGCTCTTTCTCACTACTTTGGACACACTGTGCACCAAAAGGTCCTGTCGCGGATGCCAGATTAATTGTCACACTGGTACCGTTAATTAGGGAGGCGATCGCCGGGCTAATTCCAAGGGCCGAAGTATTGGCCCCCCGAACTGCACCACGAAAGCGTGGACAATTCAGAAGTGGTCCTTTTTGGCGCGCCAGCGGACGCCGGCTGTGGCCCAAAGAACAAGTCAGAGCCGAGAGTTGATAAACAAAACAAATATTATATTCTCAAAAATGGCAGATCGAAAACAATACTCAAGAATGCACACTCCACAATAGTTACATACAATACGTCACCAATCAAACAACGTACTACACAGTACAATCAGCCACACTCAAAACAACGGACACAGACAACGATACGCTCTACAATGCAGTCGCATGCATTGGAAAACCAAGACACTTAAAGACTAAAGAGATAGAAAACCTATCCAGTCCAAAGTTCTTGGAACAAAAATCTGGATGATACTCTTCCGAGAATCACTCACTCAAAGTCCAGCGTTGTTGTCGTTCCGCGCCCTCGAAGTTTCTCTTCCAGGAAACCTCGCGTCTTCAATTGGCCACTCTCCAAGCTTCAAACTTCTTCGCCCGAACACGTCGGCTTCACACACGCAGCTGTCGCCACGCGTCTTCGCTCGATAGTGGTAAACATACTCTCTTGCCTGTAGCTCGAGCCGTCACCCCTCAGGTGGAAATCCTCTTCATCTCCTGCTTCGTCCCTACGGACAAAACCTTCGCCGACTACACGGCGGAATCCCTACGCACTCTGGCGCTAACTTCCGTCTTCTCCTGATCTCTCATCTCCGCTGCTCGGTTAAATACCTTCCGCGCGACATTCCAGAAGGTTCTCATCATTTCGTCGGCGCGATACGCAGCGAAGGCTGGGAAGAGGGCGAGATGGTTGGAATGCCCTCCGCGGCAGATGACTCAGCTCGGTATGACCACGCCTATTTCCTTCTGGAACTTTCCAGCGCTTGCTCGACCGCCGTTGTGGGGCGAGGAGGTTCGTCGGCGAAGCCACGCTTCCGAGAGGAGAGCGCGCGCCCCGGGGAGCCTTGGATGTTTGTTTTCTTTTTTTTCTTTTGACCTCGCGGCGTCTCTTTCGCGCGTTATCGCAAGAATTTGGCGGCGCGCCCATTTTTAGCGCTTGTTCTGTGACAACAGCATCACTGAGAAGGTCGTAGTGTGTCTTTATAAATCGCCAACATCATTTTTAACCATCAGCTAGTTGTCCAGATAGTGGTGTCCGAAGGTTAATTTTGCACAGAGACTCTTCAGAATATGGCAAGTGCGCCTCCGAGAAGTAGTTAAACGAAACACAGCTGTACAAACAATTATTATAAGTTATGGCCACATAATTCCCAGCAATTGCAAACATTTGCCCAATAGACACCTAAATAGCATTTGGAAGACTATTTGTGAAATTTAGGAACAAACATCCTCGTAGCTAGTGATGCAACAGCATGCGAAAAAAATGTACAGGAGGGAGAATCGCATCATTTTTTTTCCAGATTGGTCTTTCTCGATTCACTTTCCTGTCATCGCGCGTATTTTTTTAAACGGAGTTTTACCTGCAACAATCATAGCTTTACGCAAATTGCACATATCTAGCCAAGGAGCAGTCATTATACCAAACCGTCAGCTTGTCTTTTCTTGTGTCTTCTTTTTTCTGCATCATATTTGTCGAATACACCTTAGAAATGTTTCACTGTCTCGTCCCAAGACACTTAGCGTCTTATTTTTTTTTTTGGTGCATGGTCGAAAATTATTGACCCCAAATTAATATGCGAATGTCAGTGTGTCAACGGTATGCCACCGCCATTGTAAGCGTTAGTTCCCGCTGCTTCGAATCTACGCGCAGTTTCTTTTAGCGGGAGATAATGTTATTTTGTGTTTCATATTATTCAGTGTTGCTTATATGACAGTTGTGCTCCCTCATTTCCCTCTCTAATATGCAGTGGGGCCTATCCCCCTTGGGAATGTGAGCCTGTTTTCGCACGCTATACAAAATAAGGCAAAGCCTGTGCCTACGGTACCTTGGTGCCTCTTCTCTTATCTGGAAGTAGCAATCCTGTCATCTATTCACTAAAATGGGGAAAAGAACGCTTGCACCAACTCTTATACAGAATATGGCTCGGATTTATCGAAACCAGTCATCATTTCTTTCAGAGCCGTGCTCTCGCATGTATATAGTCACTGCAGGTATGTTTTCTTGCTGAATTCTTTCCGCAATAAATATTTTATCACTGATAACTGGCAATATTATCAGTAGATTGGCTAACTATCGCATCTAAAAATTATGCACTGCAGAAAATATTGCGAAAATTCCTCCACTGATGTGCCAATCTCCAGCATCTTGTATTAGCCAGGCTTATAGAGTACAGCATCAACAACACTGCCATGAGCAACGTTACTAGAATTGAGGACTATTTTTTTTATCGTGTCGCCAATATAGTTTACTAACAGAAAGGCTTATTGGTATGCCGTTTGCTAACCTGGGGCTGAACTTCCCAAGTGTGTGAACATAATTTCCTTCGGTACTTCGGATCTGAGCTTCAGCCGCACTTTTCATGCCGTTTTTAGTCATCATCAGGAAACTAAAAGAATGTGACTTTAAATTCCCGCTTGCGCATTTATTAATGAATTAATTTTAATGAATTTACTTTAGTTTAGTTTTTTCTTTCACCTAAGTTTATGTTGAATGAATGAATAAACTTCATTAAATGTTCCTTCGGGCGAGGTACGAGGAAAAGGGGATTAACCCAAAATAAATTTATTAATGTCTCACCTGGATGGGGAAAGATGATTGTACTCTTTTTTTTGTTTGCGTATACGTTGTTCTGTTGGTTAACTTGTGAAAATTCAGTCGTCGAAAAGTCAAACAAAGTCATATAATGAATTTTGGCCAATCCTTCTGAATGGGTATGAGCCATGTTAGAGGCAACAACAACAACAACCCTGACATGGTGGCCCTGACATTGATGATCCTCCTCCTTGTCTGCACTCTAGTTTTTCAAGGTAAGGAGACCACCCTTTTGTTGCGTCCTCCCAGATCGAGAGACGCGCACGCCACAAACGCTGGCCCCCCACCAGCTTTTGTGGTATATTACTCGGTTTGCGTCGTGTCTAATTACACACCCAGGTCACACCGGCCAGTAATATGCAACACACTATGCACACTGTCCAACAGCACTGCACTTGAGGCACCGTTGATGCAGTTAAGCCATGTGGGTGTGTGTGCTGTGCCAGTGCCATCGCGGTTTGGACCACCGAAGACGTCGTCGCGCGATGTATAGGGGAGGAGAGGGTTTCCAGGCCAATATCCGATTCATTTCTATAAAAGCGTGGCCTGGGACCTTGTCATGAAGACTGTACCTCTCTTGGGGGTGCTTGTGCCACTACTGTGTTACGCAGGCGTTTTACGCTGGGCCGCAATAAAGGTGAAGTGACTTAAATGTACCGTAACCTTAGTCGGCTCTATGACGGATTCCCCTGACGAGAAATGTGTTCTCTTTTCCATGGCAGGAATGGGCGATGGGCGCGTGCGTACGTTCAGCAAAACTAGCGCTCACTAGAAGTAGTACCTGGGCCCTTTAATATAGATATTCTTTAGAATGCATTCAAAGCGCGATTCACGAGAGTTTTTTGCATTCATCAGAACGGTAATTGGTCACCCCTATCGAACCCACGACCTCGATCGTTCTCAACGGTGCAACGCCACAGCAACCAAGCAACCAGGAAGGGAAAATGTCCGCCAGGGTACTACTTTAGAAAACTGTTGCACAATAACAGGGACAAGCAAGCATGGTCTTTGGTGGAGACACCTTGTTTTTTTTTTTTTGTGAGCTTGCAGCTGAGTTTTCATTCTTGTCCCGCGATGTGTGTACACGCCCGTAGAAGCCGCAGCCAGTGCGGAGAAGCCGCTGGAAGTCTGGTACCTGGGAAGACTGGACTCCGGCTTGCACGGAATCCGAGGGAAGGTCTACGCGGCCTCCGGAGACACGCTGGTGCTGAGGGACTTCAGCTACGATGGTCGAGCACCAGGTGCGTGTAGCAGGAAAATCGGTAAATTCGTGGCGCTGTCGCAGTAGCCGAATGACCGCTTTCTCTCGCCTATAGACACCCGCCCGACATGCTGGTTCGGATATTCAGACAGGGCATCATCGATGGTGCGCCGCTGACCTTATCGATGCTCTTACTGTGGGGTAACACACACTAAATAGATCACGATTCAACAAGACGTGTGCAGAACGATCACAGGACTTGCGCTCGTCGCGTTAAACAGTGTCCTGCATGTTCTTTATAGTGTTTGCTATCCTCCCACCTGCGTATCACTATAGGCAATCATCAGGCTACCTAGCCACGATCATCGCATCAGCGCTGATTAGCATTGAATTAAGTTGCAAGAAAGTAATTCCTTGCGTGGTGTAATGAAAATATATGCTGTGTCGATCGAATGCCACCAGTTTTAGTCTCCATCTCCACGACAATCGCGTAAACAAAGAAACAAACAAACAAATACCAAAAGTCACGTTTGCGAGGAATTCACACTCTTCATAAACTATATAGTATACTCGTTTGCTGGTTGGTTGAACATTGGGGTTTGGTAATCGCCAGCGTGCAAATGACTGAACGACAAAGAAGAACAAGTACACCAACCAGTGCTACACGTGACTTCACTACTTTCACAGATTGTCGGCGCTTAATAATTCCTCTCCATATTTCAGGAGCCCGTTTCCTTATGGGCAGAGGAGGCATTCCGGACGGAAACAGCATTGCCGTAGGAGATGACACGGGGCAGGTAAACACCCGTGTACTGTAAAGGGATCATTTGCGTGCAAGGCATGTTTGGATTTCACTCACTTGGCAAAGCTTAGATTGCTTATTTTCCAAAAGACTATACTGGCGATTGATAGTTCCTACTCATTGTGACTGTATAGTGCCCTCCATAGATATTGTTTACTTATCTATTTGCTGTCAGAGGGCCAGCAATATTAACCGTTTCAAGTTCCCTTTAACAGTGGACCCTATAGTGCAAATACTGTTGTTGCGACCCCTGGTCCTTGCATTCACTAGCTGGTCATTCAGAGGTTCCTGGTGGTAGATTGCCCGTTGCTATTTGTTCCAACGGTCCGACGAAAACGGCCAGTCAGGTATGAGGTGAGCCATAGCCGTGAAACTTAGCTTGTTTTACGACCATTTGGTACTAAGAAAAGGGGTAGTCACATAGTTATAACCATGTGACTACCTTTTTGGTCGTAAAGCATAAGAGAGTGACAAACAATGTTCATAGGTACCTGTTTTCTTTAACGTAACTGAAAGCTTATCGGTGATGGATATTTAATCACGCGTAAAACGCCGCGAAACACTCGTAACGAAACTTTTTCATCTGCGAAATATGAAGTCCGTAATAATAACAATTGGGGTTTAACGTGCCAAATTCATGATACGATTATTAGACGCCGTATAGTGAAATTTCGACCATCTGGTGTTCTTTAGCGTGCACCTAATTCTAAGCACACGAGTATCGAGCATTTTATCCTCCGTCGAAAAAGCGGCCGCCGCTGCCGGGATTCGATTCCCGCGACCCGCTGTTTAGAAGTTGAGCACGACAAGCACTAGACCACCGTGGCGTGTGCGTAGCTGCCCCAACACTTTTTTTTTTTTTTGAAATTTCCCACTATCTTCTGTAAGAGACGAAGTTGAACAAAACAGGAATTCAAATTTTATTTTACGGAAAGCGCCGCTGGCGTGTCCGTTCTCGAGAATGGAGCTTTTTTCGCTCTCTCTTTGATCCTTAGCTACAACGCACTCAAGGCGTACCGAAACCAGACGCTGGTGCTCAAGTTGGCGCCCGGTAAGAAGATCACCGACTTCAAGTGGTTCGGCGTGTTCGACAGAAAAGCAAAGGTGACGCACGCGACTCTGTTGCAGCAGCGTCCACAAGAACCGCCCCCCTCCAAAGTGAATATGTAAACGTGTACAACTAAGCAATATAAAATACCACATTGGAGGAGCAGGAATTGGGAAACTGTTATGTAAACTACCGATTTCATATAATATTAATTATTGGCGTTTAGCATACGAAAACCACCATACAATCATGAGGGACACCTTAGTGGAGGCCTCTGTAAATTTCGACCACCTGGGGTTCTTTAACGTGCACCTAAATCTAAGCACATGGCCCTCAAGCCTTTTTCACCTTCATTGAAAATGCGTCCACCGCGGCCGGATTCGATCCCGCGACCTTACCAACATTTTCGAAGCTTGTTTCTTCGTGTAAACATTCCTAATCAAAACCAACAAATAACGAAACCAAGTACGTTACAGGGACGTTAATTGTACTTTTATGGTTGCATTTGCAGTAATTATGACATAATTGTCTAGAAAGTTAAGTGGGCGAAAAGACAACTTCAAGCCGGCAGGTATCGAACCTGGAACCTTCGGATAGCGCGCCCGATACTTTACCTGTTGAGCTACGGCCGCTGTCGTCGTTCTTCCCTACCACTCGCATTATAGTGTATTTATGCGCATGCAACGGGAAGTGTTAGCCAGCACCGCTTGTAGCCTTGACGGTGCTCCATGACGTTGCCATGAAGGCTAGCGGCCATGACCTGAATCATTTTGCCGACCTATGCTCCTATACCATTACGTTACTGGAACTGTTAGGGTTCGACACCCCACACGCTCGGAAAGATCGCGGTTTAACGTCTCTGAGTGTAGCGCTCGAGGCCATACAAGCTCAGGATGCCCAGGTTTCGAGCACCGACACATTTTGGTAAAAGTTGTTGATTGGAGTCGTTATACACTTTATTAACATCTTTATGGGACTCATACACATCTTTTATGGGACTCCACGTGTACGTAAGGAATATTGTCAGCATTATGAGTGCTTCTTTTTCTCTAAGACCTCTGTAATGTGGCTTTCCAATGTCACTAATTGTTCTATTATCATAATCATAAATTGTTGTATGTTCCTCATGTAGTTTACAAAAATCTCTATGCACCCATAAAAGAAATCCTTTGTTTTTCTCCCAATTTTAAAGCTTTTCGTGTTTACTTCTCAAGGACCACCCCACAAAATGCACAATTATCCGCATTTGCCACGTTGTAACATTCCACTGTCATATTATCAAATACTTTTCCATCAACAAGACAGTGCACGGTGGACGTGATCTTTATGCGTGTACTTTGCAAAGAACGCGTATTAAAAAAAAAACGTTTTCCGATTTCGCAATTCCCGTCACCCCCCTCCCCCCTTTTTAAAATATCCTTCTCAAATCTAACGCAGAGGAGCTTCGCCCACGTTGAAATTCCGGCCGACCTGCATCTGCCGAGGGCGAGGACGGTGGCAACGCACCTGGTTGGGGAGCACGCGAATGCAAGCGCCATCGTCATCGAGGACAAACACACATTGCTGATCAAGGACTTCTACTTCGACGGCTCGGTACCAGGTACGGCGGCTTTCGTAGCCATGAGACAGGAAGTCCCATTGATGCCGCAGTCGTGCATAGTTTCGGAATAACTTTCTTATTAAAAGACTAACTTTAGGCTAGTTGGTGCACAGCTTAACGAAGTATTTGTAGATTAACTGAGCACGAGCATTGGGATCTTGTCTCTTATCTTTTTTCTCGTCGTACTAAGTGCTGCCACATATATTTATTCTTTCATTGCGCACCTATCTAGGTCTTGCCATATCCCTTAATTGCTCTTCTTGTCACGAAACTGCCACCTCTGTTTAATTTACAGCTAACAGTGGCCGCAGGGGGTGCTACAGTAAAAGAAAGGCCACTTAGCGGAGTGGCCGATGTAGGCAACGTTTGTACTTTTTATTCTCTGCTATGTCGTGGCCGATAGCCCCGGTTTTTTCTCATAGACAATATTATGAAGTATTGAAAGACTCTGGTCTTGCTGACAAGGCCTGCATACTGCTAGATGCCTCTCTCAACCTGAAAGGTTACTCCAAACAAAAATCATCTTTGCCACAAGGCCGAAGCAGTGAGTGAGATGACATGAAAAGAACGTTATTTAGGTGCCGAGGGACAAATATTTAGGGGAGCTATAAGCCTCCCGCCATATCAATGTCGGTGGCTCCGTCCACGATGGGACCGGAAGTGGAAGTTCCGTCGCGATGTCGGGGGCTCTCTGGACTGCCTGGAGTTGAGTGCGAAGACTGCTGCTCTTCAGAGGTGCATCCCATTGCTCTTTCGTGATGGACGGAGAGGCATTAAGGGCTGGGCACAACCAGGGCACGTGATTAAAAGAACATGAGTCGTGGCCACATTAGGCGCATGCCTGCGAAAGGGCGGGGTCTATCCGGTTAAGGGATCGAGGAGTAGGATATGAACGGGTTTGGAGTAGTCTGAATGGGCTCGTCTGAGGCTCGCTCAAATGGGGGTGGCGGCCTGGAAATATTTTTCTGGTCAGACGGTAGTGGGAAACAATTTCTATTTTTCACGAAGCAGTGAATCCGGCAGGAACAAGTGGCAAACTTACAGGAAGAAAAGGCTGGCAGTTGACTCTTTTCTGACCTGACCATACACAACTCTAGAACACGTCGGCGTTTTCGAGAGTTAAGTAGGCAAGTAAGGAAACAGCAAGCAAAGAAACCTGCAGTGGCTGGGGTATGGTTGGGAGGGTGACATCTCACGCTAGAACAATAAGAAAATCGTAAAATAAAATAAGAAAGAGGCCTAAGCAAACTGAACTCCGAGCAAACAATCCATGAGTGAGTGGCTCTTCATCAGGCGGCGCACGCACCGAAGCGACGTGCTTGCTCTCTTCACCGAGAAAGCTACAGAGGTCAGAGGGCAAACGACGTCCAAAACCGTTATCGCGGGGAATAACCGAATAGGGTTAGAACGTGGTGTCAGCCGTCACGGGTGTTTGCATTGAGAGAATCATAAAGGGCTGAGCTAGATGCTAAGGCCCGTATTCACGAACCAACCTTGATATTAACTCACGTTTTCTTCAAGTCTCTGTACTCTCTACGTGCGTCATAAGGGCACGAAAATGGCAACCGGGTGAAAGAAAACAATGATATTGGTTGATAAATACTGGCCTATTTTGTCCATCAAGTGCAAAAAAGGCTCAAAGCCAATCAGAAAAACTCGAGGTATAAGGATGAGGTTGATTTTTGAATACCAGCCTAAGCATTTCCTATGAATGACGGGTACGCGAACACGGACACAATAAAGAAGGCAGGTGACCCCAAACGCCCACAAACAGCTGAGTACTAAAGCCGAAAAGGAAAGAAGGCACGAAAGCTTATATCCACATGCCCATACAATATGCGAACCTATCAATCTGGTACGCCACGTGAGGATTTACTTGAAAGATAACCGAAATGTGGATGTGGCGTTGCAGTTGCGTTCGAGCTTGCAGTGAACGCTGGGGGAAATCCATGCGTTTCCTAGTTTTGCTCTTTCTTTCGCTATAGGCTGCGTTCACCGGCTCGTTTGACCCCCTCTTCTACTGCCTTTTTTCAACGTCCGAGGTGAAAACACAACAAGTGCGTACCTGCTATAGCAGAAAACAGGCTTTCTTCCCCCAATAACAGCGTCTCTAAGGTCCCTAGATGAAGTTTCATCTAGGGTCCTTAAGCCTTTCTGGTATGCAGCGTCATCTGTATTGTACGCAGCGTTAGTTGACGTCATATCAGCTGTTCACGGTATAGGAAAGCCCCGCGGAGAGCAGAACGCAAGCGTTCGTCGGTTGTTTAGGGGCATTTTAAGGCGTTTTGATTTTATCCTCCGATGATGATGATGAAAAACATTTATTATAAAAGAGAGAGGTACGGGGCCAAAGCATGACTCTGCTACATGGTCAGCGTCCTTAGTCCGGGACACCGCATGACGAGGCCCCTACTCGCGCCCGTCTCACCAGAGCCCGTTGAGACTCTAGTGATGAGCAGTTGAGGAGGGCTGTCTCCCATGCCTCTCTGGAAGGGGAAGGGGGTAAGTGGGGATTTTTCGGACATGCCCATACCATGTAGAAGATATAACACGTCTCCCCACAGTGTGGGCACCGCCCATCTGTGTTCGCATCGAAATGTTTTAGGATTGCAGGACAGAGTAGAGTACCTGTCTGCAGGCGCCTTAAAGTTCGCTCTTCCGCCTTACTCAGCCCCTTTGCAGGAGCCGGGTAAAGGCGGTGAGTGTCGCGATAATAGGTCAGAATTTCTTTGAACCGCAGCAGCGGTGTATTGGCCTCCGAGTCATAAGAGCCAAGGTGAGGAGCCCGGTGGGTAAGCGCTCGGGCGGCCGCGTCAGTGGCCTCATTACCTCGTAAGCCCTGATGGCCAGGAGCCCATACGATGCGTTTCGGGGCTGGATCTACGAGAGCCCGTTTTAGAATTTGGCTGGCTAGGGGGGATATTTCTCCTACCAAGTAATGAGCACATGCTTTCCGGGAGTCCGTGATGATAACTTTCGAGCTGGGGGTCCGCAGTCTCCTTCGACGGCTGGCTCACGCACGCGCTGTTGATATTATCGATGTGCCATTCCTCAACGTGTTTGCTCGCCCTGTCTTTTCTATGATTGATTTGATTGATGTGTGGGGTTTAACGTCTCAAAACCACCATATGATTACGAGAGACGCCGCAGTGGAGGGATCCGGAAGTTTCGACCACCTGGGGTTCTTTAACGTGCACCCAAATCTGAGCACACGGGCCTACAACATTTCCGCCTCCATCGGAAATGCAGCCGCCGCAGCAGATTTTCGAACCCGCGACCTGCGGGTCAGCAGCCGAGTACCTTAGCCACTAGACCACCGCGGCGGGGCGTGTCTGTCTTTTCTATGGGGTTGCCAGCAGCAACGCCGCGTGGCTGCGGCGGCTCCGTTTCCGATGCAGGCTGAAATGTTGTAGGTCCGTGTGCTGTTACGTTTGGCCCGGCAGTTCATCTGGGCAGACGCCATATTCATTGAGACTTCTTCACCTGATTTGTGGCGACAGTGCTCACCGCCTTCTTCGGATCTCCGGGGAAAGGAGATGGCGGGCTATAAAAGTCGATTAATTTTGTAAATAAGTGTGGAATCATGTGCAGAATCATGTGCAGAATCATGAACTGAATCTCTGTTGTACATATCGCGGGATATTCTGGATCCCTGTACAGTTCCTATCTTTCTTCTACAACGTAAATAAATCTTCGTTCTACCTCTTTTACGAACGCGTCTTCTCACTGGCGAAGATCAGCTATGTGGACGACGGTGGAGTGCCAGCTACCCTAAAGATACCCGCCGTAACCACCATCGTCCTTCTACCTTTTAAAACAGGTGGCAACGCTGGGATTCCATCATCTATTTCGAACCCTAACAGTGCTCAGATTTGGGCACACGTTAAAGAACCCCAGGTGGTCGAAATTTCCGGAGCCCTCCACTACGGCGTTTCTCATAATCATATATATGGTGGCTTTGGGACGTTAAACCCCACATATAAATCAAATCAGCAACGCCGCGTGAAGGGGGAATAGCCCGGACAGCCATGAAGATCATAGAGTTTCCTAAAATTAACTTGAGGGAACTCTGGCGCTGCGATCGTTCAGCAACCATAAAAATGATGGGTAGCACACGGATTTGCCTAGTCTTCGTACTTGCGAGCCTCAATTATCACCTAATTGAGGCTTGGTTTATTGCTGTCTTTCAGTTTTTTTTTCAAATAAAAGAACAAACTGTTGTGAACCTCGTGACCGGATTTGAAATGGTAAGCCTTAATGGTTATGGTAGTGAAGTGTAATTGCTAAACATTTGCTGATTCTCATTTATTAACGAACCACCTGTAAGTCACGCGAAGCCAACTTGATCCAAAACTATGAAAATTAGACAAATCCGTGTACTACTCATCATTCCATGAATGAAGGAAAGGAAAGGAGGGACCATTACGTCACGTGAGTGAAGCCCACCTTGTCGGCCCAACACGTGATCAAAACGTCAGAGCTTGCGGTATAGCCTTTTGGTACTCTCGGTGCTGTTCCGTCTTTGGACCACCTGCGTGAACCGGCCGGTCTGCACCGAAACAGCGCGTTTCGATTAAAAGCTACCTGGCGCCGTACTCTGAAGTCTCGTTGCTGCCGTGATTTTTCACAAAAGGTCACGTGTTGGGCCGACAATGCTAGCTTCGAAACGGCACGACTTAACAAGGCAGCGCGCGTGACGTCACGCTCCCTCCTTTCTTTTTCTTCCTCCATGCATCATTCGCATGGTCGTTGAAGCACCGTGTACTGCAGCTTCCATAGACACTAGCGCCAGAGTTCCCTCTAGTGTATTTATAGGAAAATCTATGATGCAACCGTTCAGAGAAAGTTGGAAGCGGATAGGGCAGAATGTGGGCGTGCGTTTTGCGTTTCTTTTGCGCACAAATCAAGGAGGAAAAGCAAGCAAGTGATTTTCAGCAACGTACTACGTTGTCCTCCGTGTAGGCTGGAGGGAGCATTGTGCAATGCGACGGAAAGAAGCAGTATAGTGGTAACGTTCGACGCACGCATGCCTTGCTTCTCTTGCTTCCATGCAGTTTCCCGATGAGGACATAGGCTCAGAAGTTTTCTTTTAGCCTTCGCTTTTCTCTCGCCACACGCAGGCACGTTCTTCCTAGTGGGAAAGGGCAACAAGGCAGGACTCTCGAAAGGAATGAAAATCTCGGATGAAAAAGGAAGGTGAGTTTTAGTGGCTCTAGATTGAGCGTAAGTTACAGATTGCTACGCGGTAGCATGAATAGAAGCTGGCAATACCGAATATAGCTCTCTATCACTCCGTGAAATACTAAAGGCTGCATTATAGCGGTGCAGTTGCCCCGTTTGTTGAACAACAACAACAACAACAACAACAACAACAACAACAACAACAACAACAACAACAACAACAACAACAACAACAACAACAACAACAACAACAACAACAACAACAACAACACTTTTCTGGAGTGCTTTAACGGGACTGCGTTAGATGGCTCGATTCGCAGATATGCTGGCGTCCGTTTCGGGGATGTTGGCTGTGAAGAAGAAAAAAAAAAAACATCTGATGTAAAAAGATATGCTGCCCAACAAACTTTGTGGCCAAATTACAATAAAAAAATCTGGTGTTTGCATGCCAAAGATGCTCGAATCATCCTCTAAAGTTTAGAGATTACTGTTGTCTGAAGTGAGATGGCTGAAGTCCAAAGAAAAAAAACTTTGAATTTACCGACAATATGTCACTGTATTCAATCGAAGTGCACAAAAATATGTCGGTGCGTTTTTGTATAGGCGGCAAATATAAATTCAAGACTGCCTGCAGAAGCAGTGGCAACATTCACTTTTTTTTCTCTTGTGTGTCGGAGTCTCTGAACATTTAACGTTCACTCTATGAACTGGTCAAACAGAACAGGCTAGCTGTTAAATGATTCGTGAACCACCCCTTAGGCTTCGTTGCCCCCTCTCTTCCACAGAAAACATTGATTTGATTGATATGTGTGATTAAACGTCCCAAACCCACCACATAATTATGAGAGACGCCGTATTGGAGAGCTCCGCAAATTTCGACCACCTGGGGTTCTTTAACGTGCCCCCAAATCTGGGCACACGGGCCTACAGCATTTTCGCCTCCACCGAAAATGCAGCCGCTGCAGCCGTATTCGATCCCTGCGGGTCAGCAGCCAAGCATACCTTAGCCACTTGACCACCGCGGTGGGGCTCCACTGGAAAACAGACACTGCTGTTAACATATCAGCCAAATCCTGTGATCGTGCTCGACAAGGAAGGGTTTCTCACGCGCCATCTTGTTGATGATACAGATGCCTGTGCCCACTCTCTTCGAAATGGTCGGCGCCTCTTGTTTGACGTCACGCGATACATAGCTAACTATTGGCTTATGGCCGACTAAAATCAAGAGCGGCACTTAGATAACGGGGTGCCACCACCTCGCGGTGCCGCGCTCCATAGGCTGTGTTCCAATACTCACCGTAGACGGCTAAATAGACAGCTAAATAGACGGCAGCCATCTTAAGTTTCATTCCAATTTTCCCGTAGCCGGCCAAATAGACAGCTCCGAGAAGACCGCATCGTACACCAACGCCTCCTCTAGGAAGATGCCTGGGGAATGGCTTCCGCTCCCAGCGGAGCTGGCCTGCATTCAGTTTTAAACAAGCTCCGTGTGGTGGCGCTCGCGACCGACACTATTAAGGAGTTGTTCAGGCTGTCAAGGTGTATGGACGTGTTTTTTGAGCGCTCCGGATCGACTGCGCAGATAAGTGTTGTTGCATGTTTTGAGCTTGTCTCTATAATTATAAGGCAGCGGTTGAAATCTTCGTAGTGTAGCGGCCGGGAATGTCGGCTGCCGGAGGCAGCGAGAAAGGAGACGTGAAGCAGGTTTGGAGTTGCAGGGCAAGACTGTTTATTTCCACTCCGTGCGAGTGACGAGAGCTCCCCTCGACGAGGGAGAGAAGGAGGCACCCCCGCGTTCTTCTACAAGAAAGAGGAAACGGGGGCCACCAAGCGAGCAGACGTAGCATGCCGCCGGTCTAATCCCCGGAGCCGGCCCCGACAACACGTTGTTCCCCGAACACGGAGGAGGAGGAGCTGGCGCCGCGAGTAGGCGCGCTGTCGACGGCCGGCTGCAGACGGGATAGAAAAGAATTCGGTGGTGCTTAGCAGCTTCCGCTACAAAGGCTCCCCCCCTAGATTGCGGAGCTTTTAAAGAAGGACAGCAGTTACTGGCTGAATAGTGGAAGGTCACAGTCCAATGGTTAGCACTGAAATCGTACGTGAGAGGCTGCTTGAATGGAAACTTCAATATGAGCAGGCTTGGCGCGGTCAACGGCGACGACTTCTCGTTTCCCCCGCACGTCGATTGCGATGGTTTTGTTAGTACGTCCCAAAACTTTGAATGGGCCATCGTACGGCGGAGTAAGGGGCGGCTTCGTTGCGTCGTGTCGCACGAACACATGGGTAGCAGAGTCCATGTCAGGAAAGTGAAAACTTTCCTGTTGCGGGCGATGCGAGGTGCTGTTGGCCTGAGTTGCGCGAGCCATGCGCGCAGCTTCTCGATGTGATCGGAGGCTGTTGGGGCGGAAGGTGTGTGGTCGGAGAAGAATTCTCCCGGGAGGCGCACTGTTGAGCCATAGACCATTTCCGCTGCGCTGAAGCCGAGGTCTTCCTTCACCGTTGAGCGTAGGCCAAGAAGAACGAGCGGGAGCTTCTGCACCCAGTGCTGGCGGTCGAGTTTCGCTGCCAGTGCGGCTTTGAGTTGCCGGTGGAAGCGCTCAACCATTCCGTTGCTGGCGGGGTGGTAGGCGGTTGTATGCTGCAGCTTCGTGCCGAGGAGCGTTGAAAGTGCGGAAAAGAGGTTGCTCTGGAATTGCCGTCCCCGGTCAGTTGTTATGCGGGCGGGGCAGCCAAAGCGGGACACCCATGTTTGAATGAAGGCCTGCGCGACGGTCTCAGCTGATATGTCCGCAATTGGTATAGCTTCGGGCCACCGGCTGTACCTGTCGATGCATGTGAGCAGGTACCTAAATCCTTGGCAGGGCGGTAGTGGTCCGACGAGGTCAAGGTGAACGTGGTCCGCGACTCAGGAGTCCGAAATTCCTGTAGTGCAGCCCGATTGTGGCGAGTCACTTTCACTTGCTGACACGTTTCACATGTCCGAGCCCATCGTCGCACGTCCGCGTTGACTCCGGGCCAAACGAAGCGTTGCGTTATCAGCCGCTGGGTGGCGCGGACACCTGGGTGGCTGATGGAGTGGAAAGTGTTGAATACCACTCGGCGAAAGTTCAGTGGGACAAAAGGTCGTGGTGCTGCCTGGGAGGTATCGCAGGTTCTACGTGCTGTCTAAGAACTGGAACACAGTCTAAGCCTGCTAACGTTGCAGCGTCACAGTAGTGCACACAGGAATCTCGCGACTGCGTTTCACCACGTGCGATCAACTCGCATCTATAGCCTAGAATATGTACGCTCCCTACAGGAACAGATGAGCACATAGGTCCGCCATCTTGCTTGGCCAAACATAGTTACGCGGCTAAGCCGCGCTCTGTTTGTGAAGGCGACTTGCTTTAGCTTGTCGCCGATCGACGATGTGTGCCGCCGATGGCCAGTCGACGTTCCTGAAGCGTCAACGGCCGGCGAAGAAAAAAAGGAAACTCCTGCTTTGTGGACTGTGCCACGGGGGTTCAAAAGCATTTTTTGTTTGTTTGTCCGGTGATACAGAACGCAAAAGCGTGGCGTAGTGCCGAATAATCGGTCAAGTGGTGTCAGCTAGATAAGCGACAACCCCCAAACACAGAATATAGGTCCTCCGAGATTCAAGAAGCGCCCCGCCCCCACTGAACCTACAGCATTGATTATTTCAGAATGCTTTTTGGAAAGTTATGCCGAATCCACGCAAGCACTTCGCTGTTGAAGGTTGAGGACATAAATATAAAGCAATTAAATGCATTAGTTCTTAGCTAACGAGCTATTGAGCGCACGATGGTCATAGATTCCAGGTGGACGACGACTTCACAGCTTCTCCGCTGTGCATGGTTGCTAGCGGCGTTTAAAAACAAATGCAATACTCTGATACTCTACTCTAGCCGTCCCGCCGCACCCAACTTCCAGCGCTCTCGTCGGGAAAAGAGTAAGTGCTCATGGCCAATGAACGCCCACCTAATAGGGTGGGCGTTCGCTGCTGTGAACATTTGTCTTCTCTCCCCCCCTCCCCCCTTGAAGGAAACTCGGCGCACGCGCTTGCTTATGTGTGAGAAATCCGGGTAGGTCCGAGTGTTTTTGGCGCACTCGAGAAAATTTTCCGGCAATCGGTCCGTGATGCAATAAATCCCGACGGTCACTTGGACGATCGATTCGACGATCACTCGAAAAATTGGTTTAGAAAGTTCCTTAGACACACTAGTACTATAGGCGTGAATGCAGGATAAAAATTATAATTTGCCACCTCTCACATTCTTGTTGATTCACCTTGCGTTGAGGGTGACGGTAACGTCAATGCGTTTCGGCATGGTGCTCTGCACCAAAGGCTTGGCGCAGTTGGTGAAGGAGACCTCACCAATGTATGTGCACTTATACTAAAGGCGTGAATGCGGTATATAAACTATAATTTGCCCTATTCAAACACGACTCGTTGAACAGTAACAGCGCACTGGGAATGTACGCCGGCGCGAACCTGCGTCTCCCGCTTCCCGAGAACATCACCGTGGACGACATCGACTGGTTCGCGGTCTCTTGCGCCCACTGCACCAGGCCCCTGGTGCAGGGCACCATGCCGAAACACATTGACGTGCCCGTCAACCTCAACGCAAGGTGGATCAAGAAGAAGGTGAGAGAGGCACTTCGGTGTTGCCTAATTACGGAGTGTTTCAGAGCCAGAACTCATTATTATGTCTGCCAAAGTCCGTCATCGCGTCGCAATGACCTTGAGAAGCTGGAGGGCAAGTTTGGCAGGCTTGACGTCATGCCACATGATCCACTACGAGGCAATGTAACCGGGCTTTTACAGGGGGTTACAGCACCCTTTACAAAGTAGTGAAAATTATTACGTCAAGTTCATTGAAAGAGCTGATGATTTATTTTAGAGTAGCTGGAATCGTTGTGCATCTCGTGGAGCAGACCTCAATGATCCGCTTCAACAGTGCGACAGTACAGCGCGTTCTAGCACACATCATGACCTCAGGTAGTATGCGAGTGATTATTGGTCACCTGTCAGCTCCCAGAAGGACTATGTGCTACGTGATTCCAGCCGGAAAAAAAAAGTGTTCCACATTCGCCGTCATGGCTACAAGCGGCGCTCATTAACATTCCCAGATTTAAGTGCACAGACATGGCCGCTCGATAAAAAAAAAAGTGTGGACTCTTCCGTACTTGTTCGCACACATGCTGTGTCAATGTTCTGCAAGACAAAACGTCCCATCAGTAAACAAGGGGACTGGGAGGAAGACCTTAAAGGCGGGGTTTTCCAGGACCAACAGAGGGCTGTCTAAATGGCCCAAGAACTAGCCGAGGGTCTCCCGACCCCACCCTGGGCGTGGACCGAAACTACGACATAGTAGTTTCTTTGGACTACAGTAAGGTTTGTTGAACCACCAACTGGCCAGAAAACAGCGTTAGCTTACCAGTTGAACTTGTTGCAGTTGTGGCGCCAAAAGACGGGTCGCACTAGAGTTACTGTATATGTTATTTAAAGGTGGCACAGCAACTTTAGATCGCACCAAGGTGGTTTAAAAAAGCGCACGCGGGTATATACTGTGTTGCTGGTTTTCTTGAGGATTCTCGATCTCTTGGCAAATACTAGTTGGAGTAACGTCATCCACACTTCTCTGGATTGAATATTTTCTTCGGAAGCAACAGTATCTCCTTTCATCACGAGCACCTTTAATGCCATGCAATATCACACAGAAATTCGCGTTAGCCGATGCTGAAATACTCTGCTATTTTTCAAACTTGCAACGCAACGCAGCGGCTCTTCGGCATGCTACACTGTCTCGCGCACGCTACAGCATTGTTTTTTTATATTTTTTTTCTAAATGCGTCTGTGTGTACGTCTGCAACGCCAACTCGGACGGAACTGTGAACGAGGGGTTCCCTGTTGTGGCCGTGTGTTAGAGCGCAACGCTAACCCCGCCGCGGTGGTCTAGTGGCTAAGGTACTCGGCTGCTGACCCGCAGGCCGCGGGTTCAAATCCCGGCTGCGGCGGCTGCATTTCCGATGGAGGCGGAAATGTCGAGGCCCGTGTGCTCAGATTTGGGTGCACGTTAAAGAACCCCAGGTGGTCTAAATTTCCGGAGCCCTCCACTACGGCGTCTCTCATAATCATATAGTGGTTTTGGGACGTTAAACACCACAAATCAATCAAATCAGAGCGCAACGCTAAAGGGCACACCCTTCTTACTTATCGAGCGGCACCGATACAGTATACACTCAGGGATGACTGCATCCGAAGCACGATCGATAAAGCACCGGACGTGTTATTCGAAGGTCGCATGTTCGGTCCAAGCCGACGGCAAATTACCTTTTCGCGCACTTTAATTGTATTTTTGTACACCTTAATTTCTTCACATTTATATCACAAATAATACCCCTTAATAACCTCATTGACTTGATTGCTAGTGTCTAACGAAGAAAGAAAGGAGGCATTAAAAAAATGCCCTTTCGTTCTGTGTTGACCCAAGGAAAACAGCAGGGCACGTGAAAGTGCTTCTACCAGACACTTGGGTCCAGCATATTAAAAAGGTTTACAGCACAAGCCCGCCACAGCTGCACGAACATCGAGGAACGGAAAGCAAAGTGGGACGATACAGCGCTCGTGACACCATTTTTCTTTTTCATTCCTCGCTTTTACGCCTTTCTTTCGGCACTTCCTTGCTTGCACAGTTGCACTGCAAGCACTTTCAATGTGTTAACCAACTAACCATAATAGCCGTTCTTCAAAACCTATAGGCCGTGAACTGGCGTTGCCTCTGATATTACCTTTTTTTTCCCTGTACGCTTTACGATCTTGGTGGGACAGACGCGACAGGGTCGGCTGAGGATTCGGGGCCCGGCTGTGGATGCGGACGGCTTCAGGAACTGCGAGACCGTCTACAAGGACGGGATTCAAGTGGGATGGCAACTGGAGGCGGACAACATCACCTTCAGCGTGCGCGCAGTCGCTGGTCAGTGCTTGTTTGCACGCACCGCGCCATGCCGGTAATGCGAAACAAGAAAACCTTTCTTTCTCTTTTTAAGGCAATGGGTACTGCTCGAAATAGACAGATGAGGTAGCAAAATAGACACCTAAGGACACATCGATCGTCTTAAGCACGTAGTTTCCTAGAGTTTCTTTAATACCGCAGTAGCATAAAATTTTAGGAGTCTGCAGCGATTCTTCCTCAAAAGGGGGTGCACTCAAGCCTACACCAATGAATGCACACTTCAGACTGACGTCATGAGCCGTGTGAACCGCGGTGCCCGCCCCAGAGAACATAGCCGAGTGCTTGGGTGGAACTTTTCTTTTGGTAGCGGAGGCGATCTGATGCCGCGCTTTGGTCATAGTGGTGAGGTCTCTCCGGGTTTCTCAAGTAGTAACCGGCACCAGATGGAACAATGGTTCTGTGTACGTTCAGCCACCATGACACAACTCAAGGGAAAATGCAAGCTCCGCCCACAGCACCGCGATGCTCCCGACTTTCACTTATGCAAGGCAGTCGAGCTAGCTGATATCCACTCAAAACTTGAATAATTTTTTCTGCTGGCTGGAATACTACGCACATAACAAAATAAAAGTTCGTCGTTACTGCTGAAAGCATTACGTTTGGCTGCAAGCCTATGTAAGAATATGTGACAACATTTACCAGGACGCTCCAAGTTCTTGACCTGAAACTAGTGACAGAAACGTGTGTGTGAGTGAGAAAGTGAACTATTTAGAATTCTAACATCGCTGTCACAATAATAAGCAAGCGCTATAGTGGATTCCGAGATGGTTGTCTGTAGCCCTAGATCTTGTTCACTCTCGTTCAGCAACGGGATGGCTTTATGCTCTCCCGTAGTAAAGTATGAAGTACTCTAAATCGTTAACCAATTTTTCTAAACACACATGGCTGGCAATACGTTCTTTAGGTGCCCGGAGGGATGGCTTACTGCCCTGCCATAGTTGAGTACCAAGTACTCAAAATTGTTAAACATTTTTTAAACACACGGCTTGGTTTTAGCGGGACGGCTCACTGCTTTCCCATAGTTGAGTATGAAGTACTCGAAATTGTTAAACTTTTTTTTTTAATCCTCACGGCTTCATGAAATGTCAGGCTCATGGGACGGCTTTTTGCTGTCCCACAGTAGAGTACCAAGTACTCTAAATCGTTAATAACATTTTTTTCTAAATGCACAGATCTTCGTTTACATGTTTTTTTTTTTTCTCATAGAACGGCTCTATGCTCTCCCATAGTAGAGTACCATGTACTCTAAAATAGTATAGCGACTCTAAGGGCAACTATTAAGTCAACGTTGATTGTTGAAATAGCGGTTCAGAACTTTCGCAGAGCTACTTCTGTGTAAGAAAGTGCTTATTTTGAAATAAAATCATGTTTTAGTGTTCCGCATCTAGTTAGTGTACTTCGAATTACCCGCCTCAAGCAGAACGTACACGTCACTGTTGTCATGCACAACGTTGCCCAGCTTTATGCGTTGCCGCCGACACTCGTAGCAGCAGAACGAAAGCAGCGGGAGCCACAGCAACAATAATGGCCTTTGAACGATTTCCTGCCATCAGCTCCGAGATGGCAGACATGCTTGGTTTAACTGGGCCTCGCTAGATGGCACATGTTCAGTTTAACCAGACGAAATTGGAACTTTGAACCTCTCGCGCCATTCCCCCTCGTGACGTCCGGTGGTTCTTTCTTGAATGAACCAAACAGAAATGAACAAGCAGCATTTTATTACGTCTTTTGATACAAGGAAGGTTCCTCATTTCGTGCAGCCAGTTCAATGACTAGTGATTAATTGTCGACTGTAACTCTGATGTAATTGAGATCTTTTTGCGAATGTCCTATCGTAGCACATGTGTTCTCGTGCATTCACCTCAATTTCTCTGTAAGATGGGCACTGCTGTTGATAATATTGTCACTTTAGACGTTGTCATACATTGAGCCTTCACTATCACATAAATTGTTATTTGATTTTAAAACTTCTTCAGCTTTTTTTTTCTAAACACAGAGGGTGTCCTGTTCGGTGTCTTGAAACCGGGACAGCATATTGCGCTCCCTTTGTAACATAGAGTACATCGTACTGTAAGTCGTCGAACATGTTGTTGCAAATGGTTGCAGCCTTTCCACTGGCTCATTTTCAGCACCTTTCTTCACATAGGGGAAATGCAGATGGGGATAATATAAAGCTTCCAAGATGTGAAATAGCTTAATCAGGTGAGTCTGGCTCGCGACAAGTTGTTGGCGGGACTCATTGCGCAGCTTCCACATTTCTGTTAGCCACAGAGATGTACTTACTGACACTCGGGAGAGAGTAATAGAGGTTCCTTAAATTGATCATTATTCCAGTTTGCCATCTAATGAGTAGGTGAGTGCGGAACGAGGGAAAATTTATCGATGGCTCACAGAACCTAGAGAAGGGCCCTGCCGAATTTTCAGGTTCCATGGAACGCACTTCAAGAAACCATGATCTAGAATACTAGTATTAAATTCTATGGTCTTAAAACTCACACAACGCTCACGTAGCAGGCATAATAGGCACGTTCACGAGGACGGAGCGTGAGGTGAATGGGACGCAGGCTACTTTTACCTGTCCAGATATGATGTAGGCAAACCAGAATGCTCACCGGTAGGGTCATGTGCCCGCAAACAGGCACTGTCTTACACGATTAATGTAAGTTGCGCGTTCGTTTTTTCGTTAAATCCCAAGGTACAAGAAGCTACATAAACAATAAAAGGTACTTTTGCTTCTTTTAGCTTTCTTTTTTCGGTGGTAGGTGGCATCACGTCGTGACATCGCGCCGACTTTCTGGGAGTAGAGCTGAAAAGTCAAACGTTCTTGGGATGCAACAGCACTGACCCTCGGATGCTATTGTCGCAAAAAACCTACATGGTCAAAGCCATATACCATCAAATAACGACGGAAAAAGTTCTACTGTGTGGCTATCTCGGCCCCACCTTAGATGGCTGAGGGTGGAAGTGGGATATTCCCTCACCTGTGGTAGATTCGACGTCTAATGCGAAAGGGAAGCTGCTTGTCGCCGACTATCGAGGACCGCGTCTCCTGAAATCTCGGGGGAAGTGGTGACGATGATGTGAACATATCGCGCACGTAAGAGTTGCGTCAGCCTAAAGAGCGTACGACATCCACGTCTATGTTGTACATGCGGGCTTTCTGCAGCTCCCAATACGTGGACCGCATTCGGCCTCAGCGGCGCTGACGACAAAAGCCAGATGGTGAACGCGGACGTCGCCGTGATTTCCATCATTCCCCCGAACAACAAGATCGTCGTCGACGACTACTTCTTGACGGACAGGGTTCAGGTGAGGGCCACGCGCGCACACGTTCCTATTGTCAAAGGTGCAACTGTTCGACGTGAAGTTCGCACACGCTCAGGCAGATAGATAGATAGATAGATAGATAGATAGATAGATAGATAGATAGATAGATAGATAGATAGATAGATAGATAGATAGATAGATAGATAGATAGATAGATAGATAGATAGATAGATTCACATTTAATCATACACATTGCGGTGATGTTCTCACCCCTCTCATAAGGTCGTTCGGGCCTCATGGCGCACGCGCGTCTCGCGGATAAGCCACATCTCGGTTTAGCAGCCGCCGCCGAACGGTAGGTGGCACTGAATTTCGTGCGGGTTAGGGTTAGCGATGGCGCCGCCGCGTGGCTGCGGCGGAGCGGCTAGGCTGGCGCACGGAAAAAAGCGAGGCAGGCGAGGTTCTTTGGCGGCTGGCATGTACGCACGTCTCGTGCGGTGAATCTATGGGGACGGCACCGTGAGCCATCTCCCGTGAATCCCCCGTGCTGTAGTCGAGCGACGGCGACGCCGTATTTGCGGTACCTTGTTCTTATGTCGTTTGAGTTTTGTATTCGAATTGTGTATGGGGTTGTTTAGCGGGTCACCACTCGCGTACTTGATTCAGCTGGTGATATCGCCGTTGTAGAAGCAAGTGAATGAATGCACACGTGTTTAGTTTGCCTGACCGCGTCTATACTGTGTCCGCATGTTCCGAGAAGGGGTGCTCTCTCGAAATCTCACAACATGCTGGCTATCGTCGTTTCATGTGTTAACATTGTGCCCGTGTTTGTATTTATTTGTTTTGGCCACACGCAGTGCTCTGGCCGCGCTGGCGTGTGCCCGGACACGGCGCAGTCCGGCACCAACGACCTGAAGGTCAAGTCATCCAGCTTCGCCAACGGCATCGTCGACGTGGTGTACTCTCGCAAGCTGGACACAGGTACGTTTACCGCTGTAAGAAAATTACCACCCTGTAAAGCTGTCAGCTTATCTCTGGAGCACGTACTTCAGGGCGAGATCGCGATATCGAGGTCGCACGACGGAGTTTACCACGCACAATGCAACAAAAATCAACATTGAAAATACGTGCCTTTACAGAAATATGCCTACGAAATTCGCTAACAAGTGAACAGAAAATTAATGGCCACCCAAGGTAGATTCGACTCTGACGTTTATCCAGTCTGGCCACGATGGCTTTTCGAAGATACTCTAATCATTTTACACTCTAAGCAAACCTTCGTTGCGTCGTTGAGTCTTCGGAGCACATCCAGCGGCTCGAGGAGGCCCTGGCAAAGCAGAGGAGAAAGGGAGCCGACACCCCGGACAACGGGAGCGGAGGAGCCCGAGCATCCAACGCCTAGCCGGAGCACAACGTCCTCAAGATCTAGGCCCTGGGACTATAGGACTCTATTAGCCATAGTCTTCAGATAGGGAATACCCGCGCCCTGCGTGGCCGGTGACTTCCCGCACGCCGGATGCGTAAATAAATGTTGTTTCTCTCTCTCTCTCTCTAAGCAAACCTCTTTCTGTTCGGGGTGTCGGCTTGGTAACGAAGACTCAGTGTCCTGTCGTCGAAGTTCTGTAAGTGGTAGTTCGGTCGCCGTCGGCCAGCGCCCACGTGATGAGCTGCTGTTCCGTCGATTGCATTCAGGTCGTCGTGAATCGTGACAGGTTGGGCCTAACGGTGTCTTCGCCCTCTCCAACGTGTCGCCTCTCCAGACCGACGGCGGCGTGCTCCGGGACAGTGTTGCCAAATGTCAGAGAGCAAACTTGAAGTAGCTAGATGGTTGTGCCACAGTCGCTAAGTATAGCTAAAAAAACAGCTAAAAGTAGATAAATGTTTTTTCCCAGCATTTTCAAAACAATTTTGAGCATGTTCTTCGCATGCAACGACTTTATCGGCAGCCTTGTCATCTCAAAGATTAGAGCCAGCTGTCACGTTACGTTTTCTTGTAGGCAGAAAATGATCTAACAGCAAAACAAAGTACGCCTGTTTTAACTCCTATAATTAATGCAGGCTTTTTTAACGGATTCGCAAATTACGAATTGCGAATGCATGCAAATATCTAAAAAATAAAAGATGTAATATTTAGAAAATTGGGCAACTACAAAAAACTGAGTGAACAACATTTTCTCAAGGCTAGCGGGGTTCTTCATTGGGATAGGCAGGTAGCCAAAAGGTTAACATACCAAGCTTCAAAAAATTTTGTTGCGACTGTGTGGTCAAAATACGAAATAAACGCGTTGAAATCCGTGACGTCATCATCAAAGATAACAGAGGAAAATTTAAAAGTGGGTCTTTTGACCAATTTTTATGCCTATTAACCTTATATGGCGATGAAATTAACGACAGTGAATTTTTCAGGTTGTAATGTATGTGTCTAAACATTTTTTTGTTTACCTTTTGTACCACTTTGACTTAACCTTAATCTTAATCTTAGAGGCGACCTGGCTATCTTGAAAAATCCACTTGCAAGCTTCTTCGAGGTGATCCATGGCGTTCGTGGCACAGTGCTCTGCGACAAAAATTGCAAGGGTTGCTTTATTACTCATGGCATGGCATCGGATATAGTGCACTGTGGTGTAGTCCCTTGCTTGGAACCCATGCCACGTGTTTTACAGACGTGGTGGGCTTTTCAATGCTTGCCTTTTTCGCCTCGATAGAACATTTGCAAAATTTGGAAAATGCCCTGAATGGGTCCTGGGGCATTGCCACTAGCCACTCCTTGTACTTATCCTCTGTAAGCCAGCAGGGCCTGAAACGTTGTTTGCACACTTTGCTCTTTTTGTCTTTCGTGTTGTGCATGCGGGTTTCTGTACCACAATCCTTAAAGAGTATGCACGCCGCACACTCACAGAAAAGGCCGAGTGTTACAAACGAGCGCTTGGTTCGGAGCGCGCCGTCGCTTGCAGAAAACGGCATAAAACACCGGCGCCAAATTTCCCCAGTGCAGCGAAAAAACAACCATGAAACGCTGAGACACAGCGCCAGGCGCCGATCAGTCGAATGCGAACAGTCGGCGAAAGCCTCCCCTCGCCCTTGAAGCGGCCGTCGCGTCGGGATTTTGGAGAACCGCCGAATGATCGCGAGAGAAAACGTCACGGAGAATCGCAGCCACGGTTGGAACCTACCAGGAGGAGACTCGGAGGTGGCACTCGCATGAAAGCGCTTCACGAACGAAATCCCAAAAGTTGTAGAAGGAAGCAAGATTCACAAAGGTTATGTATGGCATACCGTTTTCTCGTGTTAGAGATGTTCATGGGACATGCATGCATAGTTTTGGCTTCCAAACACAAATTACTAAGGGCACCCTTTACTCGAAACGACTGCTATATCGACGCCGGTCGAAATCACTGAGGCGCACACGTCACTCAAGGCATACGTCACAACGGTGCAACTAGGAAACGTCACTACACTGCAGGAAGACTTTGCTAAAATAGCCAGATTTGGAGCTAGATTCTGACTAAATCGCTTAAGTAGCTACTCGTAGCTAAACAAAATTTTTGGTAGCTAGTTGAGTCTGACCCCCGTACCCACAAACGCTCCTCGACTCGACTTTCACCCTTCACTTGACATAGTTGAGCAGAGTGCCACTACTCGGCTGAAAATGACACTGCGCTACTCGAGAATCGCAGCAGATTATCCTTGATATGCAGTGACTTGCCGTTCTTAGAGATGACGCTCTCGTCGGCTTTCTCATATGAAGGTGAAGCGTTGAGTGAAGGGACGTTCTAGAATACGGGGGTCAAATTAGCTAGATCTAGCTACAAAATAGCTAAATTCGCAACACTGCTCTGGGAACCGTCGCGTCTGTCGCAGCCGTCTTACTAAGGAAGTGAAGAGCTGATGGTACACCAGTAACCGCTGCGATGAGGCTACTTGAAGCTAGGGGGAGCCGCGCTCGGCATCTACCAAGGTTCGACGGCCACTGCCTGAGACTCTCATGCCTCCAGATTCGGGCGGCTGCTGCTCTCTTCGCGAGTGCGACGCTGACTATTTCAACCTTGTTCGTTCAGCGCTCCACTGAACAATGCCATTTGTTCAGGGGTTCCTCACCGCAGGTCGGGTGCGTGCCACGAGCCCTTCGACTAATCGCGTACGCAAGAGGGGCAGGGGTGCACACCATTAAGGAATTTTCTCTTCCCTCGCCCACCCTCGCCGCTTTCCGACTCGGCACGTGGCTCGTGCCCATTTGGTCATGGCATCTTCCCACTCGGACGTCCGCCCAGCGGAGTGCGCAAGCTTCGAGGTGCAAAACAGGCGGCTTCGCCTACGTAGAATCTCCACTCTGCACGCGAAGAATATATACACTTACGAAAAGATAGAAAAAGATTATTCCTCGTGGAACACGCCAACGTAACAGCTTGCTCTATAGAGACCGACTAAAGAATGCGTGATATATGGCGGTTTAATTGCCACAGTGAAGCGACGAATGTGATTGCAAGAAATTGGAATACTATGCCGCGTCAAAAAGTGGCTAGCTACTTTGGCATCCGACCTTACGTAAATATAAATATTGCTGGCTTAACAGAACATGGCAGCGTCAGTGAGCGAAAGGACCTTCCTGTTGTCTATCGCTGCAATGCGACGTAAGCTATGAGTGCGCAGCACTTATTAATATATGATCCGTCTACTTATCTCTTGTTATCTCTAGCTATCGCGTTGGTTGGATCAAAGTTCGGCTACTATAGAGCGACGCAGCTACCCTGCCTCCTCCGGCATTCCGATTGATCGATATGTGGGCTTTAATGTCCCAAAACCACCACATAATTATGAGAGACGCTGTAGTGAAGGGCTCTGGGAATTTCGACCTCTGGGGTTCTTTAACGTGCACCCAAACCGGAGCAAACGGGCCTACAGCGTTTCCACCTCCATCGGAAATGCGGCTGCAGCAGCCGGGATTCGATCCCGCGACCTGCGGGTCAGCAGCCGAGTACCTTAGCCACTAGACTACCGCGGCGGGGCTCCTCCGGCATCCCTCCATGCTACTTCGCGCAATGCCGAGGGCTGGTGTGTTTCGTCTTTGCACGAGCCGCCTCGCACGTTTTCAGTCGCACTCTTTCACTCGCACATAGAGCGTGTACGACGCGTTGCGCGATGTTAGCGATAAAGAATATGGCGGTGACGGCAATATTGTGCCCATGTGAGTCGCATGCTGAGCATGCACTTTTCGAGTTGGGGTTTTCCGGCCTCGTTTTTTTTGTCAACAGCGTTCCACTCCCTGCCAAAGATGCTACCTGAGCTCCTTTTGCGTTTACCCCGTGAAGATGGTATAGAGCCGTTTTACTTCGGGTCGGGTTAACACAGGATGGCCTATTCCGAAACATGTGCTGCGTGCCTAATTAGGCAAACATAATGAATCTTGAGCCCGGGTAGGCCACTTTTAAAACTATCAAATGCTACTGTATGCCGCCATTATCGCTGCAGCCGTTCCTGTGCTGGGTCTGAAACCAGCCTTCGTTGCCTTTTTAACGCAGGGGACTCCAAAGACAAAGCCATAAACAGTCGTGGACCGATGGCCGTGGTCGCGGCGCAAGGCCCGCTCAACGAGGCTCAAACGGATATTGTACTCTACCACACCATGGTAGTTACCAAATGTGAGCGACTATGGTTATATCGTTCCTCGCAACCTGCATTTTGTCCATCGCCGAGAAAATGACTGAATGCTGGCTACTGTATGTCGGTTCTAGCATGAAGGAAGGAAAAATATAGGGGGGGGGGGGGGGGGGCATTGCGCGATTAGAGTGAAGATTGCTGTGTCAGCCTAGTACGTGATTCTTTGATAATGTAGCCAAAATTAGAACACAAACAAAAAAGGAGGTACACGACGACGGGACGAGCCGCTCGTTTCGTCATCGTGATCCTCCCGCTTTGTGTGTTTCCCCATTCGCAGCTAGATTATGTTTTTAAGGAAGTACCAACTAGACCAGCAAACGCCATTTCGCGTCCAGCCATTCCATGTCCATTTCGTATCCCCCATCTATTTCCCATATGGAACCTTCGCACCAACAGAAATAAAATTTGCATCCTGTTTTTTTTTTTCTGCTGCAGTAAGTTGCTAACGACCCACGTTTTGTGGCTGGAGGAAGTTGTTTGCTCGAGCGCGCGACGCCTTTGAAAATGCTCTTATATCGCCCATGCAGTTGCAGTTTTTGTTTAAGAGACGGCCGAGAGAAGCGGTACCCGGAGGAGTTTTCGTGTAAACATAGCTGGCCACGTTCGCACAAAAACGCGCGAGCATATGAGCACTGAATTGACAACTATTTTCAAAGAAGGCTCACCTTGAGACGTTGTAAGTGTACTTGTGGCTCCCCACGAAATGAGTTGCCAAGGCAGGGACATCAGTCTTTGTACTTCCGTGTGAGTCTGCCCCCTCTTTCCGTTGGAAAGTCCTGCTGAGAGAGAGCGCTCGCAAGGATCGTGACAGCCAACATGAACTCGTGCCAGCAATGGCGTCCTCACATAACTGATTGCGAAATAGGCGAGAAAAGTAATAAATCTCGAAGAAAGCTAGTAGCTATCAAAAATGACTTCGGCACCTATTCTGGTCAGCTTCCGTTTTCACGCCGTTTTCATCGCGCTAAACTCGGAGCTTCGAAAGCCTTTGTGAAAAGCGACCTCTTGATATGCTGTTACTGAATCTGTATGCTGTCGCTTCAGACACAGTCACCCTGGAATTCGCGAGGACCAACGCGGCACGCAACTGTCCAGTACTTCCGGGACAGCCGCAGCCTGTTCCCGGCGGTGAGAGCCCATCGAAGCTCCTCGGGGGACACCACATGGTGGGAGTCAAGGAGTTCGATGCCGCCTTGGGACCTACAGGGAAAGCGGACATCGGCTACCAGGCGATCACAGGTGCGCGTTCCCCTCATTTTTCTAACGAGCGGCCGAAAAAAACGAACACTCACCAACTGAAAAAAAAAATCATGGACTATCCGCGAAGTGAATGATGACTGATCCGAGAAGTGAGATCGTTCAGTGTTGCCCTAAATAACCATTGACATTGACCATTCACACATTTAAACGAGTGTCAAGTGGTGTACAGTTATATACAGTGGTAATCAGTAGTATGTTCTGTGGAGTGGCGAATTTTATTTTGCTTTCATTATTACTGTTTTGTAGTACCAGATCTGACCTGAGTTCGAAACGACGAGGTCTGGGCACGTTTTCCTGGTGGTTGTTGCTTGTTCCATGTTATATAAAATGCATCGTAGAGCTTATCGAGACGACATCAGTCAGAGAGATATAATTATTTTAATGAGAGCTGAAGAGGTTTGCCTGACGCCATCAGTATGTCAGTCAAAGAACTTTAAAGTATGGAGGGGCCAATTCCCCTCTGCTGCACAAGCCAGTCGTTGTCCGTCCTTGATCATCAATGTCATCATCGTCCTCGTCACGGCGTATTGTGGATATCTTGTCTGTGCCGTGCCGTGATGGAAGAAAGAATGTGGGGTCTAGAACGCGATTGTTCTTCATCATCATCAGCATCATTGTCATCGTGAGTGGCGGCTACGGTGCA
This sequence comes from Rhipicephalus microplus, assembly GCF_013339725.1. Lineage (NCBI taxonomy): Eukaryota > Metazoa > Arthropoda > Arachnida > Ixodida > Ixodidae > Rhipicephalus > Rhipicephalus microplus. Next base: position 67,642,854 of record NC_051168.1, read on the forward strand.
CAACGCCGACAACGGACAAGCCCGAACCTTAAGAAGTTTTGCCCCTACAGCTTACTGGGTCATTTCAACGCAGAAATTCGGGCTACGCTAGTTGGGGGATGTAGAACTTGTGCATCTCAGTATAAGCACAGCGGAAGAAGTACAAGGAAGTAGACACGTAAAGAAGACGGGCGCTAGGCATCGACTGGACGTTTACTAACATAAAACGATGAGTATGTACAGGAACGTGCAGAGCCTGCAAAGTGGCTTTTAATAAGTGTTGGGGTTTAGCGTCCCAAAACAACCGTATGATTATGAGTGATGCCGTAGTGAAGAGCTCCAGAAACACTTGGAGTTCTTCAAGATGAGCCTACAAAGAGGTGCAGACGGTGCTATACTAATGCAGATATACAATGTCGCTTCAGGTACCTTTCTTTCGCGTGTGGAGCCAGTGAAAGTGTACTCACAGACTAATCAGCTTCTGTACTGATGCAGAATGCTTAATAGATTTCGATAGCTTGCTAAGCAGAAAACCTGCAAGAGACTGGTGCCCTTAAAATCAGACATGCTATAGAACACCTGCGGCAGTGATGTGCCAATTTTCCATTCCCCTTCAATGATTGGAGAGCTGTGTGACATTCTCTCGGCATTTCATTAGTGCAGCGGCCAGTTTTAACAGCATAGCACATTCCTCAAGTAAGTAAGATTATGTTTGCCACACACACGGTACACTAATACAGTTTGGCAGTCTGGCTAAATGAAAAAAAAATGAAGTTTGGCTGCACAAAAAAGGACATCAAATATTCTACGAACTTTGCCTTGCACTAGTGTTGCAACGCGGGACTAACAGCGGAGATCGTGGCCGGCCTAGTTACTTTCAGGTTTAGAAGCTCGACTAGGTTTACGTTGGGCTTGGCTATAGGCATTGCAGGCTTGACGATACGGAGCGCAGACTTTGCCGAAGTCTCGTCGTGGTTACGTGAAGTGCACGATTAATTAATGTAATAATTACCACGACATAATTAGCGTACACATAATTAACAATTTAAAAATAACATGACATTAATAACCATGTTATGTTTATCAATGTCATCATTAACAGTGGTTTCAATAACTAAGTGCTAATTAGCACGTTTTTGGTATGTGTGGGCTTAATTAGCGCGTTATTCATGTAAACACAAGCGGTAAGGGCTTCTGAAGATAAAAAAGGACCAAAAAAGCGCGCACTGGCCGGGCAGTGCGCTAGAAGGTAGAGGATGATCACGATGATGATAGTTTTTGCCCGCTCTGGGCTGTTGAACGCCCCGCTTAAAGAGCTCCGCTGTTAAGAATGGCTCCGTCGCGTGTTGCGTGCGCAGGCATGCAAGGGTGGGGACTCTCGTGGTGGATAAACGGCGAGCTGATTCCTGTGCTGCACGTCGAACGAGGGCTAACGTACAAGTTCACAGTGCACGGTGGTGACGGCCCCATGTTTGGCGCGAAGTACCATCCTTTCTATATCACCGACAGCCCGAAAGGTGGCGGCTCCAAGGTGACGGACCAATCTACGATCGGCAAACCGGTATATACTATTTTCGCCTTGAATGAAGCAAAAAAAAAGAGACTTGCATAAAAGAAATCGCACGTGTGACGCCGTTCGAAAACTTCCGGCTTTTATGACGGATACACGGATATTACTATTATTTTATTATTAATTTATTATAAATTATTATTTCATTTAACACTACACGTGCCAAGTAGTGAAACAAGTGTAATTTTACGCTTCGAGCTTTTTTTTTTGTAGAAGATAAGGTGAGAAGCTTTAAAAATTCGACTTGGATGACTGAGGAAAAATGTTGTTATTTTTATTTCAATCATTTAAAACCTTTATAATTCGCAATTAGAATAACTGTTGGAACCCTTTCGCGGTCTCTAAACGCATTCAATGTTTTAGCTCAACAAAAAAGACAAAGTGTGCCAAGTCTGGGAAAACCTTAAATGATAACTGTAAGGCTATGAGAAATATAAACGAAACAAAGAAAATGGCAAAAACTAAACCGGATCCTACTGGTTAATTTTGTCAGGCACTCTGATGTCACTTCTCAGTCAAACGAAATGCTTTTGGTAGTAACGATGAACCTTCAACTCTTCGTATGTGTTGCTAAAGAAAGTACTTAAGGTTCGAGTGGAAGCCAGCCAGCAAGGACGGTTTTCACAGGTCAAGGCCAGTCGCGTTGCATTTTTGTGGGCGAGGCTTGCATTTTTTTTTTCTCATAAATTGTGAACGACTACAGCGTTCATAATAATTGTGCAGGCTAGGGTGTATAAGGATCGATTTCCTAGCTTATACAGACATCAATTTATAACTTACGGGTAGCACAGCACACAAAGACGACTTGATAAATTCTAAGCGGAGGCCATCAGCTGCAATAGATGCAGCCATTCATTTTTTTTTCGCCATCTGTTCGCTTCTCGCCCTCTGCGTGCTCAAGATGGCAGGGCGACGCCGAGCAAATGTGGCCTTGATGAATATAAGTAGATGGGCTCATCACCCTTCCTATTGGCTTAACAGTGTTCGAGGGAACTGAGATCGAGTATAGTGACCCGAATTTCGTAGGCAGGCCCTACATTTCACTGTAGCACTAGTACCTGGCGGTAAGAATGGAACCGATGTATACCTGTGCCTGTTTTTTTGCTAATGCCTAACTCACTCTTGCAGGGCCACATGCTGTACGCTGGAGTAAATTTCGACAACACCACGAATCGCATCGACACGAGTAAAGGTGAGTGCAGTTACGTAGGAGAAAGAACTTTATTACGTGACTCACAAAAAGTAACGGAACAGTAAAGACAAATAACAGGTTTGCGTGAACTGTGCGAATGGTGATAGAAGCATTGCAGTCGGTAGATGTGTGTACATGGCCTTAAAAGATGCAGCACACCACTATTTTTCATGTATTCTGAAATACGAACGAGAGTGTTAGGGCCGGCGTATATGCAGAACCTGGCACTCGAAACTCTGGCAAGAGAGACCTATACTAGGCAAGTAGCAGGTACCTTCGACTCAATTGCTGCGTCATTATCCTGGACTGTGACCGCAGGCGCAGGAGGTTTCTGCGAGTACAAGGGGACGGCGGCAACTAACACTGCCGAGACGATCGAGGAGTTCAAGAAGAGCGTACGCTTCGTCTGCGACCGTGGTGCTCCGGTGGTGTTCACTTGGACGCCAGACAAGGACACGCCCGACGAGCTTTACTACCAGGTTTGTACGCGCACTGGTCGGCCAGTTGTGAGAAAATGTGGTTTGTGCACCGGAACACGCGATGCCAGATCGGGATACGTATTTCGCCAACTTTGTGTGCTTTGTTCGTCTCGGTGGAACAGTGGCCATAGGGTGGCGATCGGCTGCTGACCCGAAGGCCGTGGCTTCGATCCCGGCCGTGGCGGTGAAATGGTAGAAGTGCTTGTACTGTGCTATATGTGCGTGCAAGTTAAAGAACACCGGATGGTTCGCAGCTCTCCACTACGGAGTCTCTCATAACTTTATCGTCATTTTGAAACCCTCGATATTATTATTATTATTATTATTATTATTATTATTATTATTATTATTATTATTATTATTATTATTATTATTATTATTATTATTATTATTATTATTATTATTATTATTATTATTATTATTGCCACCGCATTAGGCTGGTGTCACCATCAGAACACAATTAACACACTTGACCGGAGTCCTCGCCAGAAGCCGAGACCCTATCATGGCAGGATGTTCCCACCTGAACACACCAGTATGGTCTGGCGTTTTCACCAAAGTACACCAGAGCTCACCAAACTTACAATCTCTGGTGGGGTTTTAACTGGGAGGACCGAAGCACATTTCTTTTTACAGCAAACGCTGTATATGGCTAGGAGAAGCGAAAATCCGTCTGATAGCGGTTTCACGAGCGCTCTCCATAGGCTAACTTACCAGTTACGTCGGTCGCAGCTACGTACCCAAGCACGCACGCCATTGGCTGCGTTGTGAGTGACGTCGTCCATCCCGTCGCAGCCGCTGCGCCGAGCGAGCGCGTATCAGTTTCTCCTGAAACCTTCTGCTTTGGTGTGTCACCGACAACTCAAGAGTGCCGAAAGTGGAAGCTTGAGAGAGCTCGCTTTCGCCAGGTGGATGGTATATGTGCGGGGACACACACACACACACACACACACACACACACACACACACACACACACACACACACACACACACACACACACACACACACACACACACACACACACACACACACCACACACACACACACCACACACACGCGCGCGCGCGCGCGCGCGCGCACGCAGACACACACACACAGACAGACAGACGGACAGACAGACAGACAGACACAGCACTCGGCAGCGACTGCGTACAACCACTCTAAATAACGAATGGCGATGCAGGCGAAAGCAGACAGACAGACAGACAGACAGACAGACAGACAGACAGACAGACAGACAGACAGACAGACAGACAGACAGGACAGACGGACAGACGGACGGACAGACAGACGGACAGACAGACGGACAGACAGACGGACAGACGGACAGACGGACAGACACAGCACTCGGCAGCGACTGCGTACAACCACTCTAAATAACTCGGCGGCGATGCAGGCGAACGCCGCCGAGTTAGCTCGTGATGTCAAGCGCTTGCAGCGCCGTTGCGGCGTCAGCGTGATGATCGCGGGAGCGTGTTCGCCAGGGCGAACGCCCGCTTTCGGCGGGAGTTTCTCCAGCGGCAGATTGGCTTCGGCCGCGACGTCTGTAACCACCTGTGGTTTGAGGACAACGGTTAACATTGCGAAACGCAATTAACCACTCATTGCTCTCCTCATTGTCCGTGATTATGCGAGGCACAATGTGCGACATGTGAAGTAAACACTGTGGTAAACCGAAGCAAAACGTGTGACAAACCTCATTAAGAAGAACTAATACAATCATCATCATCATCACCACCACCATCTCCATCATCATCATCATCGCCGGTGAGATTGAGGCTGCGTCTTTCGCGCAACAACTGCTAACTTTGATCGTAAGGGCGTTGTCGCGTGCGCTTTATCGGCATACGTACGTCAGTAGACGGTTCGCATACATACTTCTAAGTAATGTGCTCCCGCCGCTTCCCGTTGCGACATCTGATTCCACGAAAGCCGCTTCGTTAGAGGCCATATTTTCTGACACCAGTGGGTTGCAGCATCTATTGTAGAGCTACGCGAGATCAGATCCAGTGGAGTTAGCTACGGCTATAGTCTTTCGTTACATCTTTTTGTTATGACATTCACTTGCGGCCAAATAGTTACCTTTTTTGTTTGTTTTTTGCGTCGTGGTGCTTCGCTTCTTGCAGTGCTACAGTCATTATTACTTCGGTTGGAAGATAATGGTACACGACCGAGGCAAGGGCCCGGTAGTGCCGCCTTCTCCTCCTCCGCCTGCCCCGACGCCAAAACCGCCACCAACCACGGGGAAACCCAAACCACCGGCGGAGAAAGGGGCCCACTCGGGCGAATCTGGCGGATCTGGCGATGCCGTTCGACCGGCGCTTGCGCCGCTCTGGTTTGCCTGCGCTGCCGTACTCGCCACCTTTCTTCTCTGGGGACAAGCAAGGCAGCGACATGCATGACCGCTTCTCGAAGTAAACCACGGAAGCACTTGTGCATTGCGATGGCTTCTTTTTTCGAAAAAGTTTATTAGCTGCGCTGGCAAGGAGCTCACACGGGAACAGCCACATATGGCTGCGATATCAAAGGTTCGCACCGATGCCGAGTGACCGCACGTAAGGGTACGAAGACACTGGCCGGAAGCATGCCAGTGTGTTATGAGATATCCCTATATATCTTAACACGCTCGGAGGGGAATGTATGGATGGGTGTGGATAAATTCATATGCGAACAGATTGGTTTATTCGATACACCGATCGCTAATATTTAGCTTAGTGTGGTGTAGTGGCACCAACCGTGAAGTGCCTTTGGACGTTAAACACCACATATCAATCAATCAATCAATCAATCAATCAATCAACCGGGAAGTGCACGCGCACTGAGTGTGCGCCCAAGTGTACTGAATAGTCAACAGATGGCGTTGTACGACAGCACACGTGGTTGAATGTAGCAAATGACGTGTGTGCGCGTGTACGTTACGTGTTGGGATAATTGGCCGCCTGGCCGGCTCAGTTGTTGTTCGTGCTTCCGTGGCCCACCTTCGTGTCACGGGCCCTGCCGGCGCTTCGCGTTCAGTTGCCGGACCCTTGCCTTCGGACACGCCCGCCGACACAACATGCACCTATTTTCTCATTTCGTACTGATTTTTTTCTTTCCTTTCAAGCTTAAGCGGCATTGTTTATGTAGCAGCCGATAAGTCATACTAAAAACAACTCTTCCTTTTCTAACTGGCGTCGCCTTGAGTAGGACTTCAAAGAGAATTTAAATTTAGGCCTTATGACGCGCCCAAGTCTTGGCCTATCCCCGTATTGATGGGGGTCAGTTATCTCGAGAGCATCATCATAGCTATAACAAAACCATCCAATTAATCGCTGTAGAGTTCCAAAACTAAATTACTGCACGCACAGCTTCTCTTTGCTCATTGTGTAAGAAGGATGAAATAATCAATCATTATTTTTTTTTTTTGGTGTAGTCGCTTCAAGTCACTGGGGAAAAACATTCCTAAAGCGGCTTTTAATCGAATCAAATTGGATTTCATTATTTCTAGTATTCTCTCTTTGGAAGCCTCCTCATTATGTCATTGTCACCGAGATATCTGTTCTGCTGTACGAAGATTCTTAATCGAATCAAGGCGGTTTCAATTTCAAATTTCTCAATTAGTAAAATTTTATTTTTTCTAACCATTTTAAAATTCATTAGATTTGAAAGTATGTGTGATTTACTATCTAAATATTCGTTTCTTGGCCAATCCCCCACATTGGGTGTGAGCTATTCAGTTAGTCAATCATAATCATCATCATCATCATTGGCCTCTTCCCCTCTGTGGGTATGCACTACAAGGGCGAGGCGAATGAGGACAGCAAGCTGCCACGTCATTCTTCTTCGCTGGCAAACATGCGTCGACTGCATACACCGCCGCATGTGCTCCTACTGGCCGCCGTCTGTCTTCCTATTCACCAAGGTATAAGCGCAGTGCAGCGTTTCTGCCCCCGCAATTTCGGCCTTTCTGCTGCGTTTCACGGGTTGCGTAGCCTCGGGCACTCGTCGCCCTGCCTCATTTAAGCCTCGTAGTTCTCTTACCCCCGTAGCTCCCTTAAAGCACTACGTCCAATCGAGGCGCAACTGGTGCAACTTCGACATATTTAAACGCGATATGTTTCGCAGCGTAGCCGTTAAGCTTTTCGTTGTGCCGCGTGAATTCGACAATCAAGTATTCTTCATCAGTGGCCGGCAGGCGCACTCTTCGTCCTCCTCTTCATGTTCTATGTCGTCGTGCTTAAGCCAGTCTAGCCAATCTATACTAGGGTCAAGCTAATAAAGACAGTGCTGATTAATACCGTGCTAATTCTTTGCAAGTAGAACTGTGCTAATTAAAGCCTTCTTAACTAATACCGTTCTCGGTCGACCGTGCTAATCAGGGCATTGCAAATTAACCCGTAATAGTACTTAGGAGCCCGTGAGCACATCGTTAAATTTAGCTTCCAAATAAGAGCACGTTAATTAAAACCTTCCAAATTAAGAAAGTGCTAATTATTACTTTATTATTGGGCTAAGTTGGCCACAAACTCTGCCGTTGTGCCTCCTTGCACCACTGGCGCAAGCTGCCTACATATTTTCACGTTCTTTGAACTAGAGGGTGAGAACACGATGCCGTGCGCATTAAATTAATGTTTCCGTCTGTGCGGTCAGTGCGTCTAGAGTTAACCTCAGTACGCTGTGCACGGCCGTAGCCGGTCACTTTCGGGAAGCCACCACGATGTTCGATAGACTGTACGGCGTGCCGCGTTGTAGGGCCGACGTCAAAAGTGTTATTTTTTTTGGCTCTGAATGAATACAGCCATAAACGAATTGTCCATGCGTTTGGAGCGTATACGGCGTGAATATCCTTCATGTAAAAATAGAGCATGACTCATTGCAAAATAGCTTCGTGATTGATCACATGCTAATTAAGATTAATTGCTGGAGCTCGTCCATAACAACGTATTAGTACATCGTATTTGTTCTTGTAATGTAGTACCGACTCACCTGATATGGTGAAAATGCGTGACGCATTTGCAGACAGTCCGTCACAACTCGCTCCTAGAGAGGCATTTGATGGGAGTGATTTACACTGGACAGTTTGTTCGCGCTGCCATTGGCGTTTTGTATTCCTACCGCAGCCGTAGTTGTAACTAGATTAGAAATTTCTTGACGCTGCGACGCATATACCCCTTTGTTGCAGGCGTGCTGGCCGAGTACTACGGCAAGTTCGTCGGATATTTCAAGACGCTTGGGCACAATGTCTCGGGTTCGGTGTACGTGGCCAGCTGGGACGCCTTCTACCTGGTCAACTTTTCCTACGATGGACTCGGACCTGGTTTGTTCGAATCGATCGATCGATCAATCAATCAATCAATCAATCAATCAATCAACCAATCAGTGATGGTGTACTTCTCGTCACAATTGAAGGCTCACGGTCGAAACTCTTTCCATCTTGCGGCAAAACACCATGCGAAGGGGAGAGGGAACGTTTTCTAGGGGCTCGTTTCTTAGTTGGGCACAACCAGATGAATTTAACAGGCAACCTTTGCAAGGAACATTAAAAGCATAAATTGCTGTCCTTTAATTGCAGTGTAGGAATTGTAACGTTATTTCAAATGAATTAAAATTGAAAAATATATAACCCTTTCGGTCCTATTGGTACTCAAATCCACAACCCCCGAATATACGAGGTTCAATGAGCCTCTTAATACTGGCTGTATCTCATCACGTGGAATGAGCAATCATTCATTATACCCGAGGCCAGCGTATTTACTCGGTGCACTACGCACTGTCGTCGGTGCAGAAGCCTTCTTCTGGGTCGGCACCAACACCACACCCGACATCCACGGCGAGCCCCTACCGGTCGAGAACGGCGCGTAAGTACACTTTTATTTCCACCGTGGTGTATCGCCACGCGTGAGAGTCAAGAGCCAAATGTTCGGTATTTTACCTGACCAAGTACATGTCTTCACGTGACACATTCTACAGGAACTGCACCTGTAAACCATTGCCGTCAAGTAGCAAGTAATTTCGTCAAGCAGTTGCATCAAGCACTTCACATCGGAGACCATGATATTGGGCACATGTGTTCAAACATTTGCATTCAAACCCCCGTACACCGAGATCATTCACTAAGATGGAACACCGCACGAATTGGTTTAACTTCATTGGGTCTAGAGCGCGGCAGACACAGACGAAAGACAAGATAAGGGCAAAGAGATAGAGAAAACATTTATTGAGTAAAGATTGTGAGTGAAGGTGGGAGGGTCCCTTATTCCAGGAACCCTCTGGCCTGGACAGCCCGCCGGGATCGAGCAACGAGTTGACGCTGGTCGACCAGGTCCGGCTGGCTCAAGGCCGTCGGCCGGAACTCCTTGAGACGTGACCGCCGCAGGATTTGACTGATGGTGTCCTGCTAGACGTTGTGTCTCGGCTGCGGAGCAGAGCCTCCAAGGTTTTTAGAGCACGCGAACTGTCGCACAGAGTGGACATTTCTATACCATGTAGACCAACTTTGCTGCCTTTTCACAGAATTCGCACTGTGACCTTAGTCACAGTGCGAATTCTGTGAAAAGGCAGCAAAGTTGGTGTCATTGCTTAGGAGTATACATCGCTTTCGAAAACCCCCGTCCGTAATCTTCACCGCATAAGGAACTCCTTCTGATATCTTAGACGACAGGTAAACCTCGGATGACAGGTGAAGAAACGGACACAAAACGACGCAGTGTTGCATCCTTTCGTCGGTGTCTGTCCCGCTGTAACCAACAAGAAAGGTCGATGACTTCCTGTATACCCGAACATATATATACGAGCTTGAGCAACGAAGGCGAGGAATAGTTTTATGACTTCTGTTGGCTAAATATGGCGTGAAGTGGAGTGTATCAATGCTTCCTTCACGCATTTTAAAATGAAGAATGTCGGGAATATATATTGCCTTGTTTTGGCTTTGTATTGATTCAATGTAAATGGAGTGGTACCCGTGACCACTTTTTCTTTTCTTTTTTCTAGACTACGACCTTTGGGTGCCTACAACCGTGCCATGATGCTCGTTAGGTTGAGGAATAACAGGAGTGTACGTGACTACCGCTACTTGTCTGTGTTCTCCCCTCGTTCATCGGTGAGTGTCGACGCTGCTCAAGGTTATCTGTATTGTTAGCACTTGGTAAAAGCAGTCGGATCTATATATATCGTGGTGACACACACACACACACACACACTCACACACACACACACACGCACGCGCGCACACACACACACACAATAGCTAGAGATCAATTAAAGGGACACTGCAACACTTTTATAATTACCATAGAATGCATTCACTAAAGAAGCATATTGTCTCACGAATTCACCGCGGTAGAAATTTTCAGGATGCGTCCAGCACAAGCGGAATTACGAAAACATGCCGCATGCTGCAATTGCATTCTTTTTCTCTCGTTCCGACCAAAGCGCTGGAAGCTAAGCCGGGAGGAATGGCACGGGATAAGAAAATACGTCACGCGCACATGGTGACCTTCAGAAGTTTTTCTCTTTTTTTTTCTGTGAACGCATGGCTTTTCAGAGTGATCGAGTGGGCATGCGTGCACAAGTCGCGGCCTCCCGCGGCGGCGCCAGTAACGACCTAGTGCTCCATGCTCAACTCAGCCAGTGGTTGACTCTTGGCTCAAGACACTGCGATTTTTCAGCCCGTGGCATTATTGGTCGATAGAAAAGAAAGTGATTTTATGCAGAGTTTGAGAATTTATTGTCAAGTCCAGGATACTTACTACGCTGTGAGATTAGGCATGCGTGTTTTCAGATGCCTTGACTACATTCTTAATCAAGTCCCGCTTACTGCACTGGTTCAAGCCATAAACCGGACTTCTTTTGTCTAGCTTCCTGGATATAGCCAACATTTAATGGGGCTTTCCTAAAGGAGCCCTGAAACACTTTTTCAAGTAACCATGGGATGAATTCATTGGAACAGCTTATCGCCTCACGAATTCAACGCCGCATAAATTTTAAATCAGTCCAGTGCGAGTCGAGTTACAAAGCTTTGTCGCATGCTACAATTGCATTCTTTTTTGCCTCGTCTTGGTTCGAAGCCCTGGAAGCTAAGCAGGGAGGGAAGGCAGGCGCAAAAAGTACGTCAGGGGCGCCTCGTGACCTTGAACACAGCTCTCTTTTTTTTTTTTCTTCGAATGCATGGCTTTCTCAGTGTGATCACGCTGCACACGTTGACAAGTCGCGGCCTCCCGTGGCGATCTCTGTAAGCACCGAGCGCGCCTTGTTCGAATCAGCCAATGGGTGACTGATGGGCTTTCTACGAGTGATTTTTGAGCGTCTTACGTGATTTGTCGAGAAAAGAAAAAGCAATTTTTAGCCGAATCTTTGATAATTTATCGTGAATTTCAGGCCTCGTGAAGCGATCTGCAGCGTTTACTGACCATGCTCAAAAAAGTGTTGCAGGGCCTTTTTAAGAGTGTACCGATCGGCAGCGTTTTCTAATCATTCTCAAAAAGTGTTGGATGGGCCCTTTCAGTGAACTGGAATCTATTAATTCAGTGACTCTAACCGATAGTATAGCGCAGAGTGTAAACAAGTTAGGCACAGACCGAAAAGGAGTAAGACTGTTACTTTAAGTGGCAAACATATGGATAGTTAAAATCGAAGGCGGCTATCCAGTGCATCGTTGAGTTCCACCGTATATCGTCCAATTGAGTGTGTACAGCAAACAGCGGCGGTAAAGGAGTCTCGGTCAGTCAGAGCTGATTAGACAGTGAATTCTACTAGATGGCTTTTATGCGCCCCGCCGCAGTGATCTAGTGGTTAAAGTACGCGGCTGCTGACCGGCAGGACGTGGAATCGAATCCCGGCTGCGGCGGCTGCATTTTAGATGGAGGCGAAAATGCTGTATGCCCGTGTGCTCAGATTTCAGTGCTCGTTAAAGAACCCCAGGTGGTCTAAATTTCCGGAGCCTTCCACTACGGCGTCTCTCATAATCATGTGGTGGTTTTGGGACGTTAAACCCCACATATAAATCATGTATAGTCGTTGGTCATTAAGGGTAACTAAGTGGATTCCCAGAGAAGGCAAGCGAGTTAGGGGGAGACAGAAGGTTAGGTGGGCAGATGAGATTAAGAAGTTTGCGGGTATAAATTGGCAGCAGCAAGCACAGGGCCGGGTTAACAGGCGGAACATGAGAGAAGCCTTTGTCCTGCAGTGGACGTAGTCAGGCTGACGATGATGATGATGATGATGATGATGATGATGATGATGATGATGATGATGTAGTACTTGGAAGTAACTGAACGAACCGTGAATGTTGTAACAGTAGTTAAATACAATGTTGAAGTCGTGTATGATGAAATTTTGAGGTGACGTAAAAAAGTGAAAAGTATGAAGTGACGTAACTTCGAATTTACTGCCACAGCGCCGATGACTTTTCTTGTCACCAAAGCGCCTGTTTTTCTATTCCGCTGAATTGCAAGAAACATTTTGTTCGCTCGCACAACTTCACGTGACATTCGCGCACGGAATTGACAGCGGCAGCATTATGAAAGATTTGTTCCTGTCACCGGTGATATGGCCCACAAACTGTCAAGAAACTATAGGAGCAATGCATATTCCTATGCACAATGGCCAACTTGTTACGCGTGAAAATTAGGAGTGGAAATTGAAAACACCATGGCTGCAGCGGATATTTACTGAATCTGGATCACCATAGGCATGCTCATAAGAGAGAGAAACTAACCCCTCCCCATCGTCTGCCACCCCCCTCGCGTTACTTTACTTTGGCCGCTGACACACAAGCAAAAGCGCTTCGTAGCAAACCTCTTTTGTTGCTCCGAAAAACCCTTTGGAGGAAGGAGTTGCACTCACTATGCAGATAAATAGCGAGTTTAGTTATTTACTTACTTATTTATTGATACCGCCAGTCAATATGCTGGCCCGTGCAGGAGGGGCAAATACAATAATACACTGACAAGGCATTTACAGAAAGACTAACAATGCAAGAAGAAAAACGTACAGTACAAGACGCATGGGATTCACGACGTTATTGCAAGAAAGTGTTTAAACACTAAATATTAAGAGAAGCGGTTTTCCAATTCTTTTGTAAAGTTTCCGATTGTATGACGTGAACAGGTAAAGAGATGTTAGGCTGTTGCATATGCTTCAGCTTCTCTCGTAGAGGCGCGCAGAAGTGGTTCACAAGAAGACATTTCTTGTCCAGTGAACTTCCTTCCCAGCCACCTCTGCGCTCCCCCATGCAGGACTGAATGATTGGCCGACAATTACGATGAACTGCGGCGCGCGTTTGACAGGAAAACTTCGGTTGGGCGGCGATTCCGGACAGTTTAGAATCGCCTCGTCCGCAGTATCTGGGCGTCCTGAGCGGAAACGACGCGGTCGTCTCCGACGGCGTCGTTCTGCTCGACTCCAGATCCATCTTTCTGCCGAACTTCAGGTTCCTCGGGTCGCACTCCGGTAAGTCAATCCTGCGAGAATGTACCGAATATACTACTGGTGATGATGAGGGGCATAGCCTGAGGGTGGCACTCTGCCCCCACCTTGGCCCCCCGAAATTTTTTTCGCCATGCATGCATAGCGAAAAATGCCCATTTGGCTGCCCTGCCCCCACTTTAGATTAAAAAAAAAGGTGCCCCCACCTTTCGAAAAAAAAAATCCTACATGGAACTCTGATGATGATGTATCAACAAAAGTGAAAAATCTATAAAATGGCTTCTCTTAAGGAAAATCTCTGCCCTGGTTCCAGGTTACAAAGAAGAACTATGCAGTGGATTCCTCCCTAGCTTCGTCTTACGAATGGTTGAATGGTAATATTTTTTGGCACTTCACTGCACGTGGTAGGTTTCCTCGTCAATCTTGATTAAGGACAAAGCGCCAAGAGAAACAATGTTACTACAGATATATTTAAATTAATCAGTGTTAACGAAAGCAGTTATATTTATGGCGATAATTATGATGAGTGGACTGGCTTCAGGCACTTAAGTTGTCGAAGCTCGCATGGTACGCTCACTGGTCAATGATGAAACACTGATCAGCGGAAAAAACAATGGGTGAGGGGTGCATTTTTTATGATAACGTGAGCAGAAAGCACGTCTGGCAATGTATTTTAGGTTGTAGAAACTAAAAACTCACAAAACAAGGATAGAGAAGATGCTTGAGACACACGAGCTCTGCCGGTGGCACAGACGTTATGTGTAACAGTTTTTTTACCATCTCTTTACCATATATGCGGTCGCTTGTTTCGAAATAAAATTGTTAATATTGTTACGTCTACGAGAGGGGTTTATTCAGAGCCGCCGTAACGGTCGACTGGACGGTATATAGCAGTGAAGGCGCACCAGAAGGCTCTTGCTACCAACCGAACGTCCTTTTCTTCGGCCACCACCCTGTTCCCCGCTACACAGGTGCACATACCTAAATTACATATGTGGTAACAATATGTTGATGGTGCTGACAGTAGTGCATTTTTTATTCACTTCACTTCACTTTATTATCTTAAAGACCCCTAGAGGGGGTATTACGTAAGGGGTGGGAAACATACAACAAATGTAATACATATGCAGGATGGGTACAAGTATGAACAGGGGTAACCAATACAGAAATAAAATATTACATGTGCAGGATCAGTATACATATTAACAGGTGTAACACCTTGCGAACAAAAAAGAAGACAAAGTGAGAACCCTGAGTGGCACAAAAAGGAACAATGTAATGTATTCAAATTGAAAAGAAACGAGTGACATTTTGTGTAAATGTTGAGTGGCACATTATGGTGGCGAGATCAGTGGAAAGGCCATTCCAGTCGGAAGCTGCACGAAAAAAGAAGGAGGCGGAAAATGTCGTGGTACGGGCACGTGGCCGGCCGGCATGAAAGGAATGAGTGGTGCGGTGAGATGTGCGGGCAGGAGGCAAGATAGAGGCCCGGTGGCCGAGTTGACTGTGATAGAGCTTGTGGAACAAAATGAGTCTCGAAACTTCGAATGTTAAGGTTTGAAAGATTGGATTCTTGTTTAAGAGATGAAACACTCACGTTATATGAATACGAGGAATGAATGAATCTATAGCTGCTCTATTCTGGAGTGATTCTAGTGCGTCGGTTAACTACGCTTGATGAGGGCTCCTGATAGGCGACGCGTATTCAAGTTGGGTGCGAATTGAAGATTTATAAGCTTGTAGTTTCACAGGAGGGGGAGCATGACGTAAGTGCCGCTTTAAGAACCCAAGCGATCTGTTAGCTGATGATATGATATTGGTAATGTGGACACGCCATGATAAATCGTTACTCAAAGTGACTCCCAAGTCACTTTGAGTAACGATTTATTGCTAAGGAACAGCTTTGTTTAGCATCTTTGTATATTTCTGCAATTGTCGTAGTGTTTCTCGTTTATTTATTATTTGTATGCATATTATTGAATATTTCTGTATGTTGTCTCTCTGCACCTGCCCGAAGTGCTTCACAAAGAGTGGGACAAGTCATGAGACACACTCTCGTTTAGCCCTCTTCGTGGGCATTTTGTGAAAACTCCCAAATAAATGAAATGAAAGCAGTCAGCGCTCCCGTGTGCCTCACGTCTCAGCTCTATTCATCACGTGCGCATTTATAGTTGCTATCATGTGTTAAAAGTAGGCCCGAGGAACCACCTTGCTGTGAATTTCAGGTGGTCTTTTTTTTTCAAGTAAAGCGCCAACAAACGAGGGCGAAGCGAGAAAATTGGACAAGCGCTTACTTACAACTGACCAGCAACCAAAACGATCGTTTATAGTCTCCTCTTATTAAGACGAAAGCCATGAAGAGATGTCTCATCAAGCGCCACAAGTTAGCATCGGCGTCAACACGAGCGATGCAAATAAACTATCACGGGATGACGTCATCCTGGTATTACAGTTTGCAAGAATTTGTGACGTCGTCACGACACCGTCATATGACATCGCGCTTGGTCAAAGTTGTGCCGATCTCCGAAGCAATGCAAATCCATACGGGATAAGGAAAAGCTTCCACTGCCTCCGATGACAGGAGGCAATTCAAAACAATGCTGGGTGCAGCTCGGAGGGCTGGGTCAGTGCAATGAACTGAGAGGAAGGAAAGCTGAGAAAGAAGATTGCTTTCGTGCTTGAGTTGCCTCGGGCCGATGCATAAACGGACCATGTGACAGTATGAACCTCGGTTGTTCGACGAGAGGGACCCAAAAGAGACATTAGTGTTCGGAGCTGTAGCTACATTTATAGCCCTTCGTAGTACGGCAGTGCTGGTCACGGAAATCGCAAGACGTTAGCACTAACAAGTTGGTACTGATTTTCGTTTGTGCGTTTTTGTCCAGGAAAGGTCCATTTCATGGTGGGCAATGGTAGGGTTACCACTGGCAACGGCTACGTGATGCACGAGAGCAACAGGTAAGGGGAACCTTGGTCGCTGGTGTTACCCCGAATCGCGGCATGTGCGGTAACCGCTGGTAGTGTTGCCGGAGCTGATCACAGAGGCCACGTTCGAGGTAGCCGAGCTAACTCTACAGGCTTCTTTATCGGCGCCACTTTACTTCTTCCACGTTTACATTTATGTGGGAGTATTGCGTATTGCATTGCTTATAGCTCATGTTCCATATTTTCGACATAAAGGGACAAAAACCAGGACTTTTTATGGTTAGCTTTAATCAGAAGGCACAACTGTTTAGAAAAAAATGTTTAGCAATCTCAGTACTTCGTACTCAACTATGGCAGAGCACTGAGTCCTACTAAAACGCCACTGAGAAAATGCTGTAGTTTCATCACAGTCGAAGTAGTGAATGCGATAGCGAGAAATTGGGTTGTTATGTGAACTCGGGTTAACGTCTAACTTCTCTAGCATATTCTTTTTTTACATTTAGTTAACAATACTCCGGCGTATGCGCAGACGCGGCCGTTCGAGAGACCGAAGGGACCTTCTAGCTGTCTATGGTTTCAACGCAAACTGAGCAGGTGGGAGCACAGCAAGCAAGTGCAATGTTGATGGACTTGTCACAATATGCAGCAGTGTTCGAGCTGTAAAACATTGACGTCTCTGTCAGGGTCAGCGCTAGGGGGTAGGGGCACGGGTAGGCTGGGGCCCCCAGAATTCTCCTTTGCCCCCCCTCCCCCTCCCAAGAGCAAGCATAGTCAAAACAAAACGCATAAGCTCTGTGCCTTCCTGCCCACACTGAAAGAAAATTGTTAACGGTGCACCCCCCCCCACCTAGAAAAAAATATGAACCATCTCCCCGAAGGAAACCCTGATGAGATGCGAAGCAGTAGTGGTGCGCACGGCGTTGACCCGGTTGAAACAGGCGTCGACGCGGGAGCTGGGAGAACGGTTTGAAGCGAAACTCGGTGTAGTGTTTACTCGAGTAAACGTTTGTTTGAAACGCGGACACGTGAGGCGGGACGCATTGAAGACGCTTGCGCTCAGCTTCCTAGACACTCGTCTCGTCGGTGTTACCCGCGCGGCGTCTGTATTCTCGAACGCGATCGGTGTTCTTGACTCGCAGCTAGTTGATGTCGCTGGTCTTCCACCGCCTAGGCGCGAGGCTTAGCTGGCTCGCGCCTAGTCGGTGTTGACGTCACCATTCGCGAACGCGATCGGCTTCGCTAATGCCCGTAACGCCGGTGAGCCGGGAAAGATACGCACATACTAGCGGGAAGTATGCCGCGACGGCGTCCCGCCCGTCGGCGCGATCAAGCGGCAAGCATTGTCCACATTGTCGGCGCCACGAGCTTCTCGAGGCGTGCGCACCCTCCGGCTCGCAGCTTCTTCTCGCCGACAGATGGAGAGAGGTAGCGGGGGTAAGATGATGCCCACGTGAGGAGTGGGCTCAAGCGTTGCGAGTGGTGGACGTCACCACGCACTGCTATAGGAGGGCGTGACCTACTTGGCACCACTACAACACCTACGGCTAGTGGAGCGGTGCGGACGTAGGGACAGCGTTACACAGGCTAGTCAAAGAGCTGCTTCGCATCGAATAAATCCTGGAACTGCCCCTGGTTTTTGCGAATGGCCCCTTTCTCGGGCTGGGCCAGTAACTCCTGCTGAGTGGCTTCGCGGTTCTCGCTTTCTAGCATCGATTGTGGGGTCTTGTGATAAGGCACCCTGCTCTCGGAACGAACGGGCACAGCAGATGAGGTTGAACCAAAACAAAACAAAAAAAAAACATTTGTTGAACTACGTTTGCATCTACGATATCGTCAGCCGAATCAAATACGTCGCTAGTGATCAACATGCCGAACACAACCTTATACAACATTCTAATGCACCAAATCAACATAAGAACAACCGCGACGTTGCGCGAAGGGCGGTGTCCCCAAAGCTCGGCTCACAACGAGGGGCCCGCGAGAAACGACCCGCGGCGGCGTCCCCATGGATCCGCCGCGGGAGACGATCGTTCGCGCAAGCCGCCAAACAACAAAGAGAGAAGCATGTCTCATGTGCAGCCACCCAGGCTCGCCGCCAGGCGTCATTGCTGGCGCTACCGCGATATAACCATAATGATCATGATGGTGGTGAACCCTGCCGTTCGATAGCTGTGAATCCTAAATGTGGCTTACCCGCGGAACACGTGTGCGCCACGAGGCGCAAACGACTTCACAGGGGTTGATAACACTGCCACACAATATACTGTCAATGCCAGAATCGACAGTGGCGTGCCAACGAACGGTGACGTAGCACGCCAAAGAGTCACATATTGGCTCGACGGAGAAATCCTCGGGGAGAAGTGGGAACTGAGGGTCACGTGAAAACAACGTCACTGATTAACGAGTGTCGCGGCCCCTCCTTACATGCTAATTGGTGACTTACTTCGAACTTAATTAGCTATTGTAGCCTCTTTACCGTCGTGGTGGTTTGACTCAGCAAAGATGTGCGACTCAGTGGCGGAATGGCCGCCCGCGCCAAGCTAGTTTCTACCTCATGCACTCAAATCGTGTGTCGTTCCTAGAAAATACAGAATCACGCATACGGGCGTAACAGCAGCCGGTCTATACCGTGCCACGGTAACAAACGATTACGCATTCGGGGCGCCTATCTCATGAAATCTCTTCATAGTGACAGCGTCACCGAAGACGACAATCTCGGCGATAAGTGAGTGATGCATTTGACATGGCAAATATGTGCGGATGACATGACGTGTAGCACGAGCATGATTTCGAACGAGACGAGGATTGTTTGTTTTTGTATTCGGCTGCTTAAGAAGCTGTGATGCTACGCATTATCAGCACGCTTGCACACCTTCGACGTCTGTTCTCGAGTAGTGTGTGCCGTAACTTTCGCGCAATTGAATCGCATGCCACTACATTAACGGCTTATTAACTTATTAACGCTTATTAACAGCTACATTAACTGGGACATCGCGGTTCATCTTCTGCCACAGAATCGGCGGTCACTCGGGCAGGAACATGACGTTGACGCTGAGTGAAGGCTATAGCTGGGACCAGTTCGAGTGGTTCGCCGTCTGCTGCTTCAACTCTTCTCGGGACTTGACGCATGTCTGGCTGCCCTTCTTGGAGAGCCTCACTGTTCCAGTATACGAGGCCATCGCGACACAAGGTAAGCTTTTGATTATGTGCCGGAGACGACCAGAAAGAAGGGATTTGTAACAATAATTTATCGGTACACTTGCCAATGCCACTACATAATTTCGAGACATGCCTTGGCGGAGGACTCGGGATAATCTTGACAACCTACGTGCACCTACGTGAAGTCAGACGGTACGTTGGGCCAGTTGGTTAGGATCCATCGTGAATTTCGGTGTTATTAAGTTATTTAGGCCAAGCTTGTTTATTGCCATCAGTGTGATAACGCTACCTCGGTGCACCTCGTATTCTGCGCATGTTGTGATGTAGGCTGCCAGTACCTATATATGTACTTTTCACCCCCTTTTCCAATAAACAACAGTTGTGAGTCAGCGCCGTCTTTTCTTTCTCTTTTACTCCTTCCCTGTGCGGTATTTCTTCTGGTGTTGCGCTGTAAGTTAGTTCACGATGGCACCTACGTGTACACGGACCCACAGGAGTGCGCAGGGGCCTGCATTGCATAGGCAAACTTACCCCGCAACCGTGATCCACGATTCTGGTCACTGGTAATCGGGCAGCCTGCTAATTGAAGATTTGCAATGAAATCGCTAAAAGCCGCCACATTGTAGTACCATGTGTGGTTGTAAGCTGGAATCTTGACGTCGCTTCATCTGTTTCGGCAAATAGCGAGCGGGTTCTGACATTATAACAAAACTGATAACGCTCCGGCTGCGTTATCACATGGCGTGTTTTCTGCAGCACTGAATGACTTGCTTTGAGGTCATCATAAGTTATCGTACGTGTATGCAGTGCTCACTCGCATGAAATGCGACATCAAAACTTTTGGTATGACCAATGACGTGCGCGATTGCTTGGTGTAACCTCGTCATGTCGGTGGAAGTCTGGCTGCTAGGGGTAATGTTGGCTCTGATGAGTCATGCAACGGTACTTACATCGATATGTCACGAACGGAAGACCGTGAACAGCGCTCGGCGATTGTAACGTGATACTCGGAGCGCGTGGCTGCTGGCTGCAAGAGTGACAACGAGGGCGTAAACCTTCGTGACGCGCGTTGACTGCTTCTGGTGAACAATCGTTCAGCCTGTCGTTCTTTAGCAAAGCTTCAATTTGGGCCAGTTGGTACGGCATTGTAATGCGGTTGCGCCGAGCGACACTCAAGAACGACTGACGCAAAAAAAAGGACAGGACGACAGGTACTCAATCTTAGTACACCTCTTGTCCTGTCCTCTTTTTCGTCAGTCTTTTGGGTATTTCGCTCAGCGCATACACAGATGTTTTTCCATACGATATGCTTCCTACTTCTGTAGCTCTTCGTATGTAACGCTACGTACGTGCATTGCTAAGGCCTATACTTTGTCGCGTTTCAATCCGAAAGTACTGTACATTAGGAAACTGACGTCTGTGACGTCATGGTAAAACTGTAAATACACCATCATTCTTCTAATCTTGGCCGCATATTCAATCGGACACGCGTTTGTTTCCATTTCTAGAATCTGTGACGTCGTCTTACTTAAGTTATCTGGAAGCAGTCACTGTGCCTTCGCACCAAAATGGAGGTGACAATGCGTGGAATGAATCGGTCGCTCGGAACATGGGCCAACCACTGTCCAGGATTGAGTCGGATTCCTTCGGCATACGAAGAACAGCGCGCGCTGCCCCTGCGGAGAGGCGGGTGCTGCCAGACCTCAGCTACGACAGACGAGCTGGACTGCCAATCAGCAATGTGCGTTTTTGGCCTATAGTCGACATTATATTATAGTGGCACTAGCTATGAGGGCCACTCTCGTTTCATTTTTTTTATTCCAGGCATTTTCATGCTATACCATCTAGTCGTAGGTTCTGCAACAGGGGTATCAAACTCGCACCAGCTGCCAGACCATAATCGAAGATAGTTTCCATTCTGATGTACGATTCATTTCTAAAGCGAATTTCGCGCCAGCCTTTGTGAAGCATATCCATAGCGATATGCTGAGTGAGAAAAATCTGGACGCCGATCCTGCAGTATAGAGTTTTATACCACGGTTACGTTTCAGAACAAGGTGACCGCGTGCAGCGCCTCATGACAAAAAAAAATAACACTATAGACACGTCTGCGTAGCTTACCCACACAAAGTGTCATTATTGACAACCAGAGGCGTGAATCCAGAAATATAACAAGAGGGACACGAATCATACCATGGCGGCCATTTCTGTTGTTTTTTTAATATGAGTCGTATATTTATTGACATAAGAACTAAATCATGCTCTAAAATAACATTTAAAAAGCAAGCATGGGGTCTGAGCTCGAATAATTGCGTTGTTCTATTCAGTCTTCTTTGAATCGGTCGAGCGTCTTTCTCGATTTTCATATTATCACACAGCTGAATGGTATTGAACACAAGTACAATGCACTACACCTAACTGTCAATTCAAATATATGGTGTTCTCAAGATAAATTTCAAGGGGGGGGGGGGACAATTGTAAGGGGGGTCGCCCCTCCCCAGCCTGAACACAAGCGATGTCCAGAATCCCCTTGACCCCCCCCCCCCCATAATATTTACGTCAAGGTTGACGATAGGCGAGAAAATAATGCGAGCACCATTCAGCATTGTTACAAAACAGTCACAAAGTTGTGGAAAATATATGGGACGAAGACTGTGGTGTGGATGGGCTGTGGGCGACAAGGTGAAAGGTCAGCGGGCCATGCGTTCATGACATTTGTCCTAATAACCTTCTGCGGTAAGCTTCATTAGTGCCACGCAATGGAGGCATAATGCGTATTTTATGGCACCAAGTTCTAGCGTTGCTGGGTGACTTCTGCCTCACTTCTTGTCAACCACAAGTTGAAATATCAGTTTCAGTCTCAAAACGCCGGATAGAATAGGAAACTCGCATAAAATGGAGGGAATAGATTGAATTGTATTTAATACATCTGACATTGCAGCGTAAGGTTACTGCAATCTTTTCACATACTGCTGTTGCTTTTTGGTGCTGTTTGAAATTCCGTACGGAAGATAAGGGCCAAATAACTTTCGAAATAATTGTACAGAATTAATTCGATGCTTTCTCTGAAAGAAGTGACGGTGCCAACGTTTCGACAGAGGGATACTTGTTGAAGAAGCACAGCCTGTTAATCGCACAACAGGGAGTACCTACATATCACTCTGCAAATATCGTCGAAAGACGATAGTCTTGCGTCTGGAGACAGTGAACAAAACGTTTATTTGATGTTCTGCGCAAGAAAATAGGTGAATGCTATTCTAGAGGTGCTGCGTTCGAGTGCCTCGAAGCGTGCAGCGGAGGCGAACGAGTGCATGGCACGTCACACGTGAGACATGAGTGGTATCGAGTGGTATCTGACAGTTATCTTGGAAAACGAAGGGCACGGCGTGCGCGCCCGTCTCGGTCTCGGAGGTGATAGGGTATTGAACACAAGGCGACGGATAGGTGCCACCACCGTGTCGTCTTGGCGAAGCGTTGGAAACATTTGCCTTTTCATGCAAGCGTTGCATTTTCAGCGCAGTGTAATAACTGCTACGGTCCTTAGAATTACTAATGTATGCCTTTTTCAGTAAAAAGACACACATACGGAATATGGACGTGTTGTTATGGTGCCTCAGATATGCGCAATAATTGCTTTTTAATTGACAATCGCACAAGTATGAACGCTGAAACTTGAGCAATATTGGTGAGCCCTCCCTGCGGATGGAGTCGGCCGTTTGTAGTATCGCCATAGAGTAACATAGTAAACGTTTCTCTATGGTATCGTTTGGTGCCGTTTGGGGTATTGTTACGGCGGACAAACAGACAAAAGTACAGATAGGCGGAAAGGCAGACTAAAACTTTTACGTCTAATCCCAAGAAAGACTACCGTCTTTAATAATAAAACAATATATGCTTTGTCCGCGCTGGACAAGATAATCGCTTCGTGAACTTTTCAGTCGAGACTTCGAGCCAACAGTTTCGCTAATCGTCCTTGTAGTAATCATCGATGCCGCCATCCGCTCATCTTGAATTTCCCATTTTAGCTTCGACAGCCGGCGGTCGAGCTGTATCAAGCACCGGTCGACCCGTCGAAGTTCGGCAACTGCGAGACCATCGTCGCGGACACGATACAAGTCGCCTGGGAGCTTAACGCCACCTCCATCACCTTAGCCGTTCGTGCCAAGGCCAGTAAGTGTAAACACGGGGTCGACCGCAGGGACATTGGTGTAGTCGGTGGTAAAGAAGGGTGAGGGAAAGGGAATTCGAATTTTCAAAAAAATTTTTTTTCAATTTTGCTTGTTTATGCGCGCACATACAAACGCAACTACGGTCATGCACAATCCTTCTGTCCGCTGTGGTGGATGAGTGTGTAAGGTGCACGGCTGCTGGCTCGAAGGTTGGAGGTTCGATCCCCGTCGCGGCGGTCGACTTTCGGTGAAGGCGGAATGGTAAATGACCATGTGCCATATGCGATTTGATTGCACATTTACGAACACCAGATGGTCGAAATTACCGGAGCCCACTACTACTGCGTCTCTCATAATCATATCGTGGATTTGGGACGTAACACCCCAGATATTTTCAATTTTGTACATAATCCTGTCTACATTTCGTTTACTTTTACTACTTCTGTTTACGTGTAAATATGAGAATTACTATTAGGTATATAATTCTAAATGGACCCCGCACGTGTATTTGTCTATGGGACGTACCATACAGTTAGAGCATAATGCATAATTTGTACAATATAATGCAATAAATAAAAACATTCATTTACTCAAATGAAGTATGTTTGAACTCCTACTCTATACAGAAAAACGACGCTACTGCACAGAGGTGTGGCCAATCAACATTTTTTTTTGCAGAGGGGTGGCTTCATTTATGATTTGTGTGTTTCACGTGGATGATATATATATATATATATATATATATATGTATATATATATATGTATATATATATATATATATATATATATATATATATATATATATATATATATATATATATATATATATATATATATATATATATATATATATATAGTGACGTGGTCGGGATGCTGACAACAACAGCATGTGCCACGTCGAAGACTAAGGCTTTTTCTTAGGGAGAGCTTATGCGCGGGAAATGAAAAACAAACTGTAGCCTTGGAGCGATTCGCCGTGTAAGCTCATAGTGGCGCGAACATTCGTCAGCCATCTAATGATCTGATCATCAGTGAAGCGGGTGCTTTTTTTATGAAGCATGTCGTCGAGCCTTCTAGCGTTGTAGCTTGTGCTCGCGTAAGCTCTCGAAATAGATTGACTATTTGCGTCCTCCACGTAATCTTAACGGAATGATCTCAAATATTCGCGAAGCATCTAAAGCATTGCGGTGTTGTCTGCGCCGAGCACGTTGCTGACAGTTTTTCAGGCTGAAATTCGAATACATCAAAATACAGTTCATCAAGGTTCGTGGCAATATTTCGCTCTGGTGACGTCATCTGAGAACAGGGGCGCCCATGTCTTTTCTTTTTTTTTTACAAGAGATGCTGCCAACACTCGTTCCGAAAATATCTTTGCGCTTGTAGTGCCTTGTCAATAAGTTAATGACTTTGTCCGTCGCATTGGTGTGGCGATTACGGTGCTCATTGATTACTGATTAGTGATTATGGTGCTCGCGCCTGTTTTTTGTATGGCGACATGAACTTGCGCTTGAGGCATAATATCTTGTGCTCACAGCTCGTGACCCAAAAGTCGCAGTTGACCGCCGCGGTGGTGTAACGGTTACGCTCTAAGAAGTAAAGGAGGAAGAGAAATATTGATGATGATTTGTGGGGTTTAACGTCTTAAAACCACCATATGATTATGAGAGACGCCGTAGTGAAGGGCTCCGGAAATTGCAACCACCCGGGGTTCTTTAACGTGCACCCAAATCTGAGCACACGGGTCTACAACATTTCCGACTCCATCGGAAATGCAGCCGCCACAGCCGGAATTTGATCCCGCGACCTGCGGGTCAGTAGCCGAGTATACCTTAGCCACTAGACCACCACGGCGGGGCAGTAAGAGGGATATTGAAGTTGCTCCTTTAGTAAAGCAGTAACTAACCTCCCCCAGTCATTCCTTTATTTTAGGGTTAACGGAGAAGTTAGTCCGCCCTCTCGCGGTTACTCCTCGAGGGAGCAACAGTTATTTTTCGCAAAAGAAAAATCAGATTTTGGTTGATTTAACCAGCGTTTCGCAGTGTGTGGTTAGATGTGCAATCAATGTGCAAGCACCACATTCAAAAATAAATTTCAAGAAATTTCCTAAATTTCTGTATATGCGTACACCAACCACTACACAACACCACGCTATGGAATCGTTTGGAAGGATACATATGTAGGCAATGATGGGTCGTTTGCACATGGCACGAACATTTCCGCAGTTACTCCAAAAACAGGACAATTTCCCCCGCAAGGAGAAAAGCATTTCTCCTTGCCGTGCCGTGTGGAAACTTTCACACTCATTTCGTCTTCTGGGGGAGCAAGGTGTTCTTTTTGGAGTAACTGCGCAGTTATGCAGGAAGACGTTTTAGGCTTTATGGGGTCCTCGGCTGCTGACTCGAAGGTCATGGGTTCGAACCCGGCCGTGGTGGTTGCATTTTGGTGGAGGCGGAATGGTTGAGGTCTGTGAGCTGTGCAATGTCAGTGCACATCAAACACCGGAGGGTCGAAATTTTAGGATTCCTACACTATGGTGTTTCTCATAATCATATCGTGATGTAGGGACGTCAAACCCCAGATATTATTATTATTATTATTATTATTATTATTATTATTATTATTATTATTATTATTATTATTATTATTATTATTATTATTATTATTATTATTATTATTATTATTATTATTATTATTATTAGTCGCGGTTTCCGTCCGGTGGCTCCGGCAGTCGCATGTAGTGTGGAGGGAATCTGTTGACGATGGCAATTGTTGTTGGGAGTTTGGGTCTCAAAACCGCGATATGATTATGAAAGAAACCTCTTTCATTTCGCCGCCACCTAAAAGAGGTCGCCACTGCCGGGATTAGATCTCCCGGCCTTCGGGTCAGCAATCGGGCAACATAACTTGTAGTCCACAGCAGACGATAGAGTGGCATGCTGATGAAGATCCATGCATAGCGTGACGTCAGGTGCAACACATGGCCAAAAATTTCCGGAGCACTCCTCTACAACGTCCCTGATAAGGACACAGTTGGCTTGGCACGTAAAACCCGCGAATCGTTCGCGTGAAATTCCGCGAAGCGTTATCGTGAAAGACTTTCCAACGCAGTGCCGGGCATGTGGACCGCATTCGGCATCAGTGGCGCGCAAGACAAGAGCCAGATGATTGGTGCGGACGTCGCGGTGATCTTCATCATGGAGCCCAACAACAAGGTCACCGTCGCCGACTTCCTCCTTACGGCTAAATCGCAGGTAGGCGCTTCTATGCTGCGTTGTGGCAGCAAAACCAAACCGATACAGCCGTCTGCACACTCAGAAGAACGCTCCGTAGACTGGCCTTGGTCAAATAGGGTTATATCAATCATCCTTGATTTTTGGTACTGTCCCGAGTTTCCATACAATGTAGCGAGTACCATGCCGCCTTTGTCGGGACAGCTATATGTCCCGGATTCGGTCCCGACTGTTCAGGTAGACATTTTTCTGTGATAGAAGGCACGCCCAAGAATATCACGTCATGCCACGGAACATGAAATCGCATGCACGAAGTATTGTTAAGAGGGCTGCGAAGGGCCTTAGCAAATTTAGGTGAACTTCAGAGTGAAGTGAGACGACATTTGAAGGTATATTTCAAGGAAGTGTCACTACGCAGCAGCACGTCTTGAAATAGCGCTTAATTCAAGAGGCCGCAACAATGAAGAAAACGTGTTTATCTTGTGGAGTCTCGAATTGGCGAGCGTGCGCCACGCAACGCTCTTGGAGTGAGTGGACACACCAGACACGGTTGGAACAAGCCAAACAACTAACATGTTTATTTAACTGCCTCTTGGAATGACGATATCGTCAGCCGAATCATTTAACATAAATCGTGATCAACACGTTAGGACATTCTTACACAATATTAACATGCACTCCAAAACATGACAAACACAATAACACACCTAAGGCGGCGCCGCCAATGCTTGATTTACCACGAGGGCTCCCGACGCGCAACCTGCGGTGCCACGCACCAGGGACACACGCTAGAGACAACCGTTGGCGGCAACCACCACGCGCAGAGGGGACCAGCTTATTTCTCGCTCGCCGCTACCAAGGCTTGTCGCCACCGGCGCTATACAATGATGATGATAGTGGTGATCAACGCTCGCGAACACAACGCCACAATACCGCCCGGTAGTTGTTACCCGAAATGCGGCTTTTTGGCGAGACACGTGCGTCACGCAGCACAAACGACTTTACAGGGGGTGTCAGCACCCCCACAATCTATGTATAAGATTGCGTGTCGGAACTTCCTATTCGTCCGCCTAGCAGATGTTTTCTATCATCATCGACATTGCTCCTCACGATCTCCCGCTCGCTCGAGGCCATAAAGCCATCAGTTCTTCTTATTTTGTTGTTTCATTGAAGAGCGTTTCCTTTGGACGTGCCGTCTCTTATCCCTGCACGACAGCCTGGTAACCAGCGGATTTCGCTGGCTTCCTATCTTACATACCTCCCCTACCCTTTCCGTCACGACTCCCCTCATTAAAGAGTTCGTTACTGAAGGGCCAAACTGTACCAATGCCAGCGCCGCAAAGTTTATCTCGCCAAGTTTGCGGCGGCATTGCGCGAGTTGCGGGGCATGTGAGCCGAAACTGAGGAAATCAAAATTGTGGGTGGGGTAGAGATAAAATGGCGAGGGAGTTGTTTGAAGAGCACCATGTCAGGAAGCACCATGTACATTAGTGACACATAAGTGATTCTTTCTTAGGCTGAGGCTGAGTATCTTGATAATTTTTGTGAAGTGAAACCGTGTTTTGACAATGCATTGCACTGTATGCGCGTGTGTACGTGTGTTTTCTCATGTGGTGCTAAGTGACGGGAAATATCAAATTTCGCTGAGGTGAAGCTAACAAAGTGGTAGGGAGCATATACAGTAACTATGGGTTAAACTAACCTCCCCCCCCCCCCCCCAGCCCGACCGTCTGATGCGAAAAACGTGCGCACGCCAATGCTCAGGTAGAAATTGTAATGCCTGACGAGAGGTGATGGTGTCGATGTCCGGCGTCCGCACTTGCACTACGCATAGAGTTTCATGCAATATGCGCCTAGAGTTTCATGCAATAATACCAAGAGTGGAATCTGGCGCTAGTGCCTACGCGGACTTCTTCAGCGGCACTTGTACCCCCACGGGAGTTATAGGAAGTGCAGGCTTCGGATCAGCTTCGGATGATTGATTGATTTGATTGATTGATATGTAGGGTTTAACGTCCCAAAACCACCATATGATTATGAGAGACGCCGTAGTGGAGGGCTCCGGAAATTTTGACCACCTGGGGTTCTTTAACGTGCACCCAAATCTGAGCACACGGGCCTACAACATTTCCGCCTCCATCGGAAATGCAGCCGCCGCAGCCGGGATTTGAACCCGCGCCCTGCGGGTCAGCAGCCGAGTACCTTAGCCACAAGACCACCGCGGCGGGGCGATCAGCTTCGGATGGATTACGTTCTTGTGATTCGCGATGCTTCTTTTCCGAGTCGATATGTGATATGTGGGGTTTAACGTCCGAAAACGACCATGAGATTATGAGAGATTACGTTGTGAAGTCGAGTCGGTGGAGCGTGACGGTGCGTCTACTTAGCTTCGTCATCACTTTGCAGGCGATTGAAAACGAGTTTAGGCGAGACACGCTGCTAAAAAACATGAATCGAGACAATACACTGCACTGGCATGAGACCCTACATCTATGCTCAGCGGTGAGTGGACGACGCTTCGTTTAAACTGTCAAACACGACTCCTAAAGCTCCGACGTCGAAGCACATTAGAAGATCTAGTGGTTGTCAGCCTCTTGGAACAACAAAGGCACTGTTTCAGCCTTTTTCACCGCACCCCACCACCCGAGCTACGAGAAGAACGAAACTGAAACTGTAGAAAAAAGCCCGTAGACAGTTCGCCAGCTAACCCTATCCAATCCGAAGCTTGTACTTCCCATAATTCTCATGGAGGTAGGCACTAGGGAGCCTTCATGTGCGTGCGTCTCCGTGGTTCATGGTGGTGACAACTTCGATCATGGTTGCTTACAACTGGCTAAAACGGCCGCCACACTTGACGGGCCGCCATGTTGGTTCCAGCGTTTTCCGTCAATTCAGACAAGTCGGGAACCGGAACATTCTCACACCTCGTCTCCAGATGCTCGTGCATTGCGGAACGCATCACCCAGGCATTCTCACTCCAAGGCTTTTGTATAGTATCATTTAGTGCGAGGGTGGTGTCACAGCGGGTGCTAGATCCAGAGCGATGTGGTAGACGCAGCCCATACCGCAGCTTGCACACCCGCGCTGGTGGAGTGCAGAGGCGCGGAAACGCTTGGCCGCGAGAACCAACATGGCACTTGCTGCCATGGAAACCGGTACTGGCAACATTGTGTTTTAGCGGGCGGCGGCAAGTGGTGGGTCAAAGGCTGACACCACCCTAACACACGGAGACGAGCGCACATGAAGACTCCCTAGTGGGCACGCGATGGCAGCGCCAGATTCCTCTCTAGGTATTATTGTAGGAAACTCTGTGGCTGTGCGTCACTTCACTTCTCTCCCACCACCTGCTTACGCTTGCTCCCCCATTGCGCATGCGCGAGTTCCCTTTCTCCTCCCCTACGCTCCCCCTCTCCTGCCCCGCAACGCCGATGGAGGGAGCATCTGCTAAAGTACGCTCACTTCCTCCTCTCCTCTAGGCATTCCTCTCCGCGGCGTCTCGCAAAGCTATTGCAAGCAGCGTCTGGCTAGCGAGTTTTTTAAAACTGACTGCTCGTGCTCCACAACCATAGAGTCACAACCGCGATACTCCCCATCACCCCCTGGTTCCCTTCCGGGAGGTGGTGTAATTTTTTGCAAGTTGTTCGATTTTTTTTTTCTCAGGCATTGGATATCTTCGTAGATGGTCATATTGAAAGCAGGCGGAGAAAAAAAAAACGTTTGAACAAATTTTGTGCAAATGCTGCTTTTGTTGCGAACGCAGTGCTCCGCGTCCAACGGCGTTTGTCCGGACGTCAAGCAGGGCGGCAAGGACGATTTGACGGTCATTTCGGCGAATTACGCCAACGGGATTATCGAAGCCGTCTATTCTCGCAAGCTGAACACAGGTACGAACGCAATCGATTCGTTACCGTTTAACTGATTGTATAACTAACCTCAATTTAACGCAGTTATTTATATAACCAACAAATGAATGAGACAATTAGGCGAAGGAAAGAATATATGGGACATTAATTATGCTGTAAAATGACTACTTCATAAAACGTGCGTTGAGGCTGGTTGGTTCGTACTGTGCGAAAAGTAATGCCGAAACGCAAGGTGATCAAAACAAGAGGTGCAGGAAAGAGTGCAATTTGCAAATGGGTTTGTTTGAAGAGACGTTTTTTATTTATTATACAGTGCATGCAGGTAGGTGCGCAGTTTCATATGTGCGGAATAATTAGATAGAACTACATGTTCATGAAATGATGCGCCCCGAAAATTGTGCTTCTGCTATACTCAAGGTTACACACGTGTCACTCCTACAGACATCTTTTCGCATTGATAAAATTGGCCTCCATTAGGGGACATTCCACGGTAGCGTCACGTTTTTCTAGTATGTAAATATTTAGAAACTGTTCACGTGACTGTGCCTGATCATCCTGTGTGAGGACAATAGACGACCAAATCTTCACGCGTGATCGCAATGAATTGAAAGCTTGAAGCAGGAGAAACTGTGGCGAGTTTAGCGTGAAGCTAGGCGAATTTCATAGGATGGAACAGCCGATGAGAAGAAGAGAAATGCGAAATCACTATTCAGGTGAATGCTCGTGTGATAACCTTAACGGCACTAGATTCTGTCTATCGTTCTGCGTTATTACTTTTCGCGAAATGACTCCAGCATGGTGGACTTGTCCCCGTCGTTGAGTCGATCGTATACCTGAATCCCGAACTTGTCCCGGATTCAGGCATACGACAGACGCAATGACAGACGCAGTTATAGTGAACTAGAATTCTAGTTCACTATAGACGCAATATTCGTCTGTCGGTGCCTGAATCCGGGACTTCTCCCGGATTCAGGCAGCAAAATTGATGTGCGTCTTAGGGCTTCAAATGAACAAGACGCAAAGTCTAGCATTCATGTCAACGAGCGTGTTCTACCCAAGGAGGATTAAAGAAAAATTGCTGAAGTTGAAGCTCCCGCAATGCCTTGCCAGCAGACCAGCAGAAGTGAAGCCAGCTTTTGCCACTGCCAAGATGGCAGAAACATGTTTTTTTCTGGTAGTGCCCACCTAAAGATCAAGTGGCTTTGATATGTTTTTTAAATGCTAGGTTAGTTTTATATTAAGCGACAGTCCCTGATGAAATAACGCACAGAAACGAGTATGGATGCCTGAATCTTCAAAGAAATTCGCCTCCTATTAGAGGCTCACTAAGAAAAACTAGTAACTGCAAGACGCACTTGGAGCACTATGTGACCCGAAAAAAGTTCCCACGTCAAACTCGTTGGGCGTGCGAGGAATTCCTTGTTTTTGAACCGTGATACTTCATCATGCCCTTAGTAAGATGGCCACCACAGCCGCCATCTTGCCAGAGGAACAGCTTCACTTCTGCGCAATCATTTCCACTCCAGGAATTTTTTTTTAATCCTTCTTGGTTTTACTTAACTCAACGTTCTCTTCTTTGTAAAGACGAACACTTGGAATGAAAGACTAGCCAGACGCAGGCGCAATCCCAAGTGTTCCTTCATCCGAAGTGTTCGTCTTTTAAGCAGTGCGTAATGACGTAACAATGAATAGCTACCAACAAGCCCAATCATGTATACCCTTATAAGTTCTCTTCTTTATAGTCGTTCTCGAAGCCACTCGATGTTCGTGCCCTTGCGGTGG
This sequence comes from Rhipicephalus microplus, assembly GCF_013339725.1. Lineage (NCBI taxonomy): Eukaryota > Metazoa > Arthropoda > Arachnida > Ixodida > Ixodidae > Rhipicephalus > Rhipicephalus microplus. Next base: position 67,675,607 of record NC_051168.1, read on the forward strand.
GAGGTTCAAACAATTTGCGACGCTTGCGTTTGACGGCTTGAACGCAGGGGACGGTAAAGACAAGCCGATACCACCCACGGGTTCAGTGGCGGTGGTCGCTGCGCAGGGCCCCACGAACGTCGGACAGCCGGATATCGTACTATACCACACGATGATATACACTAAGCGTGAGTACATATCGTCACACGCATACTGTAAGCTTGGCCTGAACCAGATCCTCCTCTCCCCACAAATATACTTCTATTTAAAAGGACACAAAGAGCAAAACAATTCTTCGCATATTACCACGTTCCTTCAAGTTTTTTCTTATCGCCCGGTTACACTGTAATTCTTAGGGAAAACCGCGCCTGTAGTGTTCGGGAAGCTTCGGGAATGTAGAAGATCGTTTTGTTAAGGTCACGAGTGCAGCGCCAACATTACAGACTATTCTGGAACTTACGTGACCATTAGCGATAACGCTAGAATATTCGACGGCACATGTATAAAATGACGACGCGCTTCACCGCTTGTCAGTTGATAGACGGCCGACACTCTGTTCGCCGCTTTGAGTGACAGTGGTTATCACTCTAATCTGACTTGCCGTTTACCAGCCACAAGTTTGGCCAAACAGTTTCATTTGGTCAAGTCGTCAATGTTGAAGTTTCATTCTTGAAGTGTGGCAGCTTGGGCTAGTTGGTATGGCATGACGATAGTTATAGCGCGAGAACAAAACGACGACACAGAGACACGAAGGACACGAAAACGCAGTCATCAAATGAATGCAGAGTTCAACATAGAAACATGTATGCGGCCTGCTCCCGGGAAGTTGTCTATAGGACCCCCCTTTCATGCGGTGCTTGTTATGTCGGAACGGCCGGAAGGTGTCTGAGCGATCGGCTGAGAGAACACGCTAACAATGTTAGAAACGGGAAAGATGGTTTTCTTGCTCAGCACTGCACTAAGTGAAATCGTGTTCCCCTCTTCAAGGACACAGCGACGCTGTACAAGCACAGAGATGTAAGCACCCGAGTCATTGTCGAGGCCGCGCAGATGGAACGCGAACAGGTGCCATGTATTAGCAAGCCCTCCGTGGCTCTGTCCGAGAAGGAACTCAGGTTACTCGAAGGTTTCGGTGCGCGCAGTTATATTATCTTTACCTTTCTGTTTCGTTTTCTTATAGATTTTTCTTTGCCGTTTTTCTGTGCTTTCGTTTTCGTGTTTTTTTGTTTTTGTTTTTCTCTTAGTCATGTTCTGCTCTTTGTGCCATATGGTTTTTATCACATGGTTACTGTCTCCTCTATATATTTTCGTGCTCTGCGCAATAAACTCAGTTCGAAGTTGCGCTCGTGCCTTTCGTGTCCTTCTTGTCTCGGTGTCGTCGTTTTGTTCTTGCGCTATAACCATCTTCATTCTTGAATTTCGCGCCGAAATCTACGCGCGTGACGTCAGAACTTTCAAAATGCACTTTTTGTCATTTCCGCGTCATTGGCTGCATGTAATTGTCTGAAACTTTTTATGCTCAGCCTGTGGCACCAACAGATGACATTGTACTTAATTTTTATCGACTATATAGTAGCTGCGTAGGGCCCAGTAGATGCCTCCAAAATCTATTACGTCACGATGTTTGGCGCGGGAATCGTAAGGCGGCGTCTTCGCTTGTATTTTCTTTTGGCGCGTTTTCTCGCTCATGAATAACGTGGTATGTAGAGGTACTTTCGGGATTGTTAAATTGTACTTTACTAATACGCAAAAAAAATGTTCGCTCTTTAGTGCCCCTTTAATGCTGTTAGGCTAGGCATCGAATCATTCATTCATTAATATTCGTTAATTCATTCATTTATTCATTCAGTTTACTTAGGCAAAAAGAAAATTGCTTAGGTTGGAAGGACGAAAGGCAGATTACGTCTACCTGACTAAGGTACGTCCACTTGTGCATTTGCTCGTCTCGCGTTCATTTGCACTTGGTGGACTGCTGAATCATTCCCACCATCAGAACTCGCTATGCGTCTCATGGCTGCTACGTAGGGACCGTCATGGTGGAGTTCGGCCGGGCCCCAAAGCGAAACTGTCCGACGCTATCCGGACACCAGGTGCCACCCCCCGACAAAGGCAACAAGCTGTTCGGAGGTCGAGACCTTTTCAAGAAGTACCACATCGACACGTTCACCGCCCAGATCGGACCGACCGGGGGAGACCGTGGCTACTCGGCCATAACCGGTGAGGACGTCTTTCGTTACGGGCCCCGGCTTGGCGCCAGTCCATCTGATGTGGCATGAACCACAGAGTTTCTTATAACTACGCTAGAGGGAACTCTGGCGCTAGTGACCATTTAAGCAGGAATTCCTTTTAAGCAGGAAATTGCCACGTAAAGGATCTATGATAATACTCGGAGTAGTTCTCTACTGTTTGAGGCTAGGACGGTAGTATTGCGAACCAAGACATGTCGGGCCAAATACGAAGGGGTTGACACGGTATGCAGTGCGTGTGGGAAGGAGAAACTGCCGAGCACTTGATAATGTTCTGTAAAGGGCTTCACCCTATAGTTCAGGATTATGGCGCAGAGTTTTTTCAAAGCACTGGGGTTTAGGGACAAGGAGGGTAAAATAGACTTTAAGCTGGTAAAATTAACTATAAGGAGGTTATCTTATTAGTGGCTAAAGTTAAGGCACGAGTGAAAATTAAACCCTTCACTGCAAAGTACGAATTCTCAACCTCACTCTTTAAAGGGAAACAAATAAATCTAGTTTTTGATTCATTAAGCATTACGGCTTGGTAACGCTAGCCACCGCCTGATCTAAAGGGTACAACCATATCCATTCGTCCATCCATCCATCCAAGGGAGCTGCAGCACACAACGCTTAAGTGAGCGTCACGGGGAATGATGGGTAACACACGGACTTGTCTAATCTTCGTACTTTCGGCTACGGTTGGCTTCGCGGGGCTTAGAGCTTTGTCACTAAACGACAATGGGCAAACGTTCAGCAGTTGCACTTCGCCACCATAATCATTTTGGGCTCACAAATTCAAATCGGGTCACGAAGTTCACAATGGTTCCGTACTTTTCACAAAAGAAAGTAGGAAATGATTAATCTGGTGTAATGAGGTCACGAGGGTCTTCTACAAAGCGGCGAGTGCATTGAAAGCCGCAAGCGCGAAGGCTGGGCAAATTTGTGTACAGTGCAATCATTCCCACGGTGGCTGAACGATCGCACCGCCAGAGTCCCATCTAGTTAATTTAACGAAAATCTATGGCTGAAACTGCAGAAGCGCTCCCTCTCGGCGTTCGGTATATATATTGTCGGGGCGCAGCACTTCCTTTTACCGCTCCCAGACTCCGACATCGCCCTCGACAGCTGATATCACTGAGAAGAAGAAGGTGTGAGAAATATCAGGCGCGTTTGTGAAGCCTTTCGCATGCGCGTAGGCAGCGCAATATGTCGGACGCCAAGCACCCGTCGTTTTAGAACCACAGGTTGGGGCTTCGGCTGGCAGGCCATCCTAGTCAAGGAACCTTTGGTTGTTCTCCGTACTTCGACTCAGAGTTGAATGATTCCGGTGCGGCTCTCTTTCTAAGGCCTTGCGCAAAAGGACAAACCAAGTGGGATATTCGCTGTTGGAAGAAAAAAAAGCATTCGCGGAACCACGCGACGACAGCAATAGTCTTTGCCCCAGTCGAAGCCATGTCGAAGTGTAGGCGAAGGTTCCCACGCTGTTAAGCTAAATGGCCGACGCGTGGTTGCAACAAGCCATTGAAAAGCGAACGCCCGTCTGGGAAACGGCTGCTTGCGTGCGTAGCTTGTCATCATTGTCATAGCTTTCGCAGCTGGTGTCGGGCCAGTTTGGCAATAGAGATGGCATCAACTCGGCGCTTGAAACGGGTTTTTTTCTTTGGCACGTTGACAAAACTGTAGGGATACCGGACGACGCAATGATTTTATATGACGCCGCCACCACCATCGCGCTCTTTGAGAGCACGCGACCGAAAGCGATCGCACTGCTGCGTCCCAGGGCTTGGAACAATGAAGCGTGGAAAGTTGGGCAAGTTGGTGTAGGACATAGTTTGACATAAGAACATCGCAGTATGCAAATGCCTTGCGAAGATAACACCCACAGCGATGTGTGTGTTGTCTGTGTCAGTCGTTGTCTGTTGCGCTGCTCTGTGGCTAGGAGCTGGAGCAATTCAGAGCGCTCGACGAGCGAGGATTGGGATCGAAAAGAAACAGTTGAACGCAACGCGAGCGGTGACTTTCCAGCAGCCGAACACGGTCTTTCTCGTGGATTCTCGTCATCATCTGTTAGACGTCGTTTCCGTGGCGTTAGTGACGGTAGTGAGGTTTTTGTGCACCTCGAGATAAAAACGCTTTCGTGTCAAATCGGAAGTGGTGACGTTCTTTTCAAAATGGCCTAAGCGTCCTTTGGCCCCCGGCTTTCCGGGCATAATAAGAATGAGAAGTGAACATTTCTTGCAGTCTTAGCGACCTTCGGCCAACATATTCGTCAAATTACCCTGCTCTTCTAGCAATGATGGGACAGGTCTGGCTGAGAAAATGTATCGAGCCCCCTCAGGTTAGCGGTGTGGGCCGGCCCCTGCATTAATTTTTTTCTCAGTGCACACGCCTATAGGTGACCATCATCATCATTATCCTGACTAAATCTCCCACGTTTTGCCTACAAGCTTCCTAATTTCATCTGCCCACGTGATTTTCTTTCCCGGTCCTCTGCCGCGTTTCTCTTGGAATTCAGTCAGCTGCCTTAAATGACCAGCGACTATTCTGCCTATGCGCTACGTGCCCGATCAATGTCCACTTCTTCATTTCAATTATTATATCCTTAACACCCGTTTGTTCCCTGGCCCACACTACTATTTTTTTTGTCCATTAAGGTTACACACATCACTTACCTTTCCATCGCTCACTGCTTCGTCCTCAAATAGAGCTGAACCCTCTTTGGAAGCCTCCATGTTTCTGCTCCTACCGTTAATATGCACAACTACTCCTGGCCTAGAGGTACACATACACAAAATAATAAGAATACCACAGCGCCCTGACAGTAGCAAGTTGTGTTTTGATTATCTTCAGTTTTCTTGCATTTCATAATTACTACACCACAGTCAAAGACTACAAATAATGACCCTTATAACCTCATTGGCCTCATTATCTGTTCGTTCTTAAGGTTATGTTTCCACAACGGCAATAATCCCTCGGTCAAATACCCCGCTTTAGTTACGTATGCCGCGCAAAACTGGTAAAATAAACAATGTTCACAAAAGAAAGTAGAAAATTACTGATCTTGTATAACGACGTCAAAAGGGCCCTCCACAAGCCAGTCACGCCCCTTCTGGACATTGGTTTGTTGAACTGGTCGAAGCGGTTCAATTAACCAATGTTCAATGCACGTTGATAGTTCAGGCGTTGCAATGTACTACATCAGCACATTGGCAGCGCAGCCGGTTCGATGCACACTGGCGCGAAGACGTGAACACACGAAGAACAGAGCAAATGCTTGAGTCAGGGCGCATGAACCGCCTGAAGGCGATCACAATAATTTGCTAAGGTTTAATTCCTGTAAACCATATATAGTTATAACGAGGAAAATGACACAATTGGTTTTGTTTTGCTAAGGCTATGCACGACATGATGCACTGAACGTTTGCTCGATCACTCGATAGCGTCGCGGCGAGGCTCTGAGCTAGCTTCGCTTTGACACCTCTCTGCAGCGGATCACGTGGTGTGACGTCATTTCTGCCATCTCTCGGGCGGTTCAAGGTCATTGAGACTCGCTGACTGATCTCGGTAGGCGTGGAGTTGAGAGCTTACGTTCTAGAACCATGTCGTATAAGGAAGTGACGTAGTGAAAGGTCCAAGCACGTTACGACGCGATCGAAGATAAGCACATAGGACAAAGTCTGGACTTGCAATTTAACTTTCACAAAAGGAGGTATTCACTAAACACGGGCAAGCATGCTAAACAGCTATCGGTAATCTTGCCAACACACCCAACCTAACGCGTGTAAATACATGAAGTTATAGCTTTGGTAGATGTTGAAATTAATTAGGTGTTGAATGACTACGTGTCTTTTCCACAGGCATGAGTGGTTGGGGCATTTCGTGGTGGATCAACAACGAACTGATTCCGGTGCTCCACGTGGAACGCGGCAAGACGTACAAGTTTATCGTCCAAGGCGGCTCGGACACTGCGAATCCGGCCCGCTATCACCCCTTCTACATCACCGACAGCAACAAGGGCGGCGGCTCCCATGAGCTTTCGTCCCTCGGCAAGCAGGTATGCGCTCTCGCTGACTCTCGTTCCAGGCGGCGCGCGATGTGGAAAGGCAGGCTCTCTGTTGGCTTCCTCTGTTGTTGAGTGAAGCTTTTATAACTCGCAGAATTTCAGCGGCGGCGCTGTAGTTTTCCTTAGCACTCTATCCAAGCGTGTAGTGTAATGACAGGGGTGGTTTGTCACGTTTGCGCGTGCGTGGTTAACGGAACAAACGATGAGCGATGACGAATGAGTAGGTTTTAAACATCATTTATCACGACAAAGGACTCTAGGGACTATCTCGTAAAACAAGCGCTTAGATAAACACACTCTAACGAGTAGCTGGCTGTCTAGTATTCGCGAAAGGGCTAAGCTCACGGCGTGTAGAACCAGCGTCTCGAGGGGGCGACAGTCCACGCACAGGGGCGACCCTTGTCGAAGGCGAGCCCAGGCACGCAGGTGGTACACGTCCTGCATGTGGTTTCGGCAGGAGACAAGACCTCCGTAAGACCTCACGTCTGAACACGGCCTTCAGTCGTCCTAGTATCTCTGCTGCCGGGCCTCGATCGCCAGGAACAGACAGGAGGAACTAACTCTATGGACAGCACCCTGGTTCGGTGTGTCCTAGCTGGAGCCTCCGTTGGATCATCGGAAAAGCACAGGCCCTCGCCAAGCGTGGCTTAGAGAACCTCCAAGGACAGCGCCCTGGTCCGGCGTGTCCTTCGACCACGTTCCGCATGGCTATTTGCACGTTTCACAGGCACCTTCTCTCTATCTTCTTTTCTTTCTTCTTCCCCTTTTCTGTCAGTCTTTTGTTCTATTTTGTTTCGTCTTGCACCCTCATGCTTTTCCCTCGCTCTTTAATCTTTCCTGAGAAAATCTTTTTCTTTCTCTCTTTCTTTCTTTCTTGCATTCTTTCTTGTTTTCTTTCTTTCTTTCTTTTTCTTTCACGCAATGCTTCCTTCTAATTCTTTCCGTCCACGCCTGCAATTCAAGTTTCACCTACGTGCACAGCAGCGCAACACTTCTGTGACTGCGAACAACGACCGTCACGCGTTGAACAATCAAATATGGTGACGTGAAACAAAAAGTGACCCCGATAAAAGATCAAACCGTCGTATCAGAAACAAGTAATCGCTGACAAACCCGTGATCGATAGAGCGTGCACCGGTTAGTTGAAAACACTGCTTACGTACATACATGTTATTAGGGCATCTTCGAGGGCGTTCTATGTGTGCACATGAGAAATCCTTGATCCGCCTGATAACCTAATCGTAAATAGTTTTATAGTCGCGGACAACGTTCCTTGGCAATGGAGGGAAAGACCTAGTGGGCGTAGCGACTGCAGGTGTACTCCTCCGTGAAGTAGTCCGGTTGGGCTCGCCCTTCGAATGACGGCCGTGTTCGAATGACGGCCGTGTTCGAATAATAACACTGCATTATATTCGCTTCGTTTTCTTAGACAGCCATTAATGAGTGAAATTTGCCACACGTTCCTTCGGCGAGTCATCGAAATAGCTGACGGGTGATGAGCTCTCACTTGAAGACGGAAATGCCATTTTGACTGCGACGTACAGGTAAAGTGCGACGGTTTCGCAAGTGCAACAACGCGAAATGACCCCGCATAGGTTAAAAAAATATGAATAACTCCTTGGTGCGCTCTGCGTCTCTTCACACACAGCATACAGTAGAAAATAAAATAATGCTTTTTTTTAGTTTCATGCGAGAAACATAGACGTAAATTAGGACTATATTCTTAAGCGGTGGCAGACGCCCACTTTGGCTCCGTAACGTTCCCTTCTTTGTCAAGAAAAGCTGTTCACGAGTATAGCAGGTTCACTTGGTCCCTCCATATTTTTTTACTATATTATTTCATAATTTTCTTTCTTCTGCTCCGAAATATTTTAGTCCCCTACCTCAATCTATGGAGAGTAGCATGCTAGCGATATTAAAGAGACCGACAACTGACTATTTTCCATCCAGTTTTTTCCTGTTCGACAGTAGGCTTACCCTTCGTAGCTGCAGTAGTTAATCCCAAAAGCTCATAGCCATTTTATCAGCAGTATGTCTTGATCTGTAAGGCTCTGAACATGGTAGTGTCTTTTCATCCGGCAACGCTGAGTATTGATAGCGATGCCGGTAGCCTTTCTGGTGGCTAATGCATGCTGTCGTTCTTATTTCGCAGGATTTTCTGGAACTATGCTTAACCACGTTTATTCTGCGCTTTACAACTATTTTTGAAAATAACAAGCCATTACAATGAGACGGTGTGGCTCTAAAGAGCTTCCCTGCATTTCTACCGCATCGCCAAGCCAAGTAATCGAAAAGGGAACTGCGCATATGTCACGCAAAGGCAGCGCCACTTTAAAGGGTCATTCACCAGGTTTGACAATTTTGAGCTGACAAGTGCAATGCGTAGGCGAGGCGTTCATGATCACGTCTGCCAAAATTTGCAACGCTACACGCCGCGGAAATGGGTCGAATTTCAAGATGAACGCTGCTCCCCCTTCCTTCTGCCGGCGCGCGCCCAGAGAAGCAGGGCATGACGTGCGCGGATGAATGGCCCTACGTACACGGCAATGCAGTGACGTTGGTCCTCTACGTAGACGACTCTGCTCTGACGTTGCAAACAGTAGCACGTGACATGGAGAAAATTATTTAACATGGCATGCGTAGTTTATGTAATTTGTTGCTCAAAGAGATCAATCATCACCATCATCATCATCACCATCAGCCTGACCACGTCCACTGCAGGACAAAGGCCTCTCCCATGTTCTGCCAGTCAACTCGGTCCTGTGCTTGCTGCTGCCAATTTATACCCACAAACTTCTTAATCTCATCTGCCCACCTAACCTTCGGCCTCCCCCTAACCCGCTTGCCTTCTCTGGGAATCCAGTTAGTTACCCTTATTGACCAGTAGTTATCCTGTCTACGCGCTACATGCCCGGCCCATGTCCACTTCCTCTTCTTGATTTCAACTATATATGATATCCTTAACCCCCGTTTGTTCCCTAATCCACTCTGCTGTGTTCTTGTCTCTTAAATTTACACCTACCATTTTTCTTTACATTGCTCGCTGCATCGTCCTCAATTTTAGTTGAACCCTTTTTGTAAGTCTCCAGGTTTCTGCTCCATAGCTAAGTCCGGCAAGATGCAACTGTGATATACCTTCCTCTTGAGCGATAGTGGCAATCTACCTGTCATGATATGAGAGTGCTTGCCAAATGTGCTCCACCCTATTCTTATTCTTCTAGTTACTTCAATCTCGTGGTTTGGCCCCGCGGTTATTACCTGCCCTAAGTAGACAGTCTTTTACAACCTGAAGTGCACTATTACCTATCTCGAAGCGCTGTTCTCTTCTGAGGTTGTTGTACATTACTTTCGTTTTCTGCAGATTAATTTTAAGGCCCACCTTTCTGCTCTCCTTGTCTAACTCCGTAATCATGAGTTGCGATTAGTTCCCTGAGTTACTCAGCAATGCAATGTCATCGGTGAAGCTCAGGTTACTTAGGTACTCTCCATTACCTCTTATCCCTAACTGTTCCTATTCTGGGTCTCTGAAAACCTGCTGTAAGCACGTGTTAAATAGCATTGGGGAGATTGTATCCCCCTGCCTTACACTCTTCTTTATTGGTATTCTGTTGCTTTCTTTATGAAGCAATATTCTGGCAGTTGATCTCCTGTAGATTTCTTCCAGGATGTTTATATATACTTCATCAGCGTCCTGATTCCGCAGTGTCTGGTAGACGAAGAAAGTGCTTAACAGCGCAAACGACAAAAGGGGATAGAAGAGACGAGAACGGAACGCTGATCTAACAACTACCACCAACCAACCCAACCAGCCCAATCAAGCACCTTGTTAAAGTTCATTTCCGCAGTGTCTGCATGACTACTGATATTTCTACTGATTCAAACGCCTTCTCGTAATCCATGAAGGCTATGTATAGTGGTTAACTACATTCTGAGCATTTCTCTATAACCTGATCGATAGTTTGAATGTGGTCGATTGTTAAGTAGCCTGTTCGAAATCCTGCTTGTCCCTTTGGTTGATTGAATTCTAATGTTTTCTTAATTCGGTTAGCAATTACCTTTGCAAATAGCTTGTATACTACGGAGAACAAGCTGATCGGCCTGTAATTCTTCAAGTCCGTGTCATTTCCTTTCTTGTGTCAGAGATGATGTTAGCATTCTTCCAAGACTCTGGTACTCTTCCCGTATGGAGACATCTCGTAAACAGGGTGGCTAGTTTTTCTAACACAATCTGTCCTCGATCTTTCAGCAGATCTGATGTTACCTGATCCTCACCAGCAGCTTTACCTCTTTGGATGCTCTCCAAGGCTTTTCTGACTTCTTCTACCATTACTGGTGGGGTGTCACCTGGGTTACTGCTAGTTTTTTTAGTATTAAGGTAGGGGTTGTCCCGGCTACTGTACAGGTCTCTGTAAAACTCTTCCGCTATTTTAACTATCCTATTCATAATGGTAGTTATTTTGCCTTCTTTGTTCCTTAGTGCATACATCCGATTTCTGCCTGTTCCAAGTTTCCTGTTCACTGCTTTGACGCTTCCTCCGTTTTTCAGCACGTGTTCAATTCTCTCCTTGTTATACCTTCTTACACCGGATACCTTACGCTTATTAATCAACTTAGAAAGCTCTGCCAGTTCTATTTTGTCTGTTGTACTAGAGATTTTCATGCTTTGACACTTTTCAATGAGGTTATTCGTCTCCTGGGACAGCTTGCTAGAGTCCCGTCTAAGTACCGTACCTCCAACTTCCACTGCACACTCCGTAATGATACTCGTCAGATTATCATTCATTGCGTCAACGCTAAGGCTGGTTTCCTCGAGAAGAACCGAGTACCTCTTCTGAAGTGACACTCAGAATTTCTCTACTTTCCCTCTCAGTGCTAGTTTATTGATTGGTTTCTTGCGTATCAGTTTCTGTCGTTCTTTCTTCAAGTCTAGGCGAATTCGATACCGTACCATTCTATGTTCACTGCATCGTACCTTGCCAAGCACTTCCGCATCTTGCACGATGCGTGGGTGTGCACTCACTATAAAGTCTATTTCGTTCTTATTTTCGCCATTAGGGCTCCTCCATGTCCACTTGCGGTTTCCTCTTTTTCGGTAGAAGGTATTCCAAATCCGTAAATTATTGCGTTCTGCAAATTCTAGTACTTCTCCTCTGGCATTTCTAGTACCGATGCCATAATCTCCCACTGCCTGATCTCCAGCCTGCTTCTTCCCTACCTTTGCATTAAGGTTTCCCTTTAGTAGTATACTGTGTTTTTACCTTACTCATAGCTGATTCCACGTACTCATAGAAGCTTTCAACTGAAGCGTCATCATGGCTGGATGTAGGCGCGTAAGCCTGTACCACCTTCATCTTGTATCTCTTATTCAGTTTAATTACGATACCTACCACCCTTTCATTAATGCTATAGTGTTCCTTTACATCGCCAGCTATGTTTCTGTGAATAAGGAACCCCCCTCCCAGTTCTCTTCTGTCAGCTAAGCGCCGATAGCAAAGGACGTGCCCATTCTGTGGTACCGTATAGGCCTCCTCGGTCACCTTAACCTCACTGAGCCCTATTATATCCCATTTAACACCCTCTAGCTCCTCTAATATAGTACAGCTAGACTTGCCTCACTAGATAAGGTTCTAGCGTTAAACGTTGCCAAGTTCAGGTCCCAATGGCAGCCTTTCCGGATTCAGAGATTCTCAGCACCTTCTGCTGAGTTGCAAATCTGACTAAAGCCGTAGTCAATTGCTTCGGAGCTGCTGGGGACTGATGGCCGTTTGTTATTTGACGTATCCATGTGGGAGGTAGTCGCCCGAAACTGCACCAGGGTGGCCAATCCTTCTCTGGTGAGGGAGTGCATTACCGGCGGTGGTCACCGGTGAGGCCGCACCCCTATGCCTCTCAATGCAGTTTCATCGCCACGCGGATTTTTTCCCCGTTGGGAAACTGCGCGGCACCGGATCTCGAGCCACGGACCTCTTGCATGCGAGGCGGATGCTCTAAACACTACGCTATCGCCGCTTCTACATACATACATACATACATACATACATACATACATACATACATACATACATACATACATACATACATACATACATACATACATACATACATACATACATACATACATACATACATACATACATACATGCGTACATACATACATGCGTACATACATGCGTGCGTACATGCGTACATGCACGCATGCACGCATGCACGCATGCACGCATGCACGCATACACGCATACATACAAGCATACACGCATGCATACATGCATACATACCTGCATACATGCATACATGCATCATACATACATACATACATACATGCATAATACCTATACATACATACATACATACATACATACATAACATACATGCGTACATACATACATACATACATGCGTACATACATGCGTGCGTACATGCGTGCGTACATGCGTGCGTACATGCGTACATGCACGCATGCATGCACGCATGCATGCACGCATACATGCATGCACGCATACATGCATGCACACATACATGCATGCACACATACATACATACATACATACATACATACATACATACATACATACATACATACATACATACATACATACATACATACATACATACATACATACATACATACATACATACATACATGCGGAAGGAAGGACGCTTTGCAGCACTCATCATCATTCACTCCGGGGATATACTGCTAATTTTTTTAATTCTCCTTCATAGTGGCCAACGTGCTTTAGCGCTTAGTGCTGAGAACTTCAAATTTTCTGGACGCTGCATATCTTCAACGTGAGACGTAATAAAAGTTTAGCTTTATTTATAGTGATTGTTTAAAAGATCAAAGCTGTGGATGCTAGTTCCCAACGTCGCTGAGTCACTAGCTCTTTTGACTGAAAAGCTGAGAGAAAAATTTATGTAAGCTTTGTATCGTCCCAGAGCCTGTTTTCTGGTCGGTTACCGTGACATTGGCGAGCTCTCCGACCAACCGTTGGCTTCAGCGACAAACCGTTCCCCGTGTGGATATATGCACCTGCTCTCTTATACACTTCTTTCTTATTTTTAAGGGTGACAGCTCTGTGCTCTCTAATAGTAAAGCACCTAGTACTCTAAATCGTTACCCACTTTTTCTAATCACACGACAGGCCCACGGGACGGCTATATGCTCTCCCATAGTTGTGTACTAAGTACTCGGAATCGATAACCACTTTCAGTAGGGGCGAAGCTCTTTAAAGCGGCAGCGCTCATCCCTCATAGTAGTCGTAGTGTGTAACCAGTCTTACGTTTTGACCTGCAAGGTGGTGCCGGTGGGAGATTTCTCCTGTGGGTTGTTGAACAATAAAAAATTCGCAGCGTGCGCGTTAACTAAAAGCCAAATTCTCTCATTACCCATTAGCAGTCATTGACATGTACATTGAGCACTATCTGACTAGAAAGGGTTGCTACGTTGTACTCGCTGGGCGTAACCTCCTTGGTTTTAGAAAGTTTTAGCGAGCGTTGGGCCGCAGTGCCATGAATACAGTGAACTAGTATATACCATGAACTCGAGGTGGTTAAAGGTGGGAAGTGGACCCGAAGCGCAAGCCGTAAGAAAGTGTGTGTGTGTGCCTCCTCTCGTTCAGTCCTTGGAATGTCCGCTGGATGGCGGTGCTTCTATATGAGGAATATACGATGAAAAGATGCGAAATGGTGGTACTTGGAGTGTTGACTAGATGGACGAACGGACACGCAGACAGATTCATGGACGGACGCAGGGGCGGATGCATGGACGATTGCAGGGACGGACGCACGGACGGACGTGCGGGCGCACGAACAGACGCACGCATGGACGGGCGGATGGACGCACGAACAGACGCACGCACGGACAGGCGGATGGACGCACGGACGGTCACATGGACGGACGAATGGACGGACGGAAGCAAGAACGAATGAACGGACGGATGCTTCGCCCCACTCTCCATCATTCACTTCGTGGATATGCTGCCATTTTTTTTCTAAAAGCATCCTAGGGATTCATTTCTCCATCTGGGGATCTTCAAAGGAACATCAAGGTTAGAAGTCACAATATTCATGGAGGCGCGATGATAAGCGAAGCGAAAGATCCATCAGTCCGTCCGTTCATTATTGCTTCCGTGCATCTGTCCATCCATGTAGTGAACACTCCAAGTACCGCCATCTCGCATCTTTCATCATATATTCATCACAAGGAGGTTTAAACGAAATTGCTCGAGTGGAAGCACCCGCAATGTCTTGCCAGATGTAGCGAAGCCAGCTTTTGCCCTCCGAAGACCTCAGCAACATGCCATTTTGTGATGGCATCAATTGGTTTTGATTGGTCAGTCTAAAGGCTACGTTAATTATAAATGAAAAGATTGTTGTTTCCGAAGAAAGAATCCGCAGTGACCAGTATCGATGACTCAATCTCCAACATAAATTGCCTTTAATTCGAGGCCCACCAAGGAAAACTAGTAACACAAGGACGCACTTTGAGCAATAGCCGACTCTAAAAAGTTCCACGTGAAAGTCGTTGGGCGTAAGAGCAAAACGCTCCTTCACAATCGCTGAACACCAACAGCTCATCATGCCCCTAGTAAGATGGGTGCCGTAGCCGCCATTTATGGTTTGCACGGCTTCACTCATGGGCGAGAATTTCCGCTTCAGCATTTTTTTCTAAACCTCCTTGATTCATCATATAGATGTACCGCCATCCAGCGGACATTCCAAGGACTAAACGAGACGTGGCGCGGCCGGACTATAGGAGCGGCAGGCGCGCACTTTCTTACGGCCTGCGCGTCGTGTCTAGTTCCCACCTTTCACCGCCGCTAGCTCGTCGCACTGTGGCCCAACCCTCACTAAACCTTGCTAAAACCAAGGAGGTTACGCCCAGCGAGTTAAACGTGGCAACCCTTTCTGGTCAGTTAGTGCTCAATGTGCGCCTTTCCGTGAACAGTTTCTCTTTGGTAAGCATCAAATTCAAGGCAAATCCCTCTGAAGAAATCAATGAAGCTCTAGGTAAATAATGAGACGCAATAAGGTAATGTGAGCACATTTTTTTTTTCATTTTCTCCCATGAATTGGAACGAGATGCGGGGCTAATGTGTCGGCGTTTCGCATGTGTTCGTGCACCCGCGGTCAGCGCATTGAGCAGACGACCGCTGTGGAACGCTCCTACACGTTCGCGCACTAATTGTGCTCATCTATCCTACCGCGTTTCCAAACCATCGCGCTGAAACAGGCAGAAGACCACAAAACAACGCTGGTCAACAAAACAACGCCGCTCGCGTGCTTGGGGGTTGGGCATCTTTGGGCACGTCATGCGCAAGTGACCTCTTGGTCGGATACTTTTCCTTCCTACGTGGTCGGATGCCAGAGAGGGTGGGGTATAGATTTGTCTTGCGAAGGCTACGCGGAGGAGTGGCAAGGGTTTCGAGCTCGCCTTCTCTCATCCTCGTTTCGCGCCCGACTCTCCGCTCGTTTTCCCCGCTCGTGATGAACCGATTCAAATGATTTTTGTGGTAAAATGTTCCTCGTCGGACAACCAACAACTTCCACTGTCTAACTAAAATTTCGTATGTGGCCTGGTGAGTGGCCCTTTAATGCGTACTACTAACGCAAGCTTGTACGTATACTTTTATAATTTTTATCTTTTGCCTAAAGAATCAAACAGTATTTCAGTACTAATGAATAAATTGTTGACCATGTACATCGACGCATGGTCACGTGACAGGATATTCATGATAGTTTATGTTTTTGCAACCAGAGACGCCAAAGGCCATTTTTTGCGATTTTCAATGAAGAAATGAAAATAAAATGTACTTCTCGCAAGATAAAAAGGGTTGGTTTGAGTCGCTATAAGGGACAATCTTTCCATCCGTGCAGTCATCTCTTTCATGTTCTGGGCAGTTGTCAGTCCCTTTAGGATGCTGGCAAAGATATCGATGTTTCTAGTCTCCCTTTCTGTGCACCCTTATTTCTGTACGTTTGTATACCTACGTGCGCGATTTTTTTTTGTGTGTGTGTGTGTGTGTGTGTGTGTGTGTGTGTGTGTGTGTGTGTGTGTGTGTGTGTGTGTGCGCGTGTGCGTGTGTGTGCGTGCGCGTGTGATCACACCTGTGCGCAAAATTTTCCAGGCATGGAAGCTTTGCTTAACAAAACAGACATGAAAGCATACAATTTTTTTTTAGTCAAGTGTGATTTTCACTCTCCTTCTGACCTTTTTTTTCTGTTTTCGCCCTTTGTTCAGGGAAATCTCCTGTTCGCTGGTGTAGTCCTCGACGCTCAGAATAAGGTTGACGTATCCAATGGTGAGCATGACATTTTGACGTTTGATATCTGCTTGTCTTAATGCTTTTTTTTTTTCTTTCATTTCTACACTGTAAGGTATATATACCCTCCGCTAGAGCTCGGGCCCGTTGAACGAGCGCCCGATAGACCTCGGGGACAACGTCGCGAAGGGCGTCTTCTCACACCTCTTGATTACCGGTGGGAGAAAAGTAGGCCGCCGTGCCCTTTAAGGTGACGTTAAGCGTCGTGGGGATAGCGCCACATCCATGACATAAGCATGGTACGTCTTTAGCGACTGACGCGGCTTTTTCAGTGCTCCAGTCGTACGTTCACTTTGACCAAGCAACAGTGTCATGTGAAGAAGCCATCGTTCGAAGTCACGTGACGTGACTTCATAGTGACGTCATGATGTGATCGCGTCTTAACGCTCGTCAACTCGTGTCGTGGTTACGTCATAACGTGACGTCATCACATGGTGTCGACTTTGGAGCATCACTCGTATTGAACCCCGACGGTCATTTTTCTGGCTTTATGAAGTAACTAAGGCTCGTACTTTACTGATCTCCCCTATACATTCCTTAGCTTCATTATGTTGGTTGAATTGGGTTACAAAAGATGAGTGGTTCGCAACTTGGCATTCTTTTTCCGGATTGATTGATATGTGGGGTTTAACGTCCCAAAACCACTATATGATTATGAGAGACGCCGTAGTGGAGGGCTCCGGAAATTTAGACCACCTGGGGTTCTTTAACGTGCACCCAAATCTGAGCACACGGGCCTACAACATTTCCGCCTCCATCGGAAATGCAGCCGCCGCAGCCGGGATTCGAACCCGCGACCTGCGGGTCAGCAGCCGAGTACCTTAGCCACTAGACCACCGCGGCGGGGCTTCTTTTTCCGGACAAGCCGCGGGTGTTATAGCAGTGAGAACAGTTACGCCGAACGATCTATACTAAAAGATGCGATCTATATATAGCTTCGAGACTTAGAAGGGACAAATCAGCGGTAAATAGCATTTAGAAGGTCTTGGCGACAAATTTTAACGTTTGAATCGCGTGCGTCCCACAGAAAGTGACTGAAAACTTCAGCACAATGGGTGGGTTCAGCGAAGAATACGGTGCTGTAATTTTTATCGTTCTCGGACCGGACGCGGTCGACTTTCGGGACGGAATAGACTGCGTTTTGCGTGGCCAGGGTAGGCAATGCACACGCGATTCCTCCTCGCTTTTCCCCGAACGCCAACTCACTCTCTAGAGGAGGAAGGAAACGAAAACATTAGCCCCGAATCTGCATGTTTCACTGCAAATGGCGTCGAAAGACGATAGTCTTGCGCCTGGAGAGAGTGAACAAAACTTTAATTTGATGATAGTTATAGCGAGAGAACAAAACGACGACACAGAGACAACACAGAGACGCGAGAACAAAACACAGACACGCAGAGACGCGAGAACAAAACGACGCGCTATAACTATCGTCATGCCATACCAACTAGCCCAAGCTGCCACACTTCTAAGTTCATTTGATGTTCTGCGCGAGAAAATCGGTGAGTGGTACTCTGGAGGCGCAGCGTGAGTGCCTCGATGCGTGCAGCGGAGGCAAACGAGTGCATCGAGGCACGTCACACGTGAAACGTCAGCGCCATCTGGCAGTCATCTTGGAAAACGAAGCGTGGCGGCGTGCGTGCTCATCTCGGAGGCGATAAGGTGTAGAACGCAAGGCGACGGGTAGGTGCCACCACCGTGTTGTCTTAGCTATAGAGTTACTGTATATGTTACTTTGGTAGCATATAGAGTAACTCTGGTCTTGGCAAAGCGTTGGAAACGCTTGCCTTTTCGTGCAAGCGTTGCATTGTCAGCGCTGCGTGATTAACAATGCGGTTCTTGAAATCAGTTATTCATGCTTTCTCTAGCATAAAGACACACATACAGAATATTGACGTGTTGTTACGGTGCCTCAGATATGCCCAATAATTGCTTTTTGATTGACAATCTCTTAAATATGAACACTGAAACTTGAACAATATTGGTGGGCGTGGCAGACGTGGTTTGCCGTTTTAGATCTCGTTTGGGGATCGTTACGGCGGTTAGACAGACGAATGTACTGACAGACAGGCAGGCAGACCAAAACTTTTGCGTCGAAGGTCCCCAAGAAATACTATCCTCTTTAAATAACAAGCATTTGGGGAATATTTCTGGAAGACAACCGTCTTCTGGAATTAGCTCACACTTTCTTTAAAAAATCGGCTCTTGCCACTTTTACCATAAAGAATGCCATACACGCTAACAGTGCACATGCTTTTCGTGACCAGCAAGTGCCGGTCGCATGGTGATAATGCAGTGGAAGGAACGCAAGATGGATCATAAAAATATTGGTGTGTCACAAAAAGACGCCCTTTTTACTCTATCCTATTTCAGAGTCGTACCTTTCCCCGCATTATCGCCGCGTGTCCGGCACTCAGGAACAGCGGCCGCGCTATCAGCGTGACGTGGCATTTTTGATAGGAAAGTGGCCGGAGCCGCGTTTTCAAAAAAAAAAATGCCAGTAGACTAAAAAAAGCGAGTAAAAAGGGTGTCTTTTTGTCCCACAACAATAATCGTCATCTATATTGCGTTCCATCCATTCGCTATCGCCCCGCGCCCGGTATCTTCCGGTCATGATCGACATGCCCGTTATCAGGGTTACATTGCATTCTCGATAGGAAAGTGGTCAGCGCCGAGTTTTCAAGAAAGGAAGCGCACGCGAGCCTGATGACGATTATTGTTGCGAGACAAAAAGACACCCTTTTTACTCGATATTTTTTTTTTTTTTGAAGTGTAGGACAGATGACGACTATCATTCGTTGTCGCCCTGTTCTCTCGAGTGTGGTGACAGGGTCCGCACCGCACGTGGAGAATTTCGGTTTGTGTCAGGTTTTCTTGGTTTTTTTTTTCATTTACTTATGCGGATTTAGCTGTGGCTCGTGTTCGGGCTTCGCGATAAGCTCCGAAGCTGTGGCGCTGCAGGCACGGGTCGCCTGTGCGAGCTGGAGGAAGATCCGAACGGCGCGAGCGAGAAGGCCACCACGTTCGCGGAGTACAACAAGACGCTGACGCAAAAGTGCGACCAAGGTCAGCCGGGACATTTCACCTGGACGCCCGACAAGAACACGCCAAACGTCGTCTACTATCAGGTACGCGTGGTACCTGCTATTTATTTTTTCACACCTTCTTGAAACCACCGCGTTGGGGGACTGCATGGTAGTTAACAAAGCTTGCGACGTGCCCCGCCGCGGTGGTCTAGTGGCTAAGGTACTCGGCTGCTGACCCGCAGGGCGCGGGTTCGAATCCCGGCTGCGGCGGCTGCATTTCCGATGGAGGTGGAAATGTTGTAGGCCCGTGTGCTCAGATTTGGGTGCACGTTAAAGAACCCCAGGTGGTCTAAATTTCCGGAGCCCTCCACTACGGCGTCTCTCATAATCATATAGTGGTTTTGGGACGTTAAACCCCACATATCAATCAATCAATCAAAGCTTGCGACGTCGCGTTACTGTTATCGTTGCATCACCTGCAAGTTCCTTTCTTGGCACACAGAGGTCGAGAGCCGTGCGACCTCACCGTTCTTATAATGAAGAAAGTTTAGCGCAATCTGATTATGGCTGTATTTACGTCGTAAATGGCGCCGTGTTGGTGAAACAGTACGTCACGAAGATGTGTCTATGACGTCACCTGCAATCTATCTAATATCAGTAAAGTACGCGAGCACGTCAGTATTGTTATCGCTCGATTTACTCAATGTGAACTGAGATGCTAATTTACTCAATGTGATTTACTCAATGTCATCAGGCAAGTTGGCTGCTACGTAGCTGATCACAGCAAACTAATGTGGTTGCGCGTCAAGCAAAAGTTTTCAATGACACTCAATTTTTGTGAGGCCAACGACAACGTGCGGTTTAATAGGAAGGATAAAGGAAAACCGAGTCACAGGCGCTTGAATGGCTGAAGGCGTAAAGAATATGCGTAGCGCACACTGAAATATGCAGTGACAAGGAAGAAGGGGGGTGGGGTGTTGCCTGACTTATTGTTACTCTTGTCTCCTCATCTTGAAGTTTTGTGGACTCCCGCCTGTGTTGAACTACCGTGGGATAAGCACTTCCGGCCTTTATTTTGTTACGTTTGAGTTCACGTCATTGGACACCCTATTCTTGAGGTGCCTCATGACGAAAGAAGTGAGTGGCCGTCGGCTTCAACACGAATGGTCTTGAGAGACGTGTGACATCACACGAGATTTTGAAACGGGTCTTACTATGTGCGAAAGTGTCACTTCATCATTACGTTGCTGGTCACCGAAATTTGCGATACCACGATTACATGTACGACGAAGTAATCACCTTACATCGTCTGTTCCTCAAAAGAGTGCTGGTCCCTAAGCCAGTGAAACACCCGGGCAAGAAGGTTCAAAAATTTCCAAGAATTTGAACGATTTTAGGGGTTTCTAAGTCTCCCCCACCCCCCTCTTTACCGTCTATGAATGTCTCTAAGTGAGGAGCTGTAAGCTTTGAAAGGGGGGGGGGGGGGGAGAGAAAGGTGCATTTTACTGAGAAAGAAAAGACTGCTTTCGCCTTCGAGTCTTCTAAGGCGAATGCAGTCGGGGCTCGTGATAGTTCCTACTCATGATCCCGATGGGGCTTTCACCTTGAAGAAACACTAGAGGCAAATATTAAGTCGACGTCGATCGCTGAAATAGCCGTCCAGAAACGTCGTAGTGCTAATTTTGTGCCAAGAAAGTATTTTGAAATAAAATCACGTTTCAGTGGTCTGCATCGCGTTCGTACTCTTCAAATCACCCACGCGTGATAGCGGACTGTTAGACGTCACTGCGTCCGTGAGTAACGTTGCCCGCCTTTACTACGCGGCCGCCAACACCCGCAGCAGCCGAGCGAAAGTAGCGGGAGCCACAGTAGCAACAACGGCAGTTGCAAAACTTTCTGTGATCTCGGAGGCCATGATTTTGCTTGCTTGGTTCAACTTGGCAGCGCCAGATGGCACCATCTATTGGCCTAGCCTGACAAAAGCAGAACTTTTAAACGACTAGCCCCATTCCGCGTAACGGTAACAACATGCCGTTCGTTTTTCTATCAATCGAACAGAAACAGACAAGCAGGCATTCTATTACGTCTCTTGATGCACAGAAAGTTTTTTAATGAAGATGGTTTGATTACTAGTGGTTAATTATAGGGGGCACTAAAGTCATGGAGATAAGTTTACAAATGTCCCACTCATGACCCACGTCGTATGATACATTTAGCCTAATTTCTTGGTGAGTGAGACATTATGTTAATAATACTGCTTTTTTAAACCGTGTCATACTTTAAGCTCTCACTAGTCATAAATCGTCATTTTGCCTCTAGTGTTCCTTTAATGAACTCTCACATAACATTTTTGACAAGCACATCCACGGTGACTTGCTGCTGCACTGCGCGCGCAGTGTTTCACGCACTACTATTTGGGATGGAAGATATCGGTGACCAATCCCGGTGAAGAGGACAAGCCCCTGGGCACGGGTGGCACGGAGGGAGACCAACCTGGTGCCGACGGGGGCAGAGCCACCAGGACTATCCTGGTATCGCCGCCATTACTGCTGCTCTTCATCGGCTGCGCTCTCGCGCGATTTCCCTGACTTTTGTCTGTTTAACGTTCTTCGTTCAGTTCTTGCGTTTTTTATAACATTGTTTCGTCATATGTTCTGCGATTAATAGACTTACGCACGAGTTGCTCTGTGTGATGTTCTATGCAGTATAATGCGATGTCTGTGCCCCGCAGAATACTATAATTGTAGGCAAGCTTGCCGCCAGTTTGAGTTCTTTGCCTAAAGCCTCAATAATAGCACAGCTTTTAATGAATATGGGCCGCAGAAGTTCGGAACCATAACGCTGTTAGCGTGTGCTCGCTTTGGGTCAAACAGTAGGTATACGTATTAGAAAGGAAGATTACGCTCAGTGCCTTCGTCTTGCACTTGACGGCCAGCAACGTACCTACGCGAGGGACAATAATTAAAAGATACAACAAAAATTATGCTTGCTGGACGTGTTCTTTAATTCTAAACGTTGAAAGGCATCGTGATAATTATGCTCTCTGTCGAATCTGCGAGGCGATTTTTTCAATGTCAGTCAAGACAATCCAACAGCCATACTATATGTGTTAAGACTATGAGCCTTCAAATCAACAAATCTTAAAAGACATGGACTAGTTTTTCTGTATCTGCTTGTCGCATGTGTGAGATACGAGAAAGCAATAGCAACTGTGCCGCCAATAATAACCATTGCTCAGAAATTTTGTTAGTTCGGTCTTGGCCGAGAACCGTCACTTCAATGGGTGCGATCAGGTGCGCTTCACGTGAGGCTTCTTGTGCGGGCTTCTGGGCTCGCGCCGAAACCGAGAAATAGCCTTCCGATATGCGATGCGAAACCCAAACGCTGTCTGCGTGTCGCGCATGCGCAATGACCTCGACGCTATTTATTGTGCGCCCCAAAACGCTTGAGGCCGCTCATCACGTAACAGGCTGTTGTTGTTTTTTTTTTTTTTGTAGAGGGCGTGTTTTGTCTGTCTCCTTGCAGCTGTGCAAGTGTGATGAAAATGTTATAAAACGGTTGCGCCCAAGTTCCAAGCTTGAGTGCGAGACGGAAAATACTTGGCATTTAGCACGCAACAACTCTTTTTTTTTTTACGTGGATAGATCATAATGAAACAACGTTTTGTTCGAGGCATGTGAGTTAGGAATATCTTTTAACGTGTTCTTTATTATTAATTGTTTTTTTTAATTTTCTCCATACAAAACAATGCACTAGGATTGTCGGAAGAGACTCGCCAAAAACGTCGAAGTGCTGACAGGTAGGCGACTAGCGACGTTACCGTAGTGTTCCCTTTTGCTATATAACCATAACACCGTGAATTTTGTCAGCTTCCACTCATGTCTAATATATCTGATTGCCACAAATGAACCAAGTTATGTTATGTCGTGATGTTCCTGTTGACCAGCTATGTGGTTTTTTTTTCGGTTTCTGCTTCTGCCTGATAAATTTTAATGCCAAAGATAAACTGAATTCTCTTGGGAAGGGGCCATATAGAGAATATGGGGGCAAATAGCGAGGGTTTTTTTTTTGCTTGATCGTAAATTGATATTCATTTTGAAACAGCTCAGAATACCAAACATATGGAAGGCTGAACAACACGAACGCTCTTCTTCGGCCTGTTTCGTTTTTTTTTTTAACTACTTGGTTGTGTGTCAGATACAATGTAATCTACAAAGAAACGTTTCAATGAGCTTGAAGAGCTTGTGTTGAACACAGATCACAGGGATTCACTTCCTCACGCCACCGCCGGGACTTAACAAGACCCCGACGGTGCTCACAAAGGGACACTTTTTCTACTATCATCAGAAGTTTATTTCCTTGAACACATTTTCTATACAACCGCAGGACACCATATCCCGTACGCTCTAGCAATCAGTTTCACAGATGAGTAAGTGTTTTGCTAGATAAGGTAACAGACGGCTTCACTGAAGTACAAATGACCTAATCTCGCAAGGTTTTCAGCGTCCATAATTCCTATTGTTAAATTATCATACATAGATGAAATGGCTATGCATGCGCCGAAAACAGGATGGGAGCCACATGTTCTACAATAATCGCAATCCATCCATCCAAGGGGTGGCATTCTGGACCCGTGCCCCGACCCCATGAATGTTTTTTTTTTTCGACATACAAGCAAAATAACCATTTGGCTGCCCGGCCCCCACTTTAAATCAATGAGGTGCCCCCCCCCCCCCTCAAACATTTCTGCATGCAACCCTGCATCCACCATACATATTTTTACATTGCTGCTCTTTCTCTAAGCTTGTCAACAATGCACCTTCCATTTTGGCCTGTATATTCTTACCGGAAAATTATAAGGAAACCTGTAAGCAACATTACGTTCCCAATCAGCTTGAGGTACTTTTTGCCCTCTGTGAGTCATAATTTCCACGTTTAGTCGTTGTGCACTCTCCACGCAATTCTACAGTTTTGATTATTTTGAGAGTCTCGCTCGGAAGCGTTGGCTGAAATCGTGGGATGGTACAGGGTTGGGGGGGGAGGTCTTGACCCCCCCTTGTGTTGATGCTGGGGGGGGGGAGGCTTGTATGTATCCTTCCTCAAGGATTTAGCTTCAGAACATCGTATGTTTGAATTGCTTGACAGTTAACTACAGCGCCTTTGACCTTTTTTTAAAGGCTGGTTAACTTTTTTGTTGCGTGTACCTATGCTCAGTACCTGTCAGCTGCGTGAAACTGGAAATCGCAAAAGCCACCCGCCCGATTTTTGAGGAGACTGAATAGGACAATACAATTATTCGAGCTGGGACACCGTGCTCTTTCGTTAAGCTTTATTTCGAAGCATGATTTCATTCATACGCAAATAAAAACGAAACCCGCATTTAAAAAACAAAATGGCCGCCATGGTCTGATTTGTGTCTACCCTTGCGGTTTTCTTTTTCTGATTTACGCCACTGATCGGAAGTACACTGCCAATCAGCATGCACCCTTAAGGGTGATTTTTTGCGTCTATAACTTACACCCTTATTGTAGGGGGTTAGTTATTTAAACGGAAAGCACGCTTTGTGTCCTCCCTTGCGTTTTTTTTTTCCGATTTACGCCACTTCTCGGAAGAACACTGCAAACCAGCATGCACCCTTAAGGGTGGCTTTTGTGTCTCTAGCTTACACCCTTATCGTAGGGAGGTTAGTTATAGACGCGGAAAGCACCCTAAAGGGTGCAAACTGCTGTAACGTTTCGCATCCAGCGAGGAAATATAAACTATAGCATCTATTTGCTCGCCCCGCCGCGGTGGTCTAGTGGCTAAGGTACTCGGCTGCTGACCCGCAGGTCACGGGTTCGATTCCCGGCTGCGGCGGCTGCATCTCCGATGGAGGCGGAAATGTCGTAGGCCCGTGTGCTCAGATTCGGGTGCACGTTAAAGAACCCCAGGTGGTCGAAATTTCCGGAGCCTTCCACTACGGCGTCTCTCATAATGATATGGTGGCTTTGGGACGTTAAACCCAACATATCAATCAATCAGCCTCTATTTGCTCGCTGGTTGGGAAACGTTACCGTTCACGGTCCTTCAAGAAGATCACGATGGTAATGCTCGACCTCGTCCCACTTGTCCGCTCTTCACGCACCCGCACGACGTTCATTCTGCGATCATTCACGCTCGAGCAGCAGCATCGCCTCATGTGCACGGTGCCGCCCATTGTTCGCTGCATCACGGTGACGTCGTTTTGACGCCGTCTCGCCGCGCTGCCAGCCATTGTGGCCGCCGTATTCTACACGAACGTCGAGGAGTCGGGTCGATGATCTTTGTTCCGTGACCTTTCGATGCGTCGCCGTTCGTATGCCGCTCTTTGCGATGTTTACACTCGAAAACAGGATCGCCAAATAACGGAAATTGTTCTCTTACCACTTCTCTATTCAGTCTGTCTGTCTGTCTGTCTGTCTGTCTGTCTGTCTGTCTGTGCGTCTGTCTGTGCGTCTGTCTGTCTGTCTGTCTGTCTGTCTGTCTGTCTGTCTGTCTGTCTGTCTGTCTGTGCGTCTGTCTGTCTGTGCGTCTGTCTGTGCGTCTGTCTGTCTGTCTGTCTGTGCGTCTGTCTGTCTGTCTGTGCGTCTGTCTGTCTGTGTGTGTGTGTGTGTGTGTGTGTGTGTGTGTGTGTGTGTGTGTGTGTGTGTGTGTGTGTGTGTGTGTGTGTGTGTGTGTGTGTGTACATGAGTGCGTCAGTGTGTGTGTGCGTGTCCTAACAAAATTAATTTATTAAACCATTATGCACTTGCGTTTTTTTTTACTTTGCCCGACTGACCAACTGAATAAGGTCGTGTGCGCACATCCCATTTGCGTCGCACGCGTTTTAGTAGATGCCTGCCGAAAGATTCGTATTAAAGCGATGGCGTTAAGGAGCTCATCTCGCAGAAATTTCGGCTATAGTGTGGACGTCATTGGTTGTGAGTGAAATATCATCTTGTCCTCCGGGCCAAACAATCGAATAAGATTCGAATAGAATAATTAAAGAAACTTCGAGTGGGAATCGAATCGAGGCCGTCTGCTTGGAAAGTTCTGCCACGAATTTTTTTTTTTTTCAAAATACTTCGAACTATCAATGTCGTGTAGTGAAAGACGTCTCCTTAACGCATGTTATTACTGCGTGGTAGGAGCCTACAGAATCACCCCATGCGTCAAAACATAAGAATTGAGCAACAAACGAATGTCTTAAATTACACTACACGCCTCTCGGGTATATTTAGACATCAGCTGCAAAACCAACAACATGAGCAGTTGCGTAGGTTCGCGTAATGCTTAGTTGGATCGCGTGACGCGCAGCGGCCCTTCGCTTATTCGCGGGAAGAAGAAATGTGACCAAGTGAGCACTTAACAACTGTGCTTGTAGTAGACGTTCTGTGACAACTTGAAACTATACCATTGGTACCAGCACGGCCGTTCGCTTCCCTACGGCATGGTTGATGCGAGCACCTAGACTCAAGCCAGGCCAGTAATTGAAAAGGCGATGAGCAACACATTCAACTCGCGAAGGCTATGCTCAAGTACCCACCCAGTTGTTAACTGTCAAAAACAACCACTTCGATAGCGACTATTGGCTATAGCCAGTGGACGGTTACTTGGTTGAACCAACTAACGTTGTTCAGCAATGATACAGAAAGTCGAGTGGCGCCGTATCACCGTGCTCGCTTTGCCTTTCACGTCGTCTGGAACTCGATCGGGCGTAATAAACAATTAGCGCAATCTAGTGCAACGCCAGCCAGCGTTTCATTTATGAAATAATATTCGTGAGCTCGTATCTCTTGTACGTACATGCTGCGGTGTGCGAGACGTAGACAAATCTGTTACAAGATCGCAATGGGAACGGCAGTCGGTATAGTCCCGCCAGCGCCAGTGTCCGTAACTAAACTGGCACGCCAAAATAGAAAAAAAAAGCAGGAAACAAACAAAATTTTCAAGAACGTCAGCCAATAGGCCGGCGACGCAGCGGAGACACTTGGTCTTTCTGTTCCGACGTGGGAGCGGCCCGCAACGGGCTCAAACACGTTCCGAAGGACCTAATAAGATTCATGCATCCACCGGCCACTCTTACTATATCATCAATCAAGAATGACCACCTCTTACAGCGGGTATAAGGTGCGGTACCCGCAACTGCGCTTCTCATGCAAGATCAACAGGTGGACTCAACGTGAGCGAAAGATGATGCCTGTGCTGGCTGTTATTCTTCGCTGCCACCCACCTATTCATTCGTAAAGCAGCTGCGGTCTATTGTCAGCCGTGATTGTGGTGACAGTGAGGGGTGTTGAGACCCGTATTATATTACTGTGAAAACGATCATAATATCGCAACAAGAGCCGATTTGGGCGCGCAGTTATACGGCACCGCCGTCGCTGGTATTCGTAACCGCTATACCCTCTCGTGAGAAATAAGAAAAATTATGCAACTAGAAAATCGCTAGGAATGCACGAGATTCGAATCTGAGGCTGGGTTTTAGCTAGTTGTTGCAACAACATTATGTAAGCAGTAAGCGCAAGAAGACAGGAACACGAAGAAGAAGATGAGGAGGACGATGCCTTAAATATGGCTTACTGTTTTCATAATGCGATTTGAACCCGCGACATCATTAGGAACATCAGTAGAGTATTCTACCACAGAGCCCCGCTGGTTCACGAAACTCCTTCGCGTGAACACCATATATACAGCTGTCATGTCGGTCTAGGAACCGTGTGATACAGCGTCGTAGAAGGGTAAAAAAAAAATGGCAGCATATCCCCGGAGTGAATGATGGAGAGTGGGGCGAAGCATTCGTCCGTCCATTCGTTCTTGCTTCCTTCCGTCTGTGCGACCGTCCATGCGTCCGCCCGTCCGTCCGCGCGTGCGTCCGTTCCTGCATTCGTCCATGCATCCGCCCCTGCGTCCGTTCATGCGTTCATTCATGCATCTGTCTGTGTGTCCGTTCGTCCATCTATTCAACACTCCAAGTACCGCCATCTCGCATCTTTTCATCATATTGTCGCTAGGTGAAAATAACAGAATACAGGACGCCGGTGCGACCAGAAAAAACGAGGTCTGTATTAACAGAACAAAGGAGCAGCTGCTTCGACTTCTTCTTCCTCGGAGGAACCGTGGGTGCTGTCCACGCTCAATATATTCCCCATATAGAAACACCGCCATCCAGCGGACATTCCAAGGACTAAACGAGAGGTGGCACACGCACAGTTTCTAACAGCTTGCGCTTCGCGTCTACTTCCCACTTTTAACCACCTCAAGTTCATGGTATATACTTGTAGTGCATGATCATCATCATCATTTCTCAATGACCGCGCCGCGCCTCTCGTGCAGCTGATGCTAGCTCGAGCTGCGCGGAGATTAGCTCGAGCCGCGCGGAGCTGCGCGGAGACTTGGTGTGTCGGACGTGGAAAGCCACGCGGCTCCGCTTCAGGCAGGGAATAAAGTGGCGAGAGAACGACACGACCACGTTTGGCCGCCGTCCCGTCTCCCTCTCTCGCTACATTGGTGACCCAGAGAACACGCCCTTCTCCGAGCGGCCCGCTGCCATGTTCCCGCCACTCTGCCCGCCAGTGCCGCCGTTCCAATCGACCTACCCCAAGGTATGGTTCATGCAGCGCGATGCCGTTCTTGCGTTGAATGGCGTCACTTACCAGCCGCTGATGCACGCCATTCTTCATGACGCCCTTCCGGTAGAGTTGCGTCATCTCGCTGCCACTTCAAGCATTAGCCCGCAGCGTTACGATGCCCTCTGCACTGCGGTGCTCGCCCGCAACGGCCTCTCACGTACCGACCGCTTCCAGGGACCCGCGATTTGGGGCTGTCACTGCGTCGCAACGTGTGCTACCAACCGTGGCCCCACCAGACTCCATGACGACCACCTTGCCGCCCGCCTCGGAGCCTGGCACAGGTGACCTTTCGCCCGTTATTGACTTCCCGACCTCGAAGCTTTCGTCTTCAACAACGTCCGATAAACGAGACTTAACCTCTCGTCTGGCCACGACGACAACATCACCGAACGCCCTGGTGGCTACCACGACTAGGACATCGTCACGCCTGCTATTCACCCCCCGGTCGCGAAGGCTTCAGTGTCGACAATGTCCGAAGGTGCCTCTCCACTCACCTCAATGATCTGCGTGTCCTGCCCACAGCAACCATCCTCGTCCTCGTCCTCGTCCTCGCAGTCTCTCGCAGGCGAAGTTGAAGCCACAAGCTGTCAACCACGCCAAACTTCCGAGATGTTGCGACTATGGCCGACGCTCCTGAGGACGACGTGCCTGGTCTGCCTACGTCACAGCAGACCGCACATCTCACGCCTGGCATACAGGCACCCATCTTCCATACCGGCTTGCACACGAACCGACGTGCGCCGACTATTGAAGGTGTTTCCCCAAGTCAAGGTACGCCCACTGAGCCTCCTCCAGAGTCCATATCTGCTGGATCCCATGACACGCCTCCTATTGAGTTCTTGACGGAAACCGTAGGCGAGCTGGCGTGTAACCGGACTGTAGGCACACCTTTTTACAAGCCGCACACGTCATTCACCTCTACCCAACGTGTACAATGCTACTTACTCACTGCCAACGTAAGTGGTCAAGTCCACTCATATTCAAATACCACTCACGTCACGACACCTGCGTACCGACATCGGCACCAGTGCTGTGCACGCCCGCAAAAGCACCGTCAAAGCCGTTGCTTGTCGATGGGTGGTCTGCAAGACTTCACTACGCCACTTCTAATTTCTTCGCGCGCAGGGGCCAAATCGGTTTTTGTGCACCCGTCGTCACCTCACCCTGAACGCCTCTCTACCTGCAATGCTTACTCGCGACACCCTGTGCGCTCCCAGCTAGCCCCAGCTGGTCATCCTGTCACACATTTGTGTGCAAACACAGTTTCCGAACGCTTACTTCTTCGTCCACTGCGCAACTCCCAGTGTCGCCCACCAGAGACCCACTGGTTCCCGATGGTCACTACAGCTTGACAAAATGGACTTCCCAGACGGACACCTTGCGGATTGTCGTTCATGTATATAGTCTCTTTCTCTTTCTTTGTTATATACACTTCAAATCGCGCAAAGCGCTAGGGGGTGGGGGGAGCCCTGTAGTGCATGATCATCATCATCATTTCTCAATGACCACGCCGCGCCTCTCGTGCAGCTGATGCTAGCTCGAGCTGCGCGAAGATTAGAACAAGCTGGAGCACTTGGTGTGTCGGACGTGGAAAGCCACGCGGTTCCGCTTCAGGCGTGGAATGAAGTGGCGAGAGAACGACACGACCACGTTGGCCGCCGTCCCGTCTTCCTCTCTCGCTACATACTAGTTCACTGTATTCATGGCACTGCGGCCCAACACTCGCTAAACCTTTCTAAAACCAAGGAGGTTACGCCCAGCGAGTATAACGTAGCAACCTTATCCTGGCAGATAGAGCTCAATGTACATGCCAATGTACATGTACATGGCTGCATGGGAAACGAGAGACAGGAGAATTCGGCTTTTACTTTCTTACGGCTTGCACTTCGTACCTACTTCCCACCTTTAACTACCTCGAGTTCATTCATGGTATATACTAGTTCATTGTATTCATGGCACTGCGGCTCAACGCTCGCTAAACCTTTCTAAAACTAAGGTGGTTACACCCAGCGGGTATAACGTAGTAACCCTTTCTCTTCAGATAGTACTCAATGTACATGCAATGGCTGCTAATGGGGATCGCAGCGTGCACGTTAACTAAAGCCGAATGCTCCTGTCTCTCATACCCCATTATCAGCTATTGGCATGTACATTGAGCACTATTTTTTGTTGTTCAACAACGCACAGAAGGAATCTCTCACCGGCATCACCTTGGTGGTCAAAATGTTTGCAGCTCAAAGCGTAAGACTGGTTACATACTACGACGGGACGCGGGACGAACGGGTGCCGCTATAAGGAGCTTCGCCCCTAAAATAACAAGGCGCCACACAACGCGAATCGCGCAACGAGTGGGTCGTTGAGTGCTTCCAATCCCATTATGGAAGAACCAGCCACAATTGTTTATAGTCATTAGCCACAGCGCAAACAAAGTGCGCCTATAATATCTTACATCCGTGAAGAGGGTACCTCGCACATACGCAAACTTAATGAATAGTGTCATTGGGTGCTTCCCTACTTCCTGAAAGTTACGATCGTTTATGGCCTAGCGGGTACCTTGCACGCGTATACTTGTATTGATAGCCCTCGGACGCTGTTCTATAGCTTATGCTGTGTCTGTGCTCAGTGTTATGCGAAAACCTCGCAATTATTTTTTAGAGTAAACATGGCAGCGCTTCTTCTACGTATGTTTTCGAATGAAAAAGAATTCCCAAAATTCAGATTACTTCGTACTCTACTATGGCAAAGTAGCAAGCCGATTGACTTAAGAAAAGGTGTCTAACGATTACGATTACGAGCAGAAACCTGGAGACTACAAGAGAGAGTTCAGCTTAAGTTGAGGACGACGCAGCGAGCGATGGAAAGAGTAGGTGTAACCTTAAGAGACAAGAAGAGAGCAGAGTGGATTAGGGAACAAACGGGGGTTAAAAATATCATAGTTAAAATCAAGAAGAGGAGATGGAAATGGGCCGAGCATGTAGCGCGTAGAAAGGATAACCGCTGGTCATTAGGGTAACTAACTGGATTCCCAGAGAAGGCAAGCGAGTTAGGGGGAGACAGAAGGTTTGGTGGGCGGATGAGATTAAGAAGTTTGCGGGTATAAATTGGCAGCTGCAAGCACATTACGGGGCCAACTGGTGGAACACGGGAGAGGCCTTTTTTCCTGCAAAGGACGTAGTCAGGATGATGATGATGATGATGATAATGATGATAATGATGATGATGATGATGATGATGATGATGATGATGATATATTAAAATAGTCTCTTATTTATCGAACCCACAGCCAGTTTGAGTGAATCAGTGTGTGGTATAAGGCGTCGCTACCGACTACAGCTACCGACGTCATCGGTTTCGATCCTGGCCGAAGAACTTTACCAACGCTATTTTTCTAAAGCGTATCCACTGAAGTCTACATCCGTCCAGCTTCTCGATTATTCAAAGGCAGCAATTCCTATACAAGGATGCTTCATTGCTACTGCCTCATTTCACGGCCGATGCACTTCTGTTCTACTATACGTTGTGCCTGGGGGAACGACCATTCTGGGATTAGACGGCATCGCTGCTCTGGATATGAAGATCCAAGGGTCACCGCTCAGGTGTCTTCTAATGACGCAAGAAACTCCGGTGCTACCTCCAGAATTACGTTCTGAGTTTGAGCACCTATTTGCAAAAGAGCTGGGAACTGTGAGAGGTTTCACTCACAAGGTCAGAGTTCGCGCGTCTGTACAACCGGTGGCCAGCAAATTGAGACGACTGCCACTTGTCATTCGCGAGCAAGTCTCGGCAGAAGTTCAGAAATTAGAAGCTCAGGGCATCATTGAGCGTGTCGACTCTTCTGAGTGGGTCTCCCCTATTGTCGTAGCCAGAAAAAAAGACGGCTCGATTCGCATGTGTGTTGACTTACGGGAGCCAAACAAAGCTGTGGTAGTAGACAGTTTTCCGTTGCCACAAACTGAGGAGCTCCTGAACAGCCTGGCTGGGGCACAGCGTTTCTCGAAGCTAGACTTAGCTTCTGCATATCACCAGTTACCGCTCAGTTTAGAGAGCCGTGACCTTACCACGTTCATCACTCACGATGGACTATTTCGCTTCAAGAGGGTTTGCTTCGGACTGGCGTCGGCGCCATCAGCGTTCCAGAAAATGATGCACATGATCTTGAAAGGGTGCAAATGTGTCCTATTTTACATTGATGACATCATCGTGTATGGGCGATCCCGAGAGGACCATTTGGGAAACTTGCGCGCTGTATTGCAACGTCTTTCTGATGCTGGCCTCCGGCTCAACAACAAGTGTGTCTTTGACGTGGCAGAGTTGACTTTTCTAGGTCACGTTGTGAGCGCCAAAGGATTATTTCCGTTGATGTCATCCATTGAGGCGATAACAAAGGCACCATCACCTACAAATATTAACGAACTCCGCTCGCTACTGGGGCTTGCAGGCTTCTATTCCAAGTTCATTCCTCATTTTTTCGGATGTTGTCGAGCCAATGCGCGCCTTGCTACGAGGACAAGCCTCTTTCGTTTGGAGTGCGGCAGCACAGAGCAGTTTGGAGCGCCTGAAATCTCTGCTCACATCTTGCGAAGTGCTT
This sequence comes from Rhipicephalus microplus, assembly GCF_013339725.1. Taxonomy (NCBI): domain Eukaryota; kingdom Metazoa; phylum Arthropoda; class Arachnida; order Ixodida; family Ixodidae; genus Rhipicephalus; species Rhipicephalus microplus. The sequence goes on from NC_051168.1 coordinate 67,709,442, forward strand.
CATCTTTTCGATCCTCACTTGCCTGTGTTCGTTACAACTGATGCTTCAGGATATGGATAGGTGCAGTACTTCAGCAAGACAACGGGACCTCACTGCAAACTGTCGCATTCGCCTCCCGCACACTTCAACCGCATGAGCGGAAATACTCAGTCGGCGAACGTGAGGCCCTTGCCTGTGTTTGGGCTTGCGAACACTGGCACGTTTATCTATGGGGACGACCTTTCATCTTACGAACGGATCACGCAGCGCTGGTTACGCTTCTTTCGACGAAAGGCACCGGTCACCGACCATTAAGGATTGCGCGCTGGTCCTCACGGTTGCTCTGCTACAACTATACCGTCGAATACAGGAAAGGCAGCGAAAACGTCGTGGCTGACGCTCTCTCCAGGCTACCCGTCCAGAGTTTAATCCGCGATGCACCAGAAGAGGAATTTATCTGTTTGTTGTCTCCCGTAGTTACCATGCCAGAACTTCAAGAAGCAAGTGCCAATGATCAGATTATCTGTGAAGTTAAGCACTTCACGACTACTTCTTGGCCTGACAAGAAATCACTGTCAAAAGAATTGCTACCTTACTTTTACGTGAAGGCTGAACTCTCTGTTGTAAGTGATATCCTATGCCGGGGTGACAGGATTGTCGTGCCTGCAACGTTGACACGCCGCCTTATGGATCTGGCCCACGAGTCACATCCAGGCATTAGTCGTACCAAAGCTCGCCTGAGAGAGTCCTATTGGTGGCCATGCATGGATAGTCACATTGAAGAACTGGTGCGCACATGCGTGATTTGCCAGTCTTGTGACAAGTCCGCACGTACCTTTCCAGCGCCACTGCAACCTGTTCCTCTTCCTGACGCGGCGTGGGAAAAAATTGCCATCGACATTGTGGGACCTTTCACGCAAGCTTCGGCCGACTGCCGTTTTGCGATTACTGTTATTGACTATTATAGCAAGTGGCCTGAAGTGGCGTTCGTGCGAGATGCGACCACGTCTACAGTGAAGAAGTTTTTACTTGAACTTTTTGCGCGAGAAGGCTACCCACGTAGTATTGTATCCGATCATGGACCACAGTTCTCTTCAGCAAGCTTTGACGAGTTTCTCACGGAGCGTGGAATAACGCACTACAACTCTTCCGTGTATTACCCACAAGCTAACGGCTTGGTGGAGAGATTCAATAGGGTGCTGAAGTCGTACATTCAACTAGCCCTGCTTGAACGTCGTGACGTACGAACAGCCATGCTTGATTACCTGCAAGTATATCGCTGTACGCCTCACGCGACTACTGGTGCGACACCCGCTGTTCTTCTTCATCGACGCCAACCTCGCACCAGACTTGACATATTGGGATTGCCCGACAGATGCTTCAGCACGGACCCGTCAAGGGCGATTGAACAGCTACGAGAGCATGTCAAAAAGAAGCAAATGATCTCGAAGAGCTACACCGATGAAAAACGTGGAGCCAAGGAACCCAGTTTCGTCGTTGGTGATTACGTGCGCGTTAAGACAACTGCAGCTCACGGTAAGCTGTCTTCACAATTTTCCGCGCCCAAGAAGATCATTGGAAAACGGGGACCGGCCTCGTACCTTTTGGACGATGGGCGTGTGTGGAACGCATCTAAGTTAATCGCAGTTCACTCCGGAGCGGTCAACAAAATGAAATCGGGCACCCCTGCTGTTATGAACTGGACACCTGCATTTAATCGGTCTTCTCATGCATTACAGCCTGAAACCGCTGCCCTTATGAACTGGTCCCCTGCATCTGATCGGTCATCTAGTGCGCCCCAATGGGACACATCAAGAGCGGATGGTCATGAAAGGGCAGACCCCGTATCATCTCCACCAGACGGCACGCAAGCTTTGACCAGTCCAGGATTTAATGCGCCTGCAAGGAAAAGCAAGCGTAAAAAGAAGACCCCAAAGAAATTGAAGGACTTCGTTAGGAAGTAGACAAAAACAGTTTTGTGTGTTTCTACCATTTATTTTTATTTTATTTTATTTTTTTTTGCAAGAGGGGATATGTGGTATAAGGCGTCGCTACCGACTACAGCGCTGTGCGGTGGCACGCGCTCGGTGGCCGCCACGGGGGAGAAGGAAGAAGATGGAATAAACAAGATGTCTCCGTTTATGCTGTGCTATTCACTATGCACGATGTAACACAGTGCTTTGAATTAAGCAAGTGATGAGGATCAAGCAATACTTCATACGGCTTTTGCCTGGTTTTCGTGCTTTCGTTTGCGTTGATTCATGACTGCGGTGCTGTATATAGCGAGTTTAAATTCCGGTTGGTCGTGCCATGTAGTCTCCCAGTCTTTTGATTGATTTATTGATTGATTTGTGGGGTTTACCGTCCCAAGACCGCCGTATGATTACGAGAGACGCCGTAGTGGAACGCTCCGGAATTTTTTAGCACCTGGGGTTCTTTACTTTAACGTGCACCCAAATTTCAGCACACGGGCCTACAGCATTTTCGCTTCCATCTAAAATGCAGCCGCCGAAGACGGGATTTGATCCCGCGAGTGTATATATATATATTGTGCGGTCGAATTCATCATAATTTCTTCATGCTCTCACGACGTCATCCTAGGATGGGATTTTCTCTCCCGCCACGACGCCGTCATTCATTGCGCACCAGCAGAAATAGAACTCACGCCATTCTCTTCTTTGACGCCGGCCGACAGTCCATCCGCTGCAAGCAAGTTACTCGTCAGAGACGACACTCAAGTGCCTGCAAACTCGTCCGTTGCGGTGTCGCTCTACTGCGCAAGCCTTTCTGACACCGCTGCACTCCTCTCGCCATCTCATCGTGTCTTCATAAAAAAAAGCTTGCTGGTTCCTTTCGCGACCGTGCAACTCACTCACGGCAGCACCACTATTTTTGTTGTGAACTCATCTCCGTACAGCGTTACGTTGGTGCGAGGGGAATGTCTCGGCAGCGTGGAACCCATCGAAGACGCGCAAGTTATGGATCAACCCGATGACATGCACTGCTCAAGTTCCTGTACGCTTGGTGCTGTTTCGACTTCCGCTTCATCATCCGATGATATATTCGGTCCCTGCATACCCGACGACCTTACGCAGGGCCAGCGTTCCCAGCTTTTGGGCCTGTTGGAAGAATTCCGCTCTTCTTTCGATGTCGCTCAACCTTCTCTCGGCCGCACATCCACCGTTACGCATCGCATCGACACAGGCGCACAGCCACCGCTGCGGCAACGTCCATATCGCGTATCTCCCACAGAACGCCGTGTAATCAACGAGCAAGTCGACGACATGCTTCGCCGCGATGTTATTCGCCCCTCTAGCAGCCCCTGGGCATCTCCTGTCGTTCTCGTCACGAAGAAGGACGGTTCTGTGCGGTTCTGTGTGGACTACCGTCACCTCAACAAGATCACTCGTAAGGACGTGTATCCACTACCGCGGGTAGATGACGCGATTGACAGCCTGCAAGGAGCAGAATTCTTTTCATCCCTCGATTTGCGCTCAGGGTACTGGCAAGTACCTATGGCTGAGGACGCTCGACCAAAGACCGCTTTTGTCACCCCCGACGGCTTGTACGAGTTTAACGTTATGCCGTTTGGGCTGTGCGATGCGCCCGCCACCTTTGAGCGCATGATGGATACAGTTCTGCGTGACCTGAAATGACACACGTGCCTGTGCTACCTCGATGACGTCGTCGTTTTCGCTCCTGACTTCTCGACGCACCTTCAACGCCTTCGGCATGTTTTAACGCGTCTGAGAAACGCCAGTCTGCAACTGAACCTAAAGAAGTGCCAATTTGCAGCTCGGCAGCTGACAATACTCGGCTACGTCGTGTCCAAGGACGGAATTCTCCCTGATTCAACCAAGCTTCGGGCCGTGACCGAGTTCCCCAAGCCGACATCCGTGAAGGAACTGCGCAGTTTCGTAGGACTGTGTTCCTACTTTCGGCGCTTCATTCGAAACTTCGCGACTATCATATCGCCGCTGACGAAGCTTCTCGGAAGTAACGGGCCTCTCCATTCGTGGTCATCACAGTGCGACGACGCTTTCAGAACACTTCGTCGTTTGTTGACGTCGCCTCCCATACTCCGCCACTACGACCCTACGGCCCCTACAGAGGTACACACGGATGCCAGTGGTGTCGGCCTCGGCGCTGTCCTTGCGCAGCGCAAACCAGGGTTCCCGGAATATGTCGTGGCGTACGCGAGCCGTACGCTTACTAAAGCCGAGACTAATTACACAGTCACCGAGAAAGAATGTTTCGCAATCGTCTGGGCCCTTGCAAAGTTCCGACCTTATTTGTATGGTCGCTCATTTGATGTCATCACCGACCACCACACACTATGCTGGTTGTCGTCATTGAAAGATCCCTCAGGCCGTCTCGCCCGGTGGGCACTTCGCCTGCAAGACTATGACATCCGCGTGCTGTACCGCAATGGAAGGCAACATGCTGACGCCGACGCCCTGTCGCGCTCTCCCTTGCCTGACGACAATGCCAACAACTCAGTGTCTCACCTTGCCATTTCTTCGATTAGCATTCATGCTATTGCTACTGAACAGCGCAAGGATCAATGGATTGCCTCACTGATAGACTTGCTGACTGATCCATCCACTCCATCTACTCGCGCGTTACGTCGTCAAGCCCACCATTTCGCCGTTCGCGACGACCTCCTCCATCGACGCAATTACAACGGTGACGGCCGCCAGTGGCTACTAGTCATACCTCGCAGTCTGCGCTCTGACATATGCGAATTATTTCATTCTGATCCGCAGTGTGCGCACTGCGGGGTATCGAAGACTTACCACCGCATTCGCCAACGGTACTTTTGGCGCGGCATGTACCGCTACGTGCAGAAATTCGTTCGCTCCTGCATAGAATGTCAGCGCCGCAAAACTTCAACGCACCTGTCGCCGGTAGGTCTGCAACCTCTACCTTGCCCTGCCAGGCCGTTTGGGCGCGTTGGCATCGATTTGTATGGGCCACTTCCACTAACGTCGGCTGGTAACCGCTGGGCCATTGTTGCTGTGGACCACCTCACGCGATACGCCGAAACGGCTGCTCTTCCCGCGGCTACAGCGAGCGATGTGGCTTCCTTTCTGCTCCAACGATTCATTCTGCGACACGGCCCACCCCAGGAACTTCTCAGTGACCGAGGCCGTGTCTTCCTGTCTGAAGTCGTTCAAGCCATTCTCAAAGAGTGCAACGTTGTTCACCGCAAAACTGCTGCTTACCACCCGCAGACGAATGGCCTCACAGAACGCTTCAACCGTACGCTGGGCGACATGCTCTCCAAATACGTCGCCGCCGATCACACAAATTGGGATTCCATTCTACCCTTCGTCACCTACGCATATAATACCGCCCCTCAGAGCACTACTGGCTTTTCACCTTTCTTTTTATTATATGGAAGGCACCCGTCACACACCATCGACACGATACTTCCGTACAGGCCAGATCCGTCTGAGTGGGCACCTATTTCTGCTACAGCCAAGCTTGCTGAAGAATGTCGAGAGCTTGCAAAGACCTTTACTGCGCATGATCAAGAGCGGCAAAAAAGCATTCGCGCTGACGCCAGTACTACTGCACCCACATTCCTCCCTGGAGCGCTCGTCTGGCTCTCGATCCCTACTACCGCAACTGGCCTATCTTCAAAACTATTGCCTAAATACGAAGGCCCCTACCGTGTCGTCAAATGCAGTTCCCCAGTCAACTACTTAATTGAACCCATCGAACAATCTTCGGACATGCGTCGTCGAGGACGCGACATTGTTAACGTGGAGCGCCTCAAGGCCTACCATGACCCGCTCATTGTAACCAGCTCTTAGGTCGCCAGGCGGCTCCCTTTTCGTACCCGGGGTAGTTGTGGTAAAGCCTTTGAACAGTGGGTCATCCTCTTCAGCGCCTTCTAGTGGGTCGCCCTTTTTCTTAAGAAGAAGAGCAGCTCGTGCAGAGAGTCGATCCCCGCATTGACTGTCGCTGTCGTGAATCATCGCTGAGTGTCCGTCAATAAACCGCTTAACAATATATATTATATATATATATATATTAATATATATATATATATATTATATACAGGTGTTTTAACGGTCGAAAAAAGTTCAGGCGCAGCTTGGCAAAATGTGCTTTATCTGGCAGTCTGGCTAAGGCGAGCGGCGTGCGCGAGCTACTACTGCAGCCACTGATCATCATCATCTTTATATTATAGATATATATTACATACTATATATATATATATATAATATATATATATAGATTAGTAGAATATATATATATATATTATATATATATAATATAGTGTGGTAAAGCCTTTGAACAGTGGGTCGTCCTCTTCAACGCCTTCTAGTGGGTCGCCCTTTTCACAAGAAGAAGAGCAGCTTGCGCAAGAGTCATCCCCGCATTGACTGTCGCTGTCGTTAATCATCGCTGAGTGTCCGCCAATTAACCGCTTAACAATATATATATATATAGATATTATATAATATATATATTATATATATATATATATATATATTATATATATCCTTGTAACGGGGTTTATTTGCAGCGCAGGACGCAGAAGCGAAGCAGTCAGCAGCGTCCGGACAAGCGCGCAAGCACGAGCTTATGCTGATGGCGATGCCCCTGATGCGCCGAGAAATGCCACTGAAGCTCCTCTTCTTCACTACAATCGCCCTCCGCACAAAAAGACGCCATCCTGGCGGATAGGGAGAAGAAACGACTAATGGGTCGTAATATGGCTTGAGACGAGAGACGTGGACAGTGTCGCGGCCGCGGTAGCGTAGGTCTGTGGATGGGATGATGGGCTCCACGATATAGTTGACGAGTGACGTTTGCTCTACAACGCGGTATGGCCCGCTGTATTTGGAAGAAGTTTTGCGGAGCGGCCAGGCGCGGTAGCAGGTGCCCGAAGCCATACTAATGAACCAGGTGGAAATTTTGGAGCCGAACGGTCCCCAGTCAGGCGGGATTGCTGCTGCCACTGGTCCTCGGTAGAAAAAGAGCGGGCAAGCTGGCGGCATTCTTCAGCATGTCGGGCAGCTTCGGACAGAGTTGTACTTTCGGACTCATAAGGTTTATATGGAAGAATAGTGTCTACTGTATTTGAAGGTTCTCGTCCGTACAAAAGAAAGTATGGCGAAAACCCAGTAGTAGCTTGTACGGCAGTATTATACGCGCATGTGACGAACGGGAGAACTTGGTCCCAATTTGAATGATCAGAGGCGACGTACATCGACAGCATACTGCCAAGAGTACGGTTGAAGCGCTCCGTCATGCCATTTGTTTGAGGGTGGTACGCTGTACTTGTGCGGTGCACGATTCGGCATTCGTTGAGTAATGCCTTCAAGGCGTCAGAAAGGAAGGCACGGCCTCTGTCACTTAAGAGCTCGCGAGGGGCACCATGACGCAGAATGAAACGTTGCAACAGAAACGTTCCAACGTCAGGGCTGTGGCAATCGGCAGCGCGGCTGTTTCGGCATAGCGTGTCAGATGGTCTATCGCAACAATAATCCAGCGATTACCAGCTAGAGTTGATGGTAGTGGTCCGTAAATGTCAATGCCGACGCGATAAAAAGGTCGACTAGGAGAAGGAAGAGGTTGTGACGGGTAGACTTGCCCGGGAGGTAACTTTTGTCGTTGGCACTGAGCACACGAGCGAATGAACTTTCGCACGTAGTTATACATGCCACGCCAATAATATCTGAGTCGAAGCCTAGCGTATGTCTTGAAGAGGCCTGCGTGGGCGCACTGTGGGTACGCGTGAAAAGCTTCGCAGATGGCAGCTCGAAGATGGCGGGGTATCACAAGGAGACACTTGCGACCGTCAGAAAGGTAGTTGCGTCGACAAAGAAGATCATCCCTTAGGCAAAAGTTGCTAGCCTGGCGGCGGAGAGCGCGAGACGGTGAAGGAGTGAGAGGATCAGAAAGATGGCTTATGAGGCCACTGATCCAGGGATCCTTTCGTTGTTCCACCGTCATGTTGCGCAAGGCGGATGACGCAAGTGCAGGCTCGAGGGAAGAGAGGCAAACGCCTTCATCCGATATGGGTGAGCGAGAAAGGGCGTCGGCGTCCGTGTGCTTACGATCAGATCTGTAAATAACGCGGATGTCGTATTCCTGAAGTTTGAGCGCCCAGTGAGCAAGTCGTCCGGAAGGGTCTTTAAGTGTGGATAGCCAACAAAGGGCGTGGTGGTCAGTGACGACGTCGAATGCATGACCATACAGGTAGGGGCGAAATTTTCCAAGGGCCCAAATAATAGCTAAACACTCTTTCTCGGTCACGGAGTAGTTAGCCTCGGCTTTCGTCAAAGTACGGCTTGCGTAGGCGATGACATATTCATCAAACCCTGCCTTTCGTTGCGCGAGCACAGCGCCAAGTCCAACACCGCTGGCATCAGTATGAACCTCCGTGGGAGCGGCAGGATCGTAGTGGCGGAGGATGGGTGGTGAAGTCAGCAGGTGGCGTAATTTGGTGAATGCATCGTCGCATGCTGGTGACCAGGTGGAAAGGTCCTTGTCGCCGCTTAGGAGGTCCGTAAGGGGCGCACATACAGAAGCAAAATTTCTAATAAAGCGTCGGAAGTATGATGACAAGCCAACAAAACTTCTAAGTTCCTTCAAGTTATTTGGCTTCGGAAAATCGGCGACTGCTCGAAGCTTGGCGGGGTCAGGAAGTATGCCATCCCACGATACGACGTGGCGAAGAATGGTGAGCTGCCGGGCACCAAAACGACACTTCTTGAGGTTGAGTTGAAGGCCGGCGTCGGTGAGACGTATGAGGACGTGCTCGAGACGATTTAAATGGGTGTCGAAATCGGTGGAAAAGACAACTACGTCATCGAGGTAGCATAAACATGTGTTCTACTTGAGGCCTCGTAAAATAGTGTCCATCATTCTTTCAAAAGTGGCTGGAGCGTTACAAAGGCCGAAAGGCATAACGGTAAACTCGTATAACCCATCAGGTGTGACAAAGGCTGTTTTCGGTCGGTCAGATGCTTCCATAGGAACTTACCAGTATCCAGACCGTAAATCCAGCGAAGAGAAATATTCTGCTCCCTGCAAACAGTCAAGGGCGTCGTCTATTCGAGGTAACGGGTAAACGTCCTTGCGGGTGATCTTGTTTAAACGTCGATAGTCCACACAGAACCGAATGGAGCCGTCCTTCTTCTTAACAAGAACTACCGGTGACGCCCAGGGACTGTTAGAAGGCTGTACAATACCCCGCTGGAGCATGTCAGCAACCTGGTCGTCAATAACACGGCGCTCCGACGCTGAGACTCGGTAGGGGCGCTGCCGTAGAGGCGTATGGCTTCCTGTGTCAATCTTGTGAGATATGTTCGATGTGCGAGTGAGGCCAGAAGCGTGGCTGTCAAAAGAAGTACGAAACTTTTGCAGCAGGTTCACTAACTGGCTTCGTTCTGACGAAGACGTTGCGACATCGATGGAGCGGTGGAAAGCGTCAAGGAGTGACTGGTCAACAACAGAGTCAGAAATGAGTGCGCTGAGGTCCGTAGAAAGTAAACTAGATGGAGCGTCAAAAATGTGACGGGCGTCGATCGGATGCACGTGACCGAGACATTCACCATAGAATAAAGGTAAAGGCCCTTCTAGCGTATTGTACACGAGCATCTTCGTGACGCCATGGTGGAGAGTAAGGAGAGCAATGGGCAGTGGAGAACATTTCCGTTGAATGAACAGGGCAAAGGGCGTAAATAAAACATCACCGTCGGAAATAGCGTCACACGACACAGTCACCAGCAGAGAAGAGCGCGGTGGTACGGTGGTGTCGTCGGAAACAAACAGTTTATAACACGGCAGGGAGGCTTCGACAGCGTCAACATCAGGAAGTGCAGATAGCTCAAGTTCAGCGCGACAGCAGTCAATGACGGCATTATTATTCGCAAGGAAGTCCCAGCCGAGTATAATGTCATGGGAACACGAGGGCAGCACTACGAATTCGACAATATACACAATCCCTTCGATGACGACTCGTGTGGTGCAGGCTGCGAGAGGTGTTACACTTTCTGCGTTAGCCGTTCTAAGAGAGAGGCCGGATAATGGCGTCAGAACTTTGCGGAGTTTGCGGCACAGGTTCATGGACAGGACGGATAGAGCGGCTCCGGTGTCAACAAGCGCCATGACGACGATACCATCGACTGACACTTCAATGACGTTAGCTGGACAGGGTCGAGGACTTGTGCATGGCGACGGGGACGCAGTTCGTGCCTCGGGAACTGCGGCCGTTAGTTTTCCTGGTCGGTGGGTCCGGAACGGCGACGCATAGGGGAAAGCGAACGTCGACGTGGAGATGGGGAGCGGCGGGTCGGGCCGTGTGGACGATCAGAAGGAAAGGAAGAGGAAGGAGGGCTTGAAGGCGTAGACGAAAACTGAGGGTCGAAAGAGGGCATTCGTCGAATGTTCTGGGCAGCCTGGCGACGACGACAATAACGTGCCACGTGGCCAACACCACCACAAGAAAAACATATGGGACGGTTGTCGTAGGTCCGCCATTGGTCGGAGTAGACTCCGACTTGCAGCTTGGGGGCAGAAAACTGCGGCCGAGGTGGTATCGGCATAGGCGGTGGTGAATAGGTCGGCGGTGAGTAGGTCGGCGGTGAATAGGTCGGCGGCGAAAAGGGCGGCGGCGAATACATAGGCGCTCACTGGAACGCAGGCTGTCGAGGTCGAGCAACGGCTTCGGCGTACGGGAGAGGTGCGGCGACTGTGGGAGGTTCACGTGCGGGAGGAAGAACTTGTGCGACCTGGTCTTGAATGAAGTCGCGGAGTGTAGACGGCGATCTGCGTGGTTGATCGCGTACACAGGACATCAAAGAGAGCTGACGAGCGACCTCAGCGCGGATGAACTTTTGGATCTTGGAGAGAAGAGGGGCATGGTCTTCTCCTATGCCAAGGGTGGAAAGGCTGGACGAAGAGTCGTCGAGCACCGAGGGACGTCGGGTGGAAAGACGTTGCCTGCGCAACTCGTCAAAACTCTGGCGTAACTCGGTCAGTTCTAGGACAGTGCGAGGACTCTTTGAAAGCAACATTTGGAAAGCGTCGTCCTCAACGCCCTTCATGATATGCTTGATCTTAAGCTCTTCGGACATTGACTCGTTCACTCGCTTGCAAAGGTCCAGAACGTCCTCAATATAGCTTGTGAAATTCTCACCAAGCTGCTGGGACTGAGTATGTAAGCGTTGTTCGGCACGGCGTTTGCGTACCTCAGGCCGCCCGAAAACTTGTATGAGGCTCGTTTTGAAGACCGACCATGTAGGGAGTTCCGCTTCGTGGTTTATAAACCACAGCTTGGCCACGTCCGACAGGTAGAAAGAGACGTAGGCCAACTTGGCGGTGTCACCCCATTTGTTGTGAGTACTCACTCACTCGTACATTGAAATCCAGTCGTCAACGTCCTTGTCTTCTGTGCCTGAGAAGACAGGGGGATCTCGCAGACGCAGAGAACCAGCGCAGAGAACAGTAGGCGGTGCCGGTGGAGGAGTTGGAGCGGCGCCTGCGTCGGTAGGCATAATGGATGGTAAAATGCGATTCCGAAGCTCCAGGGTGATCGAAACCCAGCAGAATCCACCACTTGTAACGGGGTTTATTTGCAGCGCAGGACGCAGAAAGCGAAGCAGTCAGCAGCGTCCGGCCAAGCGCAGCAAGCACGAGCTTATGCTGATGGCGATGCCCCTGATGCGCCGAGAAATGCCGCTGAAGCTCCTCTTCTTCACTACAATATATATATATATATATATATATATATATATATATATATATATATATATATATATATATATATATATATATATATATATATATATATACACAGGTGTTGTACGTCGAAAAAAGTTCAGGAGCAGCTTGGCAAAATGTGCTTTATCAGGCAAGTCTGGCTAATGGCGAGCGGCGTGCGCGAGCTACTACTTCAGCCACTGATCATCATCGTCTTCTTCATTACCAGGAGAGCGTCCGTTAATCAGATTCATTGCAATATATATATATATATATATATATATACCCTCCGGTGCTCATGACGCATCGATATTGAAAATTACCTGTTCACACTTTTACAGCTTGCGCAAGCTTGGTACAGTTTTTTGGTGCGTGCTCTCTTGCGCTGTCACTCTAGGAAGCTTGAATTGGAAGCGTTGAATTCTTGATTTCAAGAAACAAATGTGTGAAAATGTATTCAAATGTATGAAAATACACTGGGTAGTCTCTTTGTTGCCCTTATGTACTCGCACACGGTGTTTCCTTGACAACCGCCGCAAATGTCGCACATGCGTTTCCAACGCCACGCGCGTTCATGTAGACATTCTTATCGACTCTGCTATCACGCGCTCCGCACTGTCTTCATGCCACTGCCACCGCAAGCGAGCTCGGAGCAAACTCGGCTGCCACCCTGCATTGCACCCCAGAAATGTGAGTGGTAAAGGGGGAGCTGCAGGTTGAAAGGTGCTTCACTTCCACTGGTTACAAGTGTCTCTACCCTTCAAAAGCAGACACAGAGACTTGCACCTTACTTCAACAATTATACAAGCTAGGTAACTTTTAATAAATAAATATATAACTGTTGCTATTGAGAGAGAGTTTCATTTTGTTTTTGCTCTCAGCTAGTGATGGTGATAGTGAAGTGTAGTTTTTTGTCACACTTTTATATCGCGTCTTTGTTTTCTTGTTCTGGCAACGTAATAAATTTAAGAAGGGTGGTGCCTGCTACTAATTTGTCTTGACAAGTGTCATTCAAAAATAAGAGCACCTGTACAGCGGGGTTTGAATCAGGGTGGCTTTCATCTCATGGTTTGCTTCATGGACAGTTCTCCACAGTGGGTGTGGGTCATACATATAGGCCATCATCATCACAGCGGTGGCAACGTGGAAATTATGGCCGCCGTAAGAATGCCCGATGAAGAAGTTTCTTCTGGCCTGGTATTCAAATAGTGAAACCAGGCAGTCCCCTGCCCAGTCGTCTGGTGCTCGACAGAGACGAGGTGACGGTAGGGCGCAGTAAGCACTGTATCATCTGTGTGCTTTCGCCCTCAGTGTCCAGGTGCCACGCAGTCTTCACACGCCACGCGTCGGGTCTGTGGCGAGTCGAGGACAATTCGAGCCAGCACGGGGCGTTCGTGAACGGCCTGAGAGTCGAGAAGCCGCATCTGCTGCGCCAGGGAGATCACTTGGTCCACCCGGGGACAACAGGCGCCGTGTTTAGATTCCTCGCAGAAGACATCTGGAATCGAGGTGGCGATGCTCATCAGCGGGCCCCCAGACGCTGTCATCTACGCGTCTCCGGCGTTCCTCGTGCTGATCGGCAGCGTCGCCAACCAGCTCCCAAGAGCTCTCGACGGAGGCACAGAAGTCGAGCAAGAAGGGGTGGCAGCGCCCGCAGCTGGCGAAGATGGGTTAGTGGAGCCGGGTGTATCACCCAACAGCTTCGCAGCGGCGGGCCGATATGACGCCTCCTCGAACCACAGCAAGAACATCGTGCTGTCCGCCGGCGACCGCGTCTCCCGCACGGTGAAGAGCATCACGAAAAGCGAGCTGTTCGAGGAGGCCGTCGTGCTGCAGTGCGGTCACACGTTCTGCTCCGCTTGCATTAACACCTTGAGGAAATTCAGCTGCCTGCGTCCTTTGTGTGCTGCCCCAATCAGGTCGGTCACACGGTCCTCCACCGTGGACAACATTACCGACAAACTGGTTGCCTTAGACCCAGAGCTTAAAGCGATATCGACAGGCTTCGGCACACTTGAGATTGGCAGCTTCAGACGGTGACTATTCGAAGAAATAATACAAAAAAAAATCCCCCAGAGCTTTTTTGTTGTTGTTGTTGTGTGCAATTCAGTTGCGCTGCGAACGCTTTATCCCTTGTTTAGAAAAAGTTTATTTACAGCATGTACAGAACACAAAGCTTCATACCATTCCAGTAACAGGGCACATACACTTCGGCCCTGTGTGTTATTCGTTAGTGTTCTCATGGCTTCCACTCCTCTGTATTTGCATTCGCACCTATAGATTTGTCGTGACGTTATTGATTTTGACGGTGACTGCTACAGTACGCACATTTTTCTTTATCGGTGTGAATGTATTACATTGTGTGGTCTAAGAAACCCGGAAAGGCATCGCATGGCAATCAGGATTTTTTAATCAGGCATCGCATTTCAGGATATTTTATTGGGCCACTGTGGGGAAATTGTGGTAGCAAAATGAATGACAAATATTCGTGTAACCAAGATGACACGGCGTTCAAGCAGTAAATTAAAAAAAATAACTTTGAACCTTCGTTTATTTCTTTACAATGAATATATACTTACGATATTAGCAGTATAGTTCTCAAAAAATAACTTAACAGCCGATACTTTTCGTTTTACTATATTGTGTGATTTAGGGTAATTATCTATTTCTACAACACTATTTTCAACTTGGTCGACAGTGCACAATCTGTGATACGTTTCACCTCAATAAGCTCATGCGTGGTGCTTAGATATCCCAGGAGAAAACAATACATTGATATTCACAAGAAAATGTTTATCCCCCATGGGGGATAAACAATCCACCATGAGAGATTGCCAGTATTCTGTAAATAAAAAAATGAATTTGTGAAAGCATGCAGTGACCTATGCTTACATGAACACTTTGTCCCATGCCGCTTCTCCTGTTCTAGAGAACAAGCGGTGTTACCTGTAGAGACACTTATTGTCCTTCTGTAGTGAACGAACTAGCTCAGCAACATGTCATGTTGAATGGTTTCTCCTCGGCGCGCTCCACATGCACGAGGGCACTGGCAGTTGTGTAATCTGTGTCGCGTGTGTGAATTGCGGCCTGTTCGACCATCGGTACATATAAACTCGGTCCGCAGTTCTATGCTACGTATATGCAGGCTCTGTGGGTGCGGTAGTTATTAGTTCTTATTATGGTTGTTTGAAACTCTAAAGTGACAGTATATACAGTAGCATGTGCAGTGTACAGCATGTGCAACTCCACATGCTACGCAAAAGCTTCGTAAGCGCTTTCACTTCTTTATCTGAAAGCTTGCTTCTCATGAGACTGTTGACACGAAGTTGTTCAGCCTACATTTCCTATATGCTATAAACGAAGGGCCTCCATGGGAGTTGAGTCAGACGAGCGCCGAAAAAGCGGCAAAGTCCCAACAGTGACAACAACCGCAACACAAATAAAGTTCACCTCAACTTGACCTCATCTGAAGACTTCAAGAACCCCTGAATAATTTGCTTTGGGCAGTGTTGTTTTTTTTATTTTGGTTGCTTCTCAGAAAGCATACATGTCGCGACGTCATGACGCTGGAAGTGGTCACGTGAGAGGAAGCAACTTCTGCGTTTTGGCACTCGCCTTGCTACGCTTGTATGCCCATTGTCCACTTCTGATTTGGTAGCGATAAACGTATAACGCTGGTATAGAGCTAGCCGCCTGATTGTCAATAGCAGCCCCGCCACGTTGGTCTAGTGGCTAAGGTATACTCGGCTACTGACCCGCAGGTCGCGGGATCAAATCCCGGCTGTGGCGGCTGCATTTCCGATGGAGGCGGAAATGTTGTAGGCCCGTGTACTCAGATTTGGGTGCACGTTAAGAACCCCACCAGGTGGTCGAAATTTCCGGAGCCCTCCACTACGGCGTCTCTCCATATTCATGTAGTGGTTTTGGGACGTTAAACCCCACAAATCAATGAAATAAATCAATCAATTCGCAATATCACCGGCAATTTCAGTACGCAGTTAGTCTTCCTCGCCACACAACAGTTTTTCTGCGTGGTCACACCACGTTGCACACGCTTTACCCGGGTGGCAAAACTGAAATTTGTCCCAGCAGGGCTACGTAGTAAAATAATAGGCCTGTTTCGTTGCGTGAAAGTCTTTATTCTAGGGTTTTCAGATGAAAGGTCCTAAAACGATGAAGGGGGCAATTTTAAACCTGAAAATGCACACTTGTTTCTTATTGCAATGAAAATACCCTATAGGGTATACTTCCTGATGCTTATTGTTGAACGGCGCCTAAGTGACGTGAATTATGAGGTCATCCCTGACAGTTCCTCGCGAGCTCAAAAATCTGAAATCGTACACGTTGTGCGGATGAAGCCATATTGCAGTGAGCCAGTTGCGTAATATACGTCAACTACATACACCGCGTAATCTGTAGCCGAGCATCGGGTCGATGCTCTTCCTGGAGGGAGGCAAATGCCGCATTCAACCTGCAGAGGAGAGCTTGCGCAGCCAGAGAGGAAGACGAAGCTCTTGCCCGGTCCTCTTTACGAGCGCCTTTCATTTTAATTAACGTGAGCTCTTCTATATCGGACTCCTGCTGTGTCTGCGTCGTGACAATATGCATTACATGTGCACTGCGAGTCCCGTCACTGTTCTGTAGGAATTCAAAGCGGTGCTTTGTGCAATCAATTATCCTGGGTCATGACACTGTAGTGGAGGCTGTCTTGAAGTAAAAGACGGAAGCGTTTCCACCGAAAGCCTGGACATGCCCATATTAGGTAGTGCGCATCTGTCTCCATCACTTAAACGTGACGGTAAAGACATGCGTATACTCCCTCTATTACTCCGTTTCAGTAAAGGAGGCACACGTGCACCACATAATACGAAAATGTCGTGGCGTGTCCGTGCAACCGACTCGGAAGCAAATGTGAACACTTCCACGTCTTTAACTTAGAGCAGTTTAAAAAAGCGATTGAAAATTTCGAGAACGCTATGTCTGCCATCATTTGCCCTGCCTGTATTCTTGTTCTCAAGTGTGCATCGTATCACGCACACGCTAAATCAGTGGACTCTCTCGTACGACGGTCGAGTATCTCGGGGGCTGCTCTCCAAAGCGAGGTGACTCGGGGTTGAACTCTATGTGCCGGAAGCAGTGGTTGACTGGTCTGGCAGCATCTCTGGCACCGCCGCCGCGCTGGTATCGGCAGGCGTCGTGCAGCTCTGCTGCCAGACTGTTGGTGCTGGCGTATTTGCGCGGCGGCGCGCCACTGAGGTGGTACGGCTTCTGCGACGTCGGCGACTTGTACGGGTCCTGGTGCAGACTGCCGCAGCTGATGGAGCTTACGCGAGTGTAACCCGAGCAGTCGTCGTCCACCATCACCTCCTTGGGCTCGAAGGCAGGGTTCACGTATGCGGCGGAGTACCGGGATCCGTAGGTCGGCCGGTGATCCCGCGCGATGTTCCGCTGGCTCTCCTTTTTGCTGCAACGAGAGATTTACATGACACCCGATTTCAGCGTACGTGTCTTTTGTATCGGTTAAGTGCAATACTTTTTTTCATATAATTCGAGCTCCCGGGCTTTGGCAGGGGGTGCAAAAGTCGCACTTGCCCCCTCAAGCAATACCAGCACTTGCTCCTCACGCACGCCCAAGATGGCACATAAGTCGGATACATAGGCTTCGGCACGGGCCGGAGCGGGGGGGAGGGGGTGGGGGAGTTGCTCCATTGAGTTACAAGTGCTTGCCTCCCAACAAGATGGCTCATAAATTGGGAACATGTGCGTCGGCCGCGGAGAGCAAGAAGGTCACTTGCCACCCCCAACCCATACTAGCCGTTGCCCCCAAAACCTCCTTGGTTGCCCCCCCCCCCCCCAACCCAAGCAACATCATCTCTAGCATGTTGCCACTCATGCGAAAAGCGCCCATATCTTGGGGTGTCGCCAACCATCTAAACACACGTATCACTGAAGAACCGTGAGAAATTGGCGACGAGTCACGGAAGACGCGATTACAGATGACATCATCAAAAGGTACAAGTAGGCGCTCAACCACGTATACACACGCATAGCACTGCATAAACTACCCTATATAGACCTTTTTTTACTGAGAGGAGGATTCATTCTTTCTGGGCTGTTGCACAAGAGTATACAAAAGCCGATGTCACAGCCTCGGCGGTACATTTTTTTTTTTTTTTTGCGGGAGCGGTCAGGCACATTAACAAGATCCCGGATAGAACTATGGCAACGCCCAGGGAGCCTTGAGTGAAAAGGTCTATATGGGCGTAACGCTCGCGGTTCAGTGCCTTATACCAACCATCCGGTATATGTATATCGCCACAGAATCTAACGCCACCTTTTAGTGCTGGTGGAGCTATTCCCGATCAATATAAATGAAGAATAAATGTCGCCAGAATAGGTGTAAACTTACGCATATCGCCCTAAAGGCTACCGATCTTTTAACCAGCGAGTCCCTGTTTTCATATGGCACGCTGTCATATGGAGAACATGTGCTTCGATAAATCATAGCATGTTTAGTTCCTGAAAAGGGTTTCAGGTGAAACATTAACTTTCATGGGCTGTTTGGGGAAGAAAAACGGGACCGAACCAGAATCGTTTGGGTCCGAGCGGGGATCGAATCCGAGTGATTTGCGTGGCAAGCGGGACGTTCTACCACAGGGCCACGTGTCTGCTTGTGAATACATTGAAAATAATTTCCTCTCCTCGAAAGTTGAGTGAAGGTACGCGTTCTGTATACATGCTTCACAGTTCAACATGAAATATTCCAGTTATTTTCAGCGCCCGTTTCCAGCAAGCGTCGGAACATGTGACTATCATAATGGCTTCGTGGTTTAAAGCCGGTCACTCAGTATTAAAGGTACACACGCTACTGCACCTATTTCCCTTAAGGCCACGCATATAGTGGGTGCGTGGTAAAGTTCGAAACGGTTTCATGCGCTAAGTGTTCGAAGTACTGGGAACAGGACATCACTATCGCTTTCAACTCCTAAAGGCGAAGCTTTTATAATGACCCGCAATTTTTTTGTGCTGTTTGGAAGGAACGCGCCCATTTCCGTGCTTCAACGAGATTCCGAATGTGCGCACCAGCATATTACTCATTGATAAGTTGTCTTTAATAAGATTCTACAGTTGGCACACGCGTATATCCCCCACTGAAACGTTCCGTATGCGATGTCGAATAATTCCGTATGTTTCCGTAAGAATACATATGTTTCCTATATATTTTCCATATATTTCCGTAAGAATACATGTTTCCCATATATTTTTCATATATTTCCATAATATTCTTACGGATACATACGGAATTATTGGACATCGCATATGGATCGTTTCAGTGGGAATGCGATCAACTACGTTGTCAGCCCGGTTTTCGTTAAGGGATAGCCGTCATGTTTCGTTCTTGCCCTACTGGCTACTTTTGTGTTGTGTGTGCGGCTTCTCGACTTGCGTCACTATAAAAAGCCAGCAATATCAAGTAACGCTCAGTTGTTAGTTCAGCGATGGTCTTCTTGCATTCGACTTCGCAAGGGGCGCACCAACTCGCCCGCGCGCAAGCGCTGCCAAGCCTCATTAGTGTTACATTCGAAGGCCGACCTGCGTCCATGTTCGGGGTCCTCCTGACCGGGCAGCGACTTGAGGATGCGGCACACGGCCGCCGGCAGCAGGAGCAGGAGCGCGCCGAACGCGACGAGCGACACTCCCGCGATGAAGGCGTAGAAGGCGCACACGGTGCCGGCAACGAGGAAGAGCAGGCCCGGCACCACCAGACCCAGCACCGCCTGCCGACGCACCGGGTCCGCCGCCACCGTCGAAGCGCGGGCCGCGACGTCGTCGACCGGGGACGACGTCTAGAGGTGAGGGGCCGTCACGCTCCGACGACCTCCCTTAGAGGGCGTCCCTCCCGCTCCAGGTTCCTGCGGAAGACCGGGGGACGTCAGAGAAACCACCCTGTCGGTCTCGCTAAGTGAGAGCAGACTCGGTGACTGACGCAGCGAGCCAGCATCTGACTCGCGCTGATAGCACTCAAGTACGTACACGGTAAGCTTCACACGCTAACTTTTCGCACAGTTAATGTCCGACAGTTGCAATGGCTACAACATAAGAATAAAAAATATTGTAGGGAACTATGCGAACGACGCAGACGAATGGCCTCACAGAACGATTTAATCGCACTCTCGGTGATATGTTGTCGTCATGCGATGAACCATGTTGCACTGAGCGAGCAACGCTTGAATGGCGTCAGACAAGAAAACACGCCCCCGTTTCATGCTGCTTCGTTCGCATAGTTCCCTACAATATAAATATAAATATAAACAGATAGCTGTTGCTTTCAAGCCGTCTTATGCGAATGAGTAATGAACCTGCTGGCTTCGTTGCTCGGCATTTGTGTATGTACATTTCTAGGTGTTCGCATTAAGCGATAGTTCGAATAAAGCGGGCTTTCCCGCGTTCAGCACTCGCTTTGTCGCACCTATGCCGGCGCAGATGCGCCACTCGGACAGCGAACCGCAACCTCCACGCTCGCACGCGAGTCAGTCAACAACCTACCACCACCCCCTGTTCTGCGCCACGCCCTCTTCTCCGCGTGCACAAGCGCACGGCCATCCGTCGGGATGATCGGAGCGTGGCGCGATAACAGGCCCTCTCGGCGCGGCTTTGTCGGTGCGGCCGTCGACCTGCCACCGCGGCTGCCGACAAATCCCGGACTATGCACTTCATTTGAATGTGTATGTGACAGAGAGAGAGAGAGCGTGCGTCCAGGGGGGCAGCATTGCCGCTCGCTTGTGTTCCAAACGAAAGGATACGTGTGGTTCACAAGTGCACTATGGTGGCTGGTCGTCGCGCCTGGTCGTCGTTGTTGCGCGATTCGGCTACCCAGAGCTCGAGCGTCGTCTTTTGTGTACGGTGCCAAGCGATCCGAGTTGTGCGTGGTTCGTTTCTTTGTAGGTGTACAATTGTATACACGCGCCTTTGTGCCGTCTGAACGTTGACGAAATAAAGCCGAAGGTCGAGTGCTTCGGCCGCTGCTGGACCCTTTATTTAACGGCCGGCACGAGCGTGCTCTACCTACATACAAAAAAAAAGCTCTAGTGTAGGCGTATTGGAACTTGAATCACAAAGCTTTCATTTGATAAATGTATTCTGTAATATTCAAGGAGGTCAGGCTGTATATGTACAGCAGTATATAGCGCTATAGAACACTACATATACGGTGCTGCAGTTATTTTATTACCAGAAATGCACCGCACCTCTCTTCCTGTGCTTTATACCATGCAAACTTTGCTGTAGGTATGTCCAGCACCGCGATTGGCTCGTATGTTTGCTCTTACGAACAATTACAGTGAAAGGTGCTATGAGAATACTGGCTCGGATCGCATCTGAGTTAAGCTTCTCCATTCTCGAGGTCACGTGTTCGATCTCAGTCCGCGGAGACCGAAATTAGACCGGCATTGAATTCGAACACACCCGTGTGTACAAATTTAAGGACATGGTATCGCAGGGGGTCATAGTTTTTGCGAAGTGTATACCAATCGTGGACTAGTGATATTCGAGTAAATTTTAGGGGCGAAGCTCCTAAAGGCGTGGGTGTGTCCATCCCTTGTATGTATATGTAAGTGACCGCCTGTAGTTCCACCTTTACCAACTGGCCACTATTTCGTCCTTATAAACATCCCACGCCCCATCCACCACTTCACCGACCATAAAGCCGTACGTTATAATGAAGCGGGAACGGAAGCGACGTGTAGGTATGCGACTTACGAATAATAAAATTTCTTGTATAAATATATGCTGTGTTTGTCACGTCATATGATGTAGTGGGCGATATTCGAGGATGGTTTATGGTTTAGCGATAAAACCCTCCAGCGCTTCACCCCACTCATCATCATTCACTCCGTGGATATGCTGTTTTTTTTTGTCTTGCGCGTGGTAGTCTGGTCACGCGGGTATTCCAGTTAAACAATAATCTCCGTTATACATCAGCTCACACATGAGACGAAAACATCAACGTTTAATTAGGTTTGGTATTAAAAGTACTTCGAGATAGTAAGAACTGACATGTTCAGAAGAAGAACATGGCACCTGAATGAAGTTTTCATCATGGTCATCATCATGGCGCCGCAGTTGTCGCTTCATCTGCATCGGCCGTGCAGTATATTCTTCCTTTAGTATACATTAACAGAAGAGGGATGTTCACATTTATGGCTAGCTTTAAAATTGGCTGTGCAGGCGCCTGCTTTCACGGTAAACTTTATCAAGTACTCGCCATCTACTTGTCCAGTACGGTGCTGTGTAGTCGAAGGTCGGGGTATCGAATACCGTCCACGGCGGTCGCATTTCAATGGATCCAAAATGCTGTGGAGGCCCATGTGCTCTGATTTATGGGGGGCGTTAATGTATAGCCCAGGTGGGTGAAGTTCGCGGAGTCCTTCAATATAGCGCATCTCATTATGATATTGTGGTTTTGGAACGTAAAATTCCAGCAATCCCCCGCAGGGGCGCCTGCGCAAGTAGGCGTTTGGTGTGTAGCGACACCACGGACCCGAGCTAACGGGGGAGTTTCTACTCCCTCCCACGCCTAGCCGTGCGTGGCTTTGCCGTGTCCGGGGAAAAGGGGATCCTGGGGGTTGAGCCAAAGCTGGGTGATTGGACCTTGAAGGCCCCCCGGCAGAGGCAACACACCTCTTTGGCCCCGGCTTCACGTAGACGGCACCCCTGGGCTGACCCACCCAGAGGAAATCGGCAGTCGCCTTTTCCTATCTCTCTCTTCCTACATCTTAGTCTTTTCTCGTCTTTAAATCTGTCCTGTCTTCTTCTCTCTTCCATTTACTTCCGATTTTTCCTGGCGGCAAGGGTTAACCTTGTGTAATTACTCAACCTTGAGTAGTTATATTTGGTTATAGTGGCAATGTACGGCTGGCGTCTGCAGCCTTATGCTATTAAGTGCTTCAGCGTCCCCTGGTTGGACTCCATGGTGGGTGGTCGCCATTGCTGCCGAAAAAAAGTACACTACTATGGGAACACCTGCATTTCCCCGTCTCCTAGATCGTCCTCCCCCTAAGAGGGGACGCACCGATGACATCTCAATTTTCAGCCAACCCAGACAATGCTTTCCCAAATTCCATGTTGTGCACAGCAAAAACCCAAGAAAACAAGCCAGAGCCATATCACCATTTCTTGTTGCTAAATCTCTGACCGAGCTCTTTGGCCCAGGATACAAGGTTACAAAGATGGCTAGCGGAGACCTTCTCCTTGAGCTGCCTGAAAAACACCACTATGAAAAACTTGGCAGTCTCGTAGCATTTGGTAATATCCCAGTATCTGTTTCACATCATAGATCGATGAACACCTCACGCGGAGTTGTTTCAGAAGCAGACCTTCTTGAAATGTCTGAACAGGAACTGCTTGAAGGGTGGAAAGAGCAAAATGTCACGGATGTGAAACGAATCGTCATCAGACGCGACAACAAAGAAATACCTACCAAACATATCATACTCACTTTTGCATCTAGCACACTGCCTTCATCTATAGACACAGGCTACATCAAACTCTCTGTCCGTCCCTACATTCCAAATCCAAGACGATGTTATAAATGTCAACGATTTGGTCATGGCTCGCAGAACTGCCGGGGTCAGGAAACTTGTGCAAGATGTGGTAGCCACGGCCACCCATCTGATAACTGTGTTACTACGCCTCACTGCGTGAATTGTGACGGGGAACACGCCGCGTATTCGCGTTCGTGTCCTAACTGGAAGAAAGAAAAGGAAATAATCACTCTTAAAGTCAAAGAAAACATTACATTCAAGGAAGCAAGACGAAGAGTGTCGCCATTTTACGGCGCAACAAATGCTGATGCGGCGCGTCAGGGGGCAACGCCGCACCAGCCCTTGCCACCCCTTCGGCCCGCGCAGAGCGAGCCGTCGGCTGTGGCACCTGCCCCCAAGGCGGCTGTAGCCCAGGCTACACCGCCTACTCCCAAACAGAGACCGGAGACTCCAGAGTCCTCGGGTCTCAAGGCCTCCCCTCACCAGGCGAGGCCCAAAATCCAAACTAACAGCCCGCACGTGCGGGCATCCAGTGCCTCCGAGGAGGCAATGGATACGTCGGCACCCTTGGTGCCGAAACAGCGGCGTGGCTCCTTGGAGCGCGCCAAGAAAACAAAAAAGCAAATAACAGGGCCTGATGACGGCCCTGTTAAGTGAACTCAAACTCCCCGTCTAAACAGCCACTCGCTTTTCGTACACACAGCATTATTTTACATTCACCATGAACACTCAAATTATACAATGGAACGTCAGGGGCCTCCTCAGAAACCTTGACGACATCCAAGAACTCCTACACGAACACTCACCAAAAGTGCTGTGTGTACAAGAAACACACCTAAATTCAAAACACACAAATTTTCTTCGTAAATACGTTATTTTTCGAAAGGACCGAGATGATGCCATGACATCATCCGGAGGTGTTGCCATCATAGTAAATCAAGGAATTGCATGCGCACACTTACAACTCCAAACATCCCTTGAGGCAGTGGCTGTTCGAGCGGTTCTTTTCAATAAACTGATCACAATCTGCAGTATTTACATTCCTCCTAGCTATCAGCTGCAAAAACGTGATTTATACTCTTTAATTGATGAACTTCCGGAGCCCTATGTTCTCCTTGGAGACTTCAATGCGCATAGCAGGCTATGGGGTGATTCTCGGTATGACGCGCGAGGTCGACTGATCGAACAGTTCCTTCTCTCGTCGAGCGCGTGTCTGCTGAATCGAAAAGAACCAACCTATTATAACCTCGCTAATAACACCTACTCCTCCATAGACCTGAGCATAGTATCTCCATCTCTTGTGCCTCTACTCCAGTGGAAAGTTGTCAGTAATCTGTGCGGAAGTGACCACTTCCCCGTAGTTTTGAGCACAACGACAGTAACTGAGTGTCCACCACGTGTTCCCAAGTGGCTCATAAACAGAGCCGACTGGGAACAGTTTCATACTATCGCTTGTCTAGGTTGGAATGACATCTGTACTTTGAACATTGATGTTGCTGTGAAATACTTCACAGCGTTTTTGATTGATGCTGCAACAAAATGCATCCCACAAACAAATGGACACCCTGGAAAACGATGTGTGCCATGGTGGAACTCTGAATGCCGAAACGCGCGCAAACAGCAAAACAGAGCTTGGAGGCTGCTTCGGAACTCACCGACAGCCGAAAATCTTGAAACCTTCAAGAAAATAAAGTCTCAAGGCAGGAGAACGCGTCGGCAGGCCAGAAGAGAAAGCTGGCAGAAGTTTTTGTCAGGGATCAATTCTTACACACAAGAGGCCAAAGTCTGGAACATGGTCGGTAGGATAGCAGGGAAACAAGTACACACACTTCCACTCGTAAACACTCAAGGTGATACCTTGGAAGATCAGGCAAACTTCCTCGGGGCACATTTTGAACGGGTATCCAGCTCGTCCCACTATACTGACACTTTCCAAAAATACAGAACAAGAATAGAAAAGCAGAAACTCGAACACAAATGCACTAGATACGAGGCATATAATCAAGCGTTCAGTCTAGCTGAGCTGCGAATGTCTCTAAACTCCTGCAGTACTTCTGCCCCAGGTTCTGACCGTGTCGTATATGAAATGTTAAAAAACCTACCGATCGAAACACGAAAAACCTTACTTTGTTTGTACAATGCTATCTGGTTTTCTGGCACTATCCCTAACTCCTGGAAAGAGGCTATTATAATTCCCATTTTGAAAGAGGGCAAGGACCCTTCTTTACCTTCGAGTTATAGGCCTATTGCACTCACAAGCTGCTTGTGCAAAATCTTCGAAAAAATGATAAACTGCAGACTTGTACATTTCCTTGAAACAAACAATTTGCTCGACCCATTTCAGTGCGGGTTTCGAGAAAGTAGATCCACCACAGACCACCTTGTTCGTATCGAGGCACAGATCAGGGACGCCTTCGTTCATAAACAATATTTTCTCTCTGTGTTCCTCGATATCGAAAAGGCTTATGATACTACATGGCGTTTCGGAATTCTAAGAGACCTGTCCCACCTTGGCGTGCGCGGAAGAATGTTTCACATAATCGAAAGTTACCTGTCAAACCGGACATTTCGTGTCCGATTGGGCACGGCTCTTTCCCAAACATTCGTCCAGGAAACAGGCGTGCCACAAGGTGGTGTACTTAGCTGCACACTTTTTCTCATCAAGATGAATTCCTTGCACTTGTCCATCCCTCGCAATATGTTTTATTGTACATATGTCGACGACGTCCAGCTTGGCTTTAGATCTTGCAACCTGGTAATGTGCGAGTGACAGGTTCAGTTAGGTTTAAACAAGGTCTCCAAATGGGCAGAGGAAAACGGATTCCGAGTGAACCCACAAAAGAGCACGTGTGTCTTGTTCTCCCGAAAGAGAGGCATGCACTCAGAACCTGACATTCGACTGAACGGGCAACGTCTGTCCGTCAAAGCCGAGCATAAATTCTTAGGCTTAATCTTGGACAACAAGTTGACCTTGGTGCCACACATAAAGTATATAAAAACAAAATGTTTAAAAGCCATGAATGTTTTAAAAGTGTTGTCACGTACTACGTGGGGTAGTGACAGGCAATGTCTCATGACTCTGTATCGAAGCCTCATTCGCACCCGCTTAGATTATGGGGCCATTGTTTATCAGTCTGCGACTCAAAGTGCTTTGAAGATGCTGGTCCCCGTGCACCATTTGGGCATCCGCCTTTCTACGGGTGCTTTTCGCACCAGCCCCGTAGAAAGCCTTTATGTTGAGTCAAATGAGTGGTCGCTTCATCTGCAGAGAACTTACATGTCCTTTGTTTATTTCCTTAAGGTGAAAGTAGATAAGAAGCACCCCTCATACTCCACTATTAATGATTTGTCGAGCTCCATTCTGTTTCAAAACAGGCCTTCGATGAGGCAGCCCTTCTCAGTTCGCCTGAAAAGTCTAGCTGAGGAAACTGGAGTCTCACTTGAACATAGTTTAATGGCTCCTGTAGCATATCTGCCACCGTGGCAATGGCAGACTATAGACTGTGATGTGTCCTTTCTTGAAGTTACAAAACATGCGCCTATTGCCCATATCCAAACATACTTCCTGGAACTTCAACAGAAATACACACGTCCTGAGTTCTTTACAGATGCCTCCAAATCCAACTCCTCTGTGTCCTACGCTGTTGTCGGCCCATCCTTCTCGGATGCTGGCCCTCTACATCCAGGCACAAGTATCTTCACAGCGGAAGCTTACGCGATACTTGTGGCAGCTAAACACATCAAACAATTACACATACACAAAGCAGTAATTTATACAGACTCCCTCAGTGTGGTAACGGCTCTGCACAGTCTTAAAAAACAAAAAAACCCGGTCCTCATCTCACTTTACTCCATTTTGTGCACACTCTACACACTCAAACAACATGTTGTAGTGTGCTGGGTGCCAGGGCACCGTGAGATTCAAGGCAACGTGAGGGCGGATCAGCTCGCTGCATCCGCCCACAAAAACACTGCCCCTACACCTATATCAATCCCGGCCCTCGATCTTAAGCCGTCTCTCAAACGAAACCTGAGAGTATACTGGCAGAGTAAGTGGGATACACATACACATAACAAACTACACGTTATTAAGCCACACCTTGGTCATTGGCTGCCCGTATCGAAATCGCGTCATACAGAGGTAATACTAACGAGACTCAGGATAGGACACACATACATGACACACACACACCTTTTGTCTGGTGGCGATCCACCATTGTGTGACATATGTGGTGAACCATTGACAGTCCTTCACGTTTTAATTGAGTGCAAACAATTGGACACTGTAAGAGAACAACACTTTCCATTACCCTACCGACAACATATACCTTTACACCCTGCAATGTTCGTCGGTAGGGAACCGCTTTTTAGTCACAAATCATTGTTAGCGTTTTTTAAAGAAATTCATAGTTTCCATATCATATACCCAGGCATCCCGTAGCATGACCTCTCCAGAGAGGTTTTTGCTGCGGTGGTTACACAAGAAAGCACTTGCCTCACGGCCCTTGGACGCAAGGGTATGAACGAGTGAGGCACTTGTGCTAATGCCATACATATCCACCATCGTCTTTTATTATCACCAACTTTTGTCAACTATTCACACCACACACACCTTTCACGGCATGGTCATGATTTTATTACTTGTATGTTTTTACCCGCCTTACCGCGAGGAATTTTATGGCCCTTATACAGCCGCTTATCACAATCATTGTCCATTTTTTTTAGCAAGATGAACTGGCGCTCTTTGGCCGTGAAACGGCCCTTGCGCCATAAAACATCAAACATCATCATCAAAATTCCAGCAATCATTATTATTCGGGTACTTTTTGTACTGTATAAAATGTTACATGTCTGTAAGATTGTGTAATACCTTACAATGTGCTTCAGATTGGTACATTTATACAGTTAAGGAAGTATATTATGTGACACTGGCTAACTGTCTTGTACCTAAGTGATACTACGGCATAGTCGAGGAAAGGCATTGACAAGGTCGCAATACTAATATAAGATTCACGCAGTCGCCTCATGGCCTGCGCGCAGTATGCCTATGTGTTCGCCTACCTCTTTATCTGTATTGTCTCCTTCGTTATACACGTCGCCTCCACTTCGGCGTATCGCTCGCTGTCAAGGGCAAACCGATCGAGACTCCGTAAACCGCTGCTTTAATTGTCTATGGCGGAGACCACGTGCCCCATGCAACGCGTGCCATCCGGGGAAAAACGCCGCTGTCGACGACGGTCGACTCGTCTTGCATAACCCATAAGCCCGCAACACCGGATGCAAGCTCGCACTGCCGAGCCGTTTATATCACCCATACCTGGCTGCTTTGCGCCCATGCAGCGATGCGCAGCGCACGCATCCATGACGGGCTCGGCAACGATGCCGCGAAGCAAGGACGTTTGCGCAGCCTGTTCCACGCCCACCGCGCGCCAGCCGTTCGTCGTAGCGTGCGGCAAGTGTCTGAGGCAGTTCCACTGCAAGTGCGTCGGCATCAAGGATGAGGACCACGACTTGGTCGTCGGAACGTTCAAGTGCTTCGCTTGCACCAGACGTCACGACCCGGAGAGCACCGCGGTCCTGGGCGGAGCCGTGGACACGCCGCCGGCTGTGGTCCGCGGACCTCACCGCCAGCCCGAAGTCACGCCGCCGGCCGGAGACTCGGACCTGATACAAGTGGTACGGCTTCTCTGTCGCAAAGTCGACGCCGTGGCCGCTGACGTGCGCTCGCTGAAAGACGACAACGCGTCTCTTCTCGGGCGACTTGTGGAACGGGACGCGCAAGACCGTAACCCGACTGCCCAAAGCAAGAGTGGTCTGCTCTGTCAAAATATCGACATGACGTCCTCGGAGCTGCGTCCCTTGAACGACGGCAACGAAGTTCTTTGTTGCCAGCTTGCCAGGAAAGGCGTGGCGGAACGTCTCGCTCCAGGCGGCAACAAGGGTGTGGTCTGCGTGGAGCAAAGAGACGGCGCCTGCACCGGCGACGACTGCGAACTGTTCCAGCAAGTAGCCCTTCTTCGGCGGGATGTGGACGCCCTCGCGAGAAATGTACGACTGCTCAACAGCGAGAGTGAGCTATTTCGGTTGCACCTGGCCAGAACCACGGAGGTTTTAGGTAAGATCGCGCTCGGCTTGGAGGAAAAGCGTCCCGCTCCTCCACTTCCGTGCGCAGCGACGACTGCGAGCCCGAAAAGCTACGCGGCCGCTTTGAGAGGCGACGCCCGTCATGGCGCCGGAGGAACGGTTATCGAGACGCTTGCTTCGCCCACCAAAGAGCTCGAGTCGAAGCGGAGCATCGCAACGCAGACTTCGAAAGAACTGGAAGACGGCCGCGTATCTACCGCCTTAAAACGGGCTCCGCCTCCACGTAGCTCTTCCACATCTTCTGCCGCGAAGAACAACGCTCCCTCCTGTAAGAAACCCCGAGGTCTTCCAGTAGCTCGACGTCGCAGCAGGTCGCAGTCTTGCGTGGGAACGTGCCCCAACAGCGGGCTTCTGTCGGCAGCGCCCAGGCGTGTCGCTCGCCGGGCGCTGTTCCTGTCCCGTCTGCACCCGTTGACGACGTCCAAGAGCGTCGCCGATTTCGTCGACGGCGTGACGGCGGGCGCCCCGTGCGCGTGCACCAAGTTGCCGTCAAAGCACGACACCTACGCCTCTTTTCACGTGGCCGTGGACGAGCCCGATTTCGAGAGCCTCCTGAAAGCGGAGGTGTGGCCCACCGGATGCCTCTTCCGACCCTTCTACGGCAGCATAAGGGAAGTCCACTGCTCCGACTCTGACAATGCGGTGATGGAGGAGTCGAAGCGAGCGTTTGATGTCCTCGACCAATAAGCTCGTTCTGCCAACAATGAGTGCAATTAACATTTGCTTTCATGCATGCCAGGCTAATTCAGACATAACATCCCGACTCTTTTAATCTCGAGTAAGCCATTTACCTGTAACTCGAAGATTGCTTTCGGGCTGGCTTCGATCCGAGTTCTTTGTGCATATAACAGTACTTATAGTGCTACAGCTATGTATATCCTGCACGAAGCATTTAAACACGCAGTAGAACCTCACATTGCAGATTTGTTCGAAGTGTGCAACAAACAAGTGTACCATAAGGTTTACTAAATTCAAGAGTGTGAATAAACACACCTGTAGGGACAATAGTTCAGATATTTGGAGGCTGCCTCTTTCACCAAATCGCAGCGTTTGTAAGTCTCGCGAAGTGTCAGTATAGTGTTTTGTCAGAAAACATGCAAGTTAATCCATCGTTCTTCTTGTTCAAGTAGGTGGTTTTTCACGAGGGATCAAACCCAAGCAGCAAACTTTATCACTTTTGGGCTATTTTGTCTTAGGTGTCGCTACGAAAGTCGTTTTGACAGTGCTGATCTTCGAGCGTATATTGCGTCTTTGATCGAGTACTCTTTTGGCTTCTTGTTTTTTTTTTACTTCTTTTTTTTACAAATATATAGATAGAGCAGGGGTCTAAAACTTACAGCCCACGAATATTTCGGGAGTGGCCCGCTACAATAAACTTTCGTGGAATTGCTAAATGGTATTCGCATTATTTTCTTCCCTACGCTTTTTTAGGAAGAACTATGGATACGGGACAAGTCTCAAGTGTTTTTATTTTTCTGAGGCAGACGAAATGGTCCCGACCTAGTCGAAACATTACCGTAGAACAAAAAGCCTTACTTCAGAATTTTACCCCCCCCCCCCGTAATAAAGAAACGCTGCTTGACTTGAACTTGACTTGAACTTGACTTGCCGCCGACTTCAATGCAGCACAAACACGTTTAGAACGCGCTATTTCAAAGGCTCCGTTCTTAAACGCTCAATGGTAATACTTTACCATTTCTCCTAGTAAGATGGCCCGCCGCAGCCGCCATCTTGCCATAGGCACGGCTTCAGTCCTAAGCAATGATTTCTACACCAGCAATTTTTTTTACCTCCTTGGTGCCAAGGCAGCACATATGCAGACACGTTTCAAACGTGCTGCATTGAAGGCGGCTGCAAGTCAAGTCAAGGAGCGTTTATGAATACGGGGGGGGGGGGGGGGGGGGGGGCGATGTCTTTCTCTAAACCTACGTCCCATCTCCTGCTGGTATGAGAAAGGCATTCTTTCAAGTGGAAATGTCAGGTAACATTTTGTTCAAGTCCTCCCCTTCCAGCGCCCCCCCCCCTTTCCACTTCAACTTTCGTCACGGCCCTTGTCCCTGTTGGACTAAGTTCCGGGACAGTGGTCAGCTAGCTGAGATGAGTTTGAAAAACACCCGATGTAGCATATAGCCGCGGTAATACGCAAGAAGGTTTTAGAAAAATTGCTGGAGTGAAAATTAATCCCCATAAGTGAAGCCGTACCCACCGTAAGATGGCGGCGGCAGCCATCTTACTAGGGGCACGATGAGCTGTTGGCGTTCGGCGATTAAGAAGGAGTGTTTTTCTTGCACGCCGAGCCAGTTTAACGTGGCAACACTTTTTAACTAGAAAGTGTTCTGTGTTCTAAGTGCGTGCTTTTTTTACTAGATCTCTTAAGTAATCCACGATTTCAAGGCAAATTTTATTCGAGATTAAGTCAGCAATACTCGTCTCCTGAGGCTAGTTAATCCGAAACAACTATCTTTTAAATTATGATTAACGTAGCCTTTAAACTAATAGGTCAAATCCACTTCATGCCTAAATGGGCACCACCAGAAAAAAACATCTTTCTGAGATCTTTGGAGGGCAAAACCTGGCTTCCCTAACGCTGGCAATGCGTTGCGGGAGCTTCCGCTCCAGCATCTTTTTTTTTTTTTTGAACCTCCTTGGTAATATGCAATCTGCAAAGCAAAGAATCAGGAAGCAAGAAAAGACAAGCAGGTTGACTATGCACACACCCAGTTCGCTATCCTGCGCTTAGAAAATGGGTGAAACAACACAAAGAGAGGTATTCGTGACAGCAAACAAACCACGACGGAAATAAGGTTGTAATGCAAGTATACGTCTATTTAGATGTCTTTTTTTCTCGAATGTGGGGGGTAGGGGGTTCAAAAGGCCTGATTATAAAAGCACAAGAAGAGCTGTTTGTATTTACCACGTATGCCAAAATTATCCGGAGGAGAGTAGAAGTGGTTCAAAAGAGACCTTGACGCCGCTTGTTACCTGTATCTAAAAAAAAAACGCAAGCTATCTGCATAGTCAACTAAAAGACGTATTCTGTGTGTAAACATTTCATCACGAGTTTGCTTTTTATTATGTTGGTTCTTACATAATATACGTACAATTTTCCGCATGTCTCGCTTAAAACTGTGGACATAACGGTGGTTTCTCGAAATGAGGAATGAACGTAATATTCAAGAGTGCAGCCTCAATACAAGAGCAGTCATTGACTTGCTTTCCTGCCCAAGGGACGGCTTTCTGCTCTCCCATAGGAGAGTACCTCGTACTCTAAATCGTTAACTTTCTCTAAACACGCGCCAGAAAGACGGCGTTCAGCGAACACCACCTAGACTGTTTAGTCTAGGTGGTGTTGGTTCAGCTCTCCCACAGTAGAATACCGAGTATTCGGAATCGTTAAGCACTTTTTACAAACACATAGCAACTGCGTGCTAGTTTTTCAGGCAATATATAAATTTAGTTGCGCGTCCGCACCAGCCATATGGACGCAGCCTGTCATTAGACATATTTAATTGTAGGTCTGCAGCAGCCGTGCTGGCAACCAAATCTGTATGTTTTAAATGCAGATGGATTTTATAGTCGGGCTATGCGACTCGCTCGCTGGATTCCGTGCCGAATGGTTGTGCCCCCGCGACCTCCGACGACAGTGCAGCTCCGGCCGACCAGCTCACCCTCCGCCATCTCCTGACATCGTGAACCTCTCGCCGAGTTGTACCTCGTGCTCCTTCGACCGTGTCCCCGTCTTTATCTTTACTTCTCACCCTATCCTTAATCCCTCCTTATCCCCTTCCCTCGTGAGCCACTATAGATGTGTCACACTCACTAGATGTGGTCTAGTGGCTAAGGTACTCAGCTGCTGACCCGCACGTCGCGGGTTCGAATCCCGGCTGCGGCGGCTGCATTTCCGATGGAGGCGGAAATGTTGTAGGCCCGTGTGCTCAGATTTGGGTGCACGTTAAAGAACCCCAGGTGGTCGAAATTTCCGGAGCCCTCCACTACGGCGTCTCTCATAATCATATGGTGGTTTTGGGACGTCAAAACCCCACATATCATACACTCACTTGATGCAGACAGTTACGGGGCTCACTTTTGTAGTTTATTTTTTCTCACATTTAAAAATCAATCTCCCCCCCCCCCTCCCTAGTCGGGCTATGTCAGGCGTCCGTCAAGATCCGTCCACCACCCGCTTTTATACCAGCAGCTGCGGGCGCGCGCGCTGATTAGATGCGGAGCATCTTATACTCGCGCCTTGTAGTGCGCCGTCCGCGCCGTCCGCGCCGTCCGCACCGCTTCTCGAACATTCGACAGCTGACGCGCGCGCATGCGCCGTCGCGCCGTCGCCCACTCTTCCACCACCTGTGCATCCCTTCCTCCTCTACACACCGCGCGCGCTTCACTCCTCCACCATCTGTGCACCCTTCCTCCTCTACACACCGCGTTCGACATCTACAATTCTCCTGATTCTCCAGTGGACGCGCATGTGGCGTCGCGCTTCGAGAACATTCAACAGCTGACAGTGCATGCGCCGTCGTGCTGTATATAGTCGGCGCTCGCTCGCTCAGTTGCCGCTCGTCGGTTGGTTTGTACGGCGCGTCGACGTCCAAGGTCGCGGTGAAATGAATTCCAACGAATCCACAAACACAATGATCGACGTCCTTTCGACCAGCGCCGCCCTTTCGCATACGTGTGTACGTGTTCACTCATTTAACACCCCCTCCTACAACCACGTTAACCAATTTAGCCATCGACCCAAGTAAGTCGCAATTTAACACCCCATTTCACAACCACGTTAACCAATTTAGCCATCGACCCAAGTAAGTCGCACTTTAACACCCCGTTAACCAATTATATGGTCCGCATCCTCCTCAGTGTTCCCCCGAGGGAAGCTGCGGGCAATTTTTTTTAACCGTGGAAACGCATACCGCGTTTCTCGCGACAAAAAACGCCACGTGCGGCGAACGGCGCTATTGGCTGCACGGTCTACGTTAAAAAAAAAGAAGAAAACATTGTTCTTCTCAGCTAGGTGCTCACGTGCGACACGCCGTTATGGACGCTACGCAATGCTTTCGCATTTCCTCACTATTCCCATCGACGAGGTGGGGGCATTTTTGGGGCGGTGCGGTGGTACTCTAGAGTGCGGCCTCATCAAGTGTGAGGCCGAAGGGACGGCTTTCGGCTCTACCATAGTAGAGTGCCGAGTAATCTAAATCGTTAACGACTTTTTTTTAAGCACACTGCTTCGTTTAGACAGCATATTGCTCTTCCATAGTAGAGCACATCGTACACACTAAATCGCCGTACATTTCTTCTAAACACACTTGGTCCGGGACAGCTCAAGTCTTTTCCGAGGTAGAATGCATCATGCTAACAATCGTTGAACATTTGTTCTAAACAGACAACGTGCTGGTAGTTACAATATTGGTCTTTGTGATGTGTGTGTGTGTTTTAAGGGGCGAAGCTTCTTAAGGCGTGGGTTGGTCGTTCCCGATGTATGTAGTGGAAGTAGGTAGGCACCTCTAGTTTGGTTTTTCGAGTGTTCACCAAATGGCGGTACTTGCAGTTGATGAAAAGACGCGGGAAACTATAGATGGCGGTACTTGTAGTTTACGATGAAAGATGCGAGGCGTAAATAGGAAGGATGTGACATATGGCGCATGTAATTGGTGGAAAACAATCGTACAATATGAGGCGTGGTGTGATAAAACCCGTTCTTTGTTGGCGCGCAGACGGATTGGGGGGGGGGGGGGCGAATTGCACAGTAGACCGATTATTCCTTCCGGAGCTTCGTCTCACTCATCACCATTCACGTGTGTGTGTGTGTGTGTGTGTGTGTGTGTGTGTGTGTGTGTGTGTGTGTGTGTGTGTGTGTGTGTGTGTGTGTGTGTGTGTGTGTGTGTGTGTGTGTGTGTGTGTGTGTGTGTGTGTGTGTGTGTGTGTGTGTGTGTGTGTGTGTGTGTGTGTGTGTGCGTGTCACCTTATGATGACATCTGATGGCTTAGGGCGGAACCACCCTTCGAAGCCACACCAAATGCGCAAATTCACCGTACCACTTTAGGTACAGGAAGCTTTCGGAGAGGGGTGGTTGAGGAGACTATTTTATGGATGGGTTTCAGTGACGCCACATTCGGTTGTTAACCTTTGTGCTCCTGATCTTTAACGTCTAAACAGTGTTTCGGCAGACAAACTCGTATGAAAATGATTGGGTCGGTGCAAACGTTTTTCGTGGCCTTAAAAACTCACTTCGCGATATAGAGATATACTTTACCTAAGACATGTTAGCGCCGCCATCTTGGGCTATTAAGTCGATGTTTTGCTGTTTTTTATATTGCGATATGTTTTAATAAGGTCATGAAACATCGTATGTACCAACCCAAATGTTTTCATGTGTATGCGTCCACCATAACACTCTTCATTTAGTTTGTTGTTGTTGTTGTTGTTGTTGTTGTTGTTGTTGTTGTTGTTGTTGTTGTTGTTGTTGTTGTTGTTGTTGTTGTTGTTGTTGTTGTTGTTGTTGTTGTTGTTGTTGTTGTTGTTGTTAAGCGCAGAACACAAAAATTCTCAGCCTAACATAGTGGCACTGAAACCCCTCTGTAAAATATTATATACTAACTCAATAAAATATCGGATTAACAAGGCTATTCTTTCTTACTCGTGTCCTGGTTAATTCGCGTTCATAAAGAACGTTTAATAGTAATGAGCGAACTAGTCCGCCAGAACGTATTATTGGAGAAGCATTAAAAAAAAGGGTGATTTTGCCCTAAGTCATCTTAGGCGAATGCATTAGAAATTATGTGAGTTACTTTTTTTTTAAGTGCGCGGAACAGCTTACAAGTCAAACTCTCGCAAAGTATAATACTCACTACTCCAAGAACGTCACCAGGCTAAGTCCTTCGAAACAGCATTTGTTTACGTTTGAGGAAGGCTTATTACACCCCTACATCAGTCGGGAATCTCGATTTTCCCCGTTTTCTTTTTCCATAAACGTAGTAGGTGACACTGTTAATCACTTACGGATTCCCTTTTATGAAGAGTATACTGACGCCAGTCTTTGAAGCTCACTTATACCCCAGCCTTTAATTGCTTATTTCTAGTGTTTTGCGTCCCAAAACAACAATATATGACTATCAAAGAAACCTCAGTGGGGGGGCTTCAGAAATTTAGACCCCCGGGGGGGTCTTTAACGTCCACGCAAATCTATGCCAATGGCTTCTAGCATTCCGCCTATGTCGAAATGCAACCGTCGAGGTCGGGATTCGATCAGGCGACCCTTGGGTCAGCAGTCAAGCACGTTCGAGTGTGTCGAACGTTCAGGTCTGCTGGGCACTGCTTCGCATTCAGACTTCAGCAGCGTCAATGAGACCGCACGCGCGTATATACAGCCTTGTTGTGATCTCAAGCAAGACGACAGTGGTCGAGCGTGCACAAGATGAGTGTGCCGTATAGAATAGCCGCGAGGGTCGCGACGTACAGCGCAGTGCGAACGGCCACGCATTAATTGTACGCAAGTGCTTACGCTTGATGTTTCTTTTAATTTGAATAATAGGGGGCATGCGAGAATGTGATGGTGCAAAGCTCTGTTTACAGCAACTGCGGGAAACCCCAGAAAGCTACAGCAAAGCGTGGACGTATACAAACAACGGCTTTTGCGAATGTTACTTGCCGGTCGCGTTATATACTTGCCGGGGGTTTACTGTTGCGTTTCAGTGTCAGCGAAAACCAAAGTTTAACATGTCATCGGATATATAGCGCTGTCTAACCCTGAGATAAATTATAGATGTTCGAGCTATAGATGAGATTCACCAATTTTTTGTGTTGTCTGGAGCTTTTGCGAGTTGAAGACCTATACATGTGCCTTCGTGGCGCTGCATTTAGACTGAAATTGAGCGTCCTGTATCATACCGTATTCAAAGAAATATATAGCGATGTATGTACAGACCACAGGCCATTATCTAAAGGTAAACTAGTACATTTGCACTAACGCAGCAAGGACACTTATAAGCGATCGGTGGACGCCGGCCGGGCCAGACATCTCACAGCGATGGGAGGACTGATGCACCGCCGTTTTTGTGGGCGTAGCAAGCCACGGAACTTTCTACAGCTGCCGCCGAGTATCCTGCTGCATATCTGCATATGGCTCCAACAGAGGAGAGCTTCCCATATGAAGTCATATGCAGTGATACTGCATGCTGGAAGGCGGGGGGCGTTTTTTCATGCAGACTGCATGGAACCCAAAGGGGAATGAACCACCAGCGAAGATGTTGTCTGCTACAACAATTACGAATAGAAACCCTGCCGCCAATGCTTAGCCACTACATATATAAATGATGCTTACAGCACTGGCATTTGTTCAATATTAGAACTTTTGTGTTCCTTTTTTTGCGGCGTTATAGTATACTACTACGCAATGACGTCGATAAGCTTTAAATAAGTGGTATTTTTTTGACGTACCGAAGCTAGAAGTTTTTGTACATTCGCATGCGCATTGGGAATAGTCACACTTATAACAAGCAACGTGTTTTTTTTTGTTTTTTTGCAATCATCCATTTGCGAAGTGACAAGTTCGCTTGAAGCCGTAACGACAAATTTGAGGCAAATCCATGTGCTGTCTATCTGTCAATCGTTCGCGCTAGTGACCGAACCACGCCATACACCGCGCCACACGAGAATGAGCGAGACTGATCGAGAATGTATACGGCATGCGATTGATGCTGCTGAATGGCTGGAGCCATAGGATCCGCAGAGAGGTACACCAGGTAGGAGAGGGGAGGGGTATAGATATGGCTGCCCAAAACAGCTGGTGCTGCATTCCAGGAACTGTTTGCTTCCAACCTGTATCTTCTGAAAGCCGAGCACCAAAGCCAGGTCGTTGTCGAAAACATATCACTGCTTAATTTTCGTTTCTGCATTCATTGCGAAGCCTTGTCGACATAGCAGGGCCGACAGGTTTCGACAATGAAAGTCACAGGAACGTCAGCGATGATCGCTATGCACGCATTTGCGTCCCATTTCCTTTTGCACCTGTATTTCGTGAAGCGTATTATCGTACGGTATGATACATTGCCAAGATGCATTGTCCGATCGTGGTTCGCCTCGGATTGTCAGAGCTCGCCGAGAATCGAAACCTTCGAAAGATGTGAAGGTGCATGATTTTCAAGCCGTACCTTAGTCCTGCCATGCACATACAGACGGTACTCATGAACTGAAACGCGACAACTGCGTGCAGAGAGATAATCGGAGAACGAGGATCAGATTTAGAGAGAATGGTAGGAAGGAGGAGGAAGCACGCGACAAAACGAGACAGAGGTAGCGACTAAGAAAGCGGCGACAAAAAAATTAAGTGTACAGGTAGAAATCAATTAAAACAAACAGAAATAAAAAGGCAGAGAAACAGAGAGAAGAAAGACACAGAGGAAGAAAATTTGCAAAACTTAGCAACAGAAAAAGCCGGGACAACATATATGTGCCCATCAGCTCCGCTGTCTCTTTATCATTGCGCCTTCAGTGCAAGCTACAGAATTTTTTCTCAATCTTTCTTTCTATAGCGAGTGCTATATAAACAGCTGTTCGTGACAATAACGTCATACCACATCGAATCTATATAACCTATGATGTAAATGTTTGAGTAAAAATTACGCCAGTATGACACAAGCTGTAGACGCTGGAAACCGAACGTACGTGCGTTAGCTAGCCCTAAGTTTTCGCGTTTAAATCCGTGAGTATAGTGTACACTGTCGTCCTTTATGAAAGGGAACACACGAACGCGTGGCCTGCGCTCTGCGGGGGTTGCCTACAGCCCCATCAACCGACAAGTGAAGAAACCACGTTCGCTTTTGGCGCCATCTCTTGCAGAAAAAAAAAGAGTTATGGCCGGTAGATAAGCGCTGCTAGATTTCACTCCCTCTCTGCTCATGCCTGCAGTGCGTAGTCTACCGCCAACATATAAAACGTTGTTCGCGACCACGGCACAAGCTGCAGTAATCCCCCGTTATCGCTCGCCGCGCGAACGATGAGAGAACGTAATCTAGAAGCGCTTGTCTACCGCCCATGACTCGTTATCTTGCTTGGCCATAGATGACGCCAAAAGCGAACGTGCTTTCTTCACTTGTCGGTTGATGGTGCTGCAGGCAGCCGCCACAGGGCACAGGCCACGCGTTCGTGTGTTCCCTTTCATAAACAACGGCCGTGTACATGGTTGACGTTTGCAACACCAGTGCTGGGTAGCAAACCGGAAATTTCTTTCAGGGTAACCTCCCTGCCGAACCTTATTCTCTCTCTCTCTCTCTTTTGAAGTTTACAGAAATGCCTATTTCATGGTGTAGCAGCAGCTCAAGTCTCGGCACACGCTGTGTGACGTGGAAACTTTTCAGAATGACTGACCTACAGATATCCGGCAGTGGTCGTAGCTAAAATTTTATCAGCACAGATGTAGACCACGTGAAACGACAAAAGCTGACAAGCCTTGCGAAAGTTGCAACTAATGCATCACGTAACACCGACCTTTGGCCGTTACACAAGTACTCGTGGTTTGTCAGTGAGGCCATGAAAACGTTACTTCCTGGAATATTTCAGTTGATTAGTTTGCTCGACGCTGCACGAGGCACCCATCGAAGCCGACTCACCTGTGCAGTCCGATCGTCCGCGCAGTTTTTCATAACCGGCACATAAGAAAAAACCAGAGAATTCACAGAAGCACGACGGCACAACGTGAAGCAAGCTTCATGTCAAGTGCTCGTAGTGGTCTCATCACTGACGCAGGCTCCGATTTGCCATATCCCGGTGAAAGACACGTCCCTGGTGCTGAGGTTGCTTGCTGAACGTACGACGGCGTCTAAACCGCCCACCAAGCGGTACAAGACGTTTGGTTAGGCTCACCACCCTGGTTCCGAGATGTCGTGACACGGAACGCTTGACGGCAACGGGCCGACTACTCTAGCGACACCTTGACGCATGTACTCGCGCTCCCGGGACAAGACGTCGCCAGTATCCGTCGGT
Source organism: Rhipicephalus microplus (assembly GCF_013339725.1). Lineage (NCBI taxonomy): Eukaryota > Metazoa > Arthropoda > Arachnida > Ixodida > Ixodidae > Rhipicephalus > Rhipicephalus microplus. Next base: position 67,749,821 of record NC_051168.1, read on the forward strand.
ACGTCGTATCAGAGGCAGCAAAGCGTCACCGCATAGTGAGGACGAAGCGCAATTGAATGGGGCGTACTGCCCGTCGGACTCTGAAGAAGTGGGACCCCGCCTTTTTTTCGCTTCGCTCGGCCTGGTATACGCACGCACGTACGTACAGATACGAGGGCTTCGCGCACTCCCAGCCGAGCGTGACGAGAAGTCGCGGCTCCGTGCTCCTCTGGACTCGTGCATTCATCCTCCGCGCCAGCAACGTCGATCTCTCCCCCCTCTCTCTAGCAGTTTCTATGTCGTCCGCCAGGAGGAGAGGAAAAGATGCATTGTCGCTCCTATTCTCGTAACGTCGCGTCCAGCTGTAGTTGTGCAGCGCCGCCTAGCGAGGACGCCACCGGATATCCTCCCTCAGTTTAGGTTGAGAAGCGTTCCGCCACGCGTTTCGCTTGTCGCGCGTAGTGTATAGTTGTTTGCCGCCTGTGTCGAGGGGGGCTTGACTCTCCTTTGTTTAGACTGCGTGTCCGCCGCGTTCGCCTTAGATCGTCGCCGTGATTCTGGGAGGACCGCCTTCTTTCCCATTGGAAACCTCCTCTCCGAAGAGGCCATTGTTCGTACCGTGGTGTAACAACGCCCGGAAGGCGTAGCGGAAGGGCAATTTGCCGTCGCCTTCGTACGTGACTGCTCCGTTTTTTTTTTTTAATGATCCAGATCTTCTCTCTTAACGCCGTATCCTCGATCGCGTGTCTCGCTCGCCCTGCTTTCTTTCTTGCACGCCGTGTTTGTCGCCTTTTGTTGTTCCGGCGAAGTTGCACGTACGATACGTTGGACGTGTTTGTTTTCTTTTGTTTGCTTGGGTTAGCTGGGCTGTCCGCGTTCTTCGTGAGCGCGGAGCGTGACGACGTTCGTTTCCGAAAGGCGGTGGCGCTTCCTTGCACCCCCGCGTCATCTGCAAATTCGTGCAGCACTGGGAAAGGCAGAGAGCGCGGGTGAGTGACCGACGCTTACATGCGGACACGATTTCGAAGTGAGTGGCCTACGTCGTCGTGGTTCGTCACAGATCAAATAAATGTTTCTGGTGTTTTACGTGCCGAAACTACGATACGACCATGAGCCACGGTGTAGTGGAGGTCTTCGGAAGTTAGGACTATCAAGTATTCGTCAGTGAGCACTGACATCGCAAAGTGCACAAACCTCAAGCATTTTGCCTCTATGTGACCGAACCGGCGAGTTCGTCATGGATTGGCGCAAGCTACTTACGACAATGTACTGTAAGAATTGCACTTTACACACGGGAAAATCACAGCTTTCTCTCTCCTAAATGTAATCAACTTTTCGAGTTATAAGGTTGATAGATTTTAAGCAAGGGTCGTTATCAATTCAGTCTTGTTGAATTATGCATGTCAACTTTGGTTGGTCCGGAGCGCTGTTGTGGCCTCTGCGATTGGCTCAAAAGCACCAACATGGCGGAGCGGGACAGCGTCCATTACGGTCCAGACTGAACCGCTTCATCGAACATAACTGATACGGAATAGCAGACCTGGTGATATCGGGCTTGCCATAGGATTCGGCCGGCATTTTAAACCAATCAGAGAGGAAGCAGCTCCCCGATCCAATCGGAGCTTGACAGACGATTTGATCGGGCTAGTCGGAAATAATATGTCATTGCAGGTAACGCCAAACTTTATGAGGAATGGATATATAAAGGAAAAATGTCAAGTGCTTACTTAAACTAAACGGTAATTGTAGATGCGCATAAATGTATTAGGGTGCGAGGAAACAAACACAAAACAGACAAGCCTTGACAAGCCAATCATTACTCAACAGAAAGGAGGATGTTTGAGCTTGCTGGTAGTTCATCTCACTTCATAAACCATAGCGCGCTAAACGAACACGAGACAAGATGAAGACAAGACAAGCGACATTATACTCAATCGCTTGTATCAAGCAAGCCATCAAGGTAGCGAAGTTCTTCTTTAGTAAGTGGAATTGAAGACGTATTCTCGCATTCAATGCCACCTAGTTTCCTTCCCGCTTCCTCAACAACCAAGCCTTTCGGATCGCTATGTGTACTTCCTATAAAGTACGTTGCTGCCCACAATAATCAATCAGGTCTTCCAGGATAGTGAATTTTTGGAAACATGGCAGAATTCAACAGTCTCCAGTATAGATACCCCGGAGTATACCAAAAGCCTTTCTTCCTCGTTGAACCGTTTTAGCCGGCCAAAATAGGACTTCCTCCTCTCCCAGTTATTAGTTGCCATTCCATCGTTCTCTCGTGATGCTTTCCAGCCACTTATATGAGTCGCTGCTCGCGTGAAGTTAACGCCCGCTGCTCTGGCATTGTTCTCGTTGCGCGGGGCGTTCCGAGTTGCCAACGAGCGCATTCATGTTCGGCTCGCAGTTAAACAAAGGGGGGCACGCGGGGCTTTGTTTTTAGTGCAGAATGAACTTAGTGTTCCGTCTTGCGAGCTTCGTTGTTCACTGTACCCTTACAACGGTATATGCCTCGATCACCGCTCAGTGCTGCTGTTCGGATGCACACAAAGGGGGGAAAAGTGGCTAGCTATATAGCAAGCAAGTTAACTCGTCACCACACTTATAGCAAAGATTTTTTTTTTTTGAACAGCGCGTCGCCTAGAGTTTCTCAACAGTGTGCGTGCGGCGCCGTGTGAAGGTATGCCTGGTATACCAAATGTGGTATCCTTAGATACCTCATCAATCCTTATATACCTCATCCTTAGATACCTCATCAAACGCGGTGACTAACCGTAGTCGGCGTCGCTGGCCTCAATAGGAGTACTACTACTACTAATAAAAAAAAACGACCTCTTTTGTTTCTCTTCTTTTCATACCCCATTTCCTTTGTTTTTCTCTCAGCTCTGTTTTTTTTTCTTTTTTGCCTGTTTCTTTCTTTTATTTCTTTCTTTCCTTTTCATTCTCTTTATAATTTTCTTTCTCTCTATTTTGGCTTTTTTTATTCTATCTCTTTGTCTCTTTCTTTCTACATTTCATTTCTGTTTCTTTCTTTCTCATTATTTATATCCTATGCGTTACTATCCCTCCTCCTCACCCTCACAGCTATCCTCCTGTACCACCGTGCTATACTGTAATATTGCTATGTTCTCTCAGCGTGTCTGGATAGCTGCGTAATTAAGACGCTATCCTTGGGACCGTGGGTACGCGGGTTCGAATACCGTCGCCCCGTGAGTATCGAGTTTTTCGCCAAAGTTTTCTCTTTCCTTGTATCTCTCTGCCTCTCATGAGAATTACAGCTTCTGTTTCGCTCTACCCGGAGCAACGAAAATCCTTGAGAACTTCTCTCTTAAAGATGATCGCCACGCGGTGGCGTCGCATAACGTGACGTCATCGCATGACACCGTCGCTTGGTCAAAGATGGGCCCATGATCACGGAGGCCGTGTAAAATCGAACGAGGTGGGCAGAAAGCAAGCAATGCCTCCGACCTTGGAGGCCGTGCGAAACCACGTTATGGGTCGTTTTGCACGGCCATACGATCCACTGAGAAGGAGAAGACGGAGAAGATGGCTTTCGAGTCGTCCACGTGATGGGTCGTTTTGCACGGCCATGCGATCAACAGAGAAGAATAAGAGGGAGAAGATGGCTTTCGAGTCGTCTAAGGGCAAATGCATTAGAGACAGCGCGAGTTCATGTTTCTCGCATCGACCTACACCGAGCCGTCGTCGGGGGTCAGTCAGAAATTTGCGAGGCGTACACGTCGGCGCAGAAAGCGTGACAACGCGATGCGTGCAACGTGACACATCACGTCCACACGTCATCGCCGAAAACGTCCCGAACGTGTACAGCGGGGACCGCGCGCCGTCCAGACATCGAGGTCGTCAGTTTCTCATTCACCGATGACGTGTCCGAGTCATCTGAGAAATTCCCGCAGCTTGCCTGTATCTGCAAGCGAGAAAGGCGCGAGCCGCGTTTTTTGTTGCTCGTTTAGATTTTGTGATAATTTACTCGCAGATTTTCCGCAATCTCACCGCCTCTTGTGTGCCCCGCCGCGGTGGTCTAGTGGCTAAGGTAGTCGGCTGCTAAGGTAGTCGGCTGTCGGCTGCCGAAGACTCCGGCAGCTGAACTTGTCGGACATCACGAGGCCCCTCTCCGACGAAGAAATGACGCAGATGCTCGTCTCAACGGTTCGGAGGATTCTCGATGCTGGCCGTGAATCGAGTATGGGTTGCCTCTGCTCATCACTGCGTCTCGCTCATTGAGTATATTTAAGGGTGCTCAAATATTCAAAATTTCGCAGATGAATGCGATATTTTTCTTACTCAAAGCATATTCTATTTTTAAAAAATGCGTGTTAGAATTCTCTCAAATATTTGGTAACAGCCAAATATTATAGTATTATTTGGTTGGTAACAGACGAATATTCGGTAACTACCGAGTGACATCCAAACAACTGAAGCAGATATTGCAGAACCCACGTCTAGTTCGGACACCACCCCGCCGCGATGGTCTATTGGTTAAAGTACTCAGCTGCTGACCCGAAGGTCGCGGGATCGAATCCCGGCTGCGGCGGCTGCATTTCCGACGGAGGCGGAAATGTTGTAGGCCCGTGTGCTCAGATTGGGGTGCACGTTAAAGAACCCCACGTGGTCGAAATTTCCGGAGCCCTCCACTACGGCGTCTCTCATAATCATATCGTGGTTTCGGGACGTTAAACCCCACAAATCAATCAATCAACGCCTCTTTCGCTACTCTACTCTGTTACTGCGCCGTGCGTGACACAAAACAATTTTTGCTCGCAGAATCCCAGTCATATACTTTTAAGTGTCTTTCACATACCTTTATTTTCTTCATATATTTATTTCTGGTGAGAACGTAAGTTAGCAAGATGATTTCTTTCTCAAGCAACAATTTGTTTGTATTTATAAACGCTTTCACAAGCAGATATACGTTTATTGAAATATATGAATGCATCTATCAAATGCGTAATGAAACATTGATATAAATGTATTAATTAATTATCTGCTTGGCCGAGGCCCTTCATTGAGAATGTTTAACCTGTTTAGTAACTGCCTTTATTGATTGAATGTTCGTGGACTTTATTTCCACACACACACACACACGCACACACACACGCACACAAACACACGCACGCACGCACGTACACAAACACACACACACACACCACACAAACACACACACACAAACACACGCGCGCGCGCGCACTCACAAGCAGCAAGAATGTTGACGTAAACGTGAAGTCAAGTAGGCCTAATTCCGATCTTAATCCTTCCCGATTGCACTCTCTCGCTCGCTCTTTCGTATACACACTCCTTTCGTTTTCTTTTTCTTCCTTTTCCTATATCTTACTCGGTTACCCTAAATGTCCACGAGACCGGGACACCTCAGCAGCGTTGAAGGGCTGCAGTGCATGGAGCGCTTTCAGGGGCGTGATACGCAGTTTTTTTTTTTTTTTGGGGGGGGGGGGGGGGGGGGGGCTTGGTCACGCACTGCTAACGGGCAGCGGGCTTCTTTTCGAGGCTTGCGCGTGTGTGCTCTTTTATTTGCGCGTATTCGCGGAGATAGTGTGAGTTCGGGGCACGATCTTACCATTTTACGCGAGCTCTTATGGTCGGCTGATCGGGGTCGCTGGACGGCCCAGTATGCCCGTTCGAAAATATTACCAGCACGGTGACCTAGTGGGGTTCTTATACGCACCCCCCACGATGTGAAATAAGCCGTTGCAAAAAAGAGTAATACAGTCGTTCATAGGGCTACCGCATTAGGTAAGCCAGTTTTGCAAAGTGTTTCTTACACGTATACTTGTAGCTCGCTATTACGTGCCACAAGAATTTGTGCATAAAAAAAAGAAGCCAAGCTCGTCATTGTTTGAAAAATTTTCAGTACATGACTAAGCAGTTATTGTGACTGGTTGGTCGTCTGTGTGTACGTATAGGTCCACTGTTAAAGGTAACACATTCGGCCCTCTTGTGAGAACATGTTGGCTAATATTTGCATAACACCACTGATGTTTGACAGGTTTGGCTCCTTTTGACAAACTATAGCGCTTTGCAAGAAAGTTTGTTTGCACATCCAACTGCAGTTAAGTGGCCAGCGATATGAAAGGCGGTCATTCGAGTGTTCTTTTTGACATTGGAACGTACTCTACATCTCTCTTCAGCAGCCCCTTCCGTGTATTCACGGTTACGAATGCATTCACATCATTAATCACCAAAAAGTGTTTTAAGGTAAGTGCCAGGTCATCGTGGCGTGTTTATAAACGAGGTGACTGATGCTCTCGTGCGGTGGTGGTCTGTGTGGTCCTGTAATGTTCAATGTGACAACTCTTTCGTTACTGAGTCTAGATTCCACAAATTTTATTTACGTCAATATTCTGTGGATACGAAATAACTAATTCCAGAGTATGGTGACCTTTCTCTTCCTTGGGAGAGTAAATCCCAAGTAAGTCCCACTGGCAAGCTGGAAATGTCTGTTACAAAATTTCTCTCCTGCATACCACCACTCAAATTTTATTCATGCCGGTCTGGTATGATGCTATCTCCTCTGTGATATCACTGGTAAGATCCTGAAAACGTAGATGATATTTCACATACATTCCGAAATTTCACTACCCGCAGAAAAAAAAAGCCTTTCGAAATACTATTCCGAAACTTAAGAATTGTTCTGAATACTCAAGATATTCTTTCCCTCCGGGCTTCTTCTCTGGGCTAAAGTACGGAAACACCTACTTAACCATATGCTAATTTCTTGGTGACTCAAAAATAATTCCTTGTCAATATGATTCTCAATCAAAATTTGGGAACTGTGAGATTTTCTCACCGACAGACTGTTTTTTTATAAATTACTTTGTTATTCTTATCTGTCCTCTATAGAAACTTGTCATTCATCAATTTTCGTTCATTCACTATAGTAAACTGGAGTAGTTGTCATCGTTCATGTCAATTAAATTCAAAATTATCTTAAATATTAACTTCTAGTTTCGCGGCAGATCCCTCGCATTGGGTAGGAGCCAATAACCAAGGCATGAACAGGGGAGAAAAGCTACGCCTCTTGTACTGTTCGCGTCTGACAAAATAGCTTCTGAAATACATGATTTATCGACTGCAGCTATCCACGTCTGACTGTCTATATCGGTTTCTGTTGTACCCTGACGTCACAGCATGGTGTGGGTATTTCGCAACGTGCTCGCACAATATGCCATGACATTTCCACGGCTTTTTCTGCTCCGTGGCTCCATTGGCCGTAGAGTTTCTTAATATACACTAGAAGGAACTCTGGCGCTAGTGTCTATGGGAGCTGCAACGCACCGCGCTTCAGCGAGCATGGGAATGATGTGCAGTACGCACATCTGTCTAATGTTCGTACTTCTGGCCCGATTTTGGCTCCGTGTGTGTTCGTGTGGCTTGGAGCTGTTTTCTCACGAAACAAATATTAGCAGATGTTCAGCGGTTGCGCTTCACCACTTTATTCTTTCAGACTTACTTTTCCAAATCGGGTCGCGAAGTTCCAAAGGGTTGAATCTTTCTTTCAAAGCAAAACGTAAACACAGCAATAAACGAAGCCGCAAGTACGATTCGCCACCCGCAAGTACGAAGACTAGGCAAATTTGTGTACTGCCCATCATTCCCCTGGTCGCTGAACGATCGCAGCGCCAGAGTCCCCTCTAGTTAATTTTAGGAAACTATATATGCCGTTGGCTACTCAAAAGCGGCCATATTGAAAGTTTTGGTATCTCACGTCATCACAACTACCCGTTCTTGAGCGTGAAGTCACCAGAATACACGCTGTAGCTTGACGCCATGATAATGTCGAAGTAAGTTGGTGTGTCGTGCGAAAATCAACATTATTTTAAAATGATATATCTTATCAGCTTTTGCAGAGCTTCCAACTCGCGCACAGTCGTCTCTGTATGCAGGAGACTTGTATGGCAGAGTAAACTCACCTTTGAAAGTGGATGTCAGTACCCCTTTAACTTCTGAATACGAGACTGTTGGAAGTGAGAAGTGACTACAACGTATGTCGAGAAATGCGGAACATGTAAGCTAAAGAAGAAGGAAGTGAAGAAGGAAGAAAGTTAAGTGAAGATCAAAGAATTATTTATCAGGCTACGAAATGATACTTTATCTTGGCATGACTTTAAATGCTCTTCACACAAAAACAAAAGCTTCGAGAACGCTGCAAACCATGTCGTCTAGCGCAGTCTTCATCTTCTTGCTAAAATTTTGTGAATTATTGCAAAATCGCATGCTTCGCAAGTCCGAAACCAGAAAGAGAAAGTTACTGCCTCAACTGACTTTTATAGCCAAACATCTGTAAAGCTAGAAACTATCCGGTGTCGGTGATCACACATACTGTGTTTTGAGGACCATATTTTTGCACACTCTGATGAAGTCCCTATATGATGTCTCTTGGCAGGTTTCCGGGTGCTTGTTCCTGAAGAAATTAACCATTCAGTGGTAGTTATTGCTCGTGAGTTGTCAGGATTATCTCCCGGAAAGAATTTTTTTTTACAATCTGCATGCGAAATTCCTTCTATATCGACACCCTACAAATGTGCCACATAGAGACATAATGAAACTGACTCAAAGTGGCAATTCTTTCGGATTGTTCTAGTACACCTTTCCGAGTGCTTAGTTAGCACGAAAGCAATTAGTTATATACTGGTAACGTCTGCATCAACCTCGTCAATTTGTTTTATTCCGCGTAACTATCAGGAATACCTGCCGATTTCAGAAGCACGTGAAGGCTTTCAGGAATACCTGCTGAGTTCAGAAGCACATGAAGGCTTTCAGGAATACCTGCTGAGTTCAGAAGCACATGAAGGCTTGTAAAGATGAAAAAAAACTTGAATCCGGCGTGTCTCTAGGCCCGTCGTTTCAACGAATGGTCTTACTTCAAGACAGCAGTCTCCAACAAGACAGGAGGACCGCACTTGTGAAAAGATAGGCTCCATCGACACACCAGGTTCGATGATTTTTTATTCACTTTTTGAAGACCACGTATATGCTAGTTTTTTAATTATTCCTCACTGATCGCTCCCATGTCTTGTATTCTTGTCACGACTTGTTTAATATTTCGTCTCGAGTTTCAACTGTTCCTGCGTGCATACCACATTTTAATGTGGTGCAATTTTTGTACTCAATAGTGTCATAATTTTAACTTTGGGTATAGATTTTAGTATTTATACTCTGAGATCATCATCTGTACACAAGTGTTTTATTACTGATGCATATAAACCAATAAGCTCAAACTAAAACTTAAACTGAAACTTCGCAACGGGGCCGCTACTTTAATAGAGATCCATCGGCCTGCACGTCCAGCTTGTGAATGCCTAAAAACCGAACGCTTCTACGTGTACGTTTGGGTGTGCTTGCCTGGTGTGAACTTTTCTTTCCTTGGCAATTGGTGGCCGACCGAGCCAAGCCTGACCCAAAACCGCCCCTTTCTGCTTTCTTTCAACTCCCTCGGTGAATACTAAGCTCACTTGGCCATGTAAGGGCTTCGTGTAACCTTGGGTGATTCCCAAAGTTACATGAGGTTCACCCAACCTTCACCCAAGGTTACACTATCCCAAGTAAGCACTACTAACAGGTGGTGGCCTAGTGTGTCATTCCGAGCTTTAGCGCCAAGACAATTCATTAACAGTGCCCGGTTAGGATGAACCTGCACGTAGCGTGGACGTGGCTGTGGCGAGCCTTCGGCTGAGTACTCTGGCACCATGTGCGTACGAGTGCACGATGGCTGCAACGCTCGTAATCACCATGCAACCGGACGGAGACCGCATACGTGCCATGCAACTTGTATGCCGACAACGCTATAGCGACTTTTACGGACGAATAGCGCGTCCACCTGGACACCAACACTTCCTTTTCGTACTTTCCTATGCGGCTGAACCCCTGCTACGAGGAAGTTTGAGCAAGACTAGAAGAGAAGCCCCGTTGTCCCGACGGCGACGCATTGTCCTCGCGGTCGGCGCTCGAGTCCTCGTCGCCGCTGACGCTCACTGTAACGATGCGAGGCACCACCCCGCTGGCCTCTCGGACGACCGCCTTCGCCGGCTTTGGCGGCAACAGGCTCGCGGATTCCGCCTCTTGTCGCTGCGGCTTGCACAGAAGCGTAATCACGCCGGCGGCTGTCTGGACCGCCAACGAAGTCCACGGCATCGCCACCGCCAGTTCTTTCGACGTCCGGGCCGGTCTCCTGGAAGGTCCCGACGACGTCCTTCGGAGCTTCGGCGTCGTGGCTTCGACCGCGAGTCTTTGACTGGCGTCGCCCGGCGAAGAACGTGTCTTCGCGTCCTGGCTGGAGGACCCGCTCTTGTCTTTGTTCGGCTTGCCAGTCGTCCTAGGGCCGTCTTGCTGCTGAGGCTGGGCGAGGTTTGTCGAGGATCGGGAAGTTGTCATCGACCTTGTCCTGCGTGTATTGACGTACAAAGTCAGAGTGTCGTAACATTAGATTAAAAGATCATCCTCCATTTATTTATTTATTAGAATACCCTCAGGGCCCGTAGGGCATTACAGAAGGGGGGGGGCATTAACACCGTAATCCAACCAGGTGCGCCTAACGTACACTGAAGAGTGGAGCTGGTGGCTTACAAGGAAGCCTTCGCTTCGCAAATTGTTTTATAGCTGGTGTAATCCGGTTTAACGAAGAGCGATCTGAGCTAAGAACGGCTCAATGAAGTGTAATTAAGTTGATTGAATGAAGTTAGCTGAAGTGGGAACGAAGTGGTTGAACAAGTGGGACGAGCGGCGTGAGTAGTAGAACAAGTGGGACGAGCGGCATAGTGGAGAGTCGGGGTAGCTGTTTTGACACATACCCGTTTCCGATCGGCGACAGCCCCTGGACACAAAAGCCTCGATTAAGACCAACTTCGGCGCTAAAGCTTTCGGTGGTATCAGAGGAAATTTCACGATTGTGTGCCCCCTGAACTCTCTGTGAACCCGCCTGTGGGGAGTGAGGACGCGGGAAAAGTATACTGAGACCACAAGTTACCTGAGAAGCAAGTTCGGCGACTCTGTTGCCTCTTTACGGCGAGCCGTGACCCCCGTAGCACCGACGGCGGCTGCCTGTAGCTGCTGCTGCTGCTGCTGCTGTTGCACGGCTCGAATGCGGTGGAACCGCGTGTAATTCTCGTTGCTCAGATCCGAGATGGGCGTCCTCGCGAAAGGCGCATCGTACAGCTGCACAGCCATCGTCGATACTCGAGGGTCGCTTACCGCCCCGGCACCAGCCTTGGAGCTGCTGCGAAGATAAGATACAGTGAAACATTGGCTTGGTCTAGTTGGATCTGTGGCCCTGTACGTCGCAGTCAAAGTGATGCTGGCGCTGATACTGTTATTAAAATCAACCGGGTTAAACGATTACTCGTAAACGTCCGGTTGACCTCCCTTCCTTCTTTTTCTGCCTCTGTGTAGGTTTAACGCTACTCTACCAAACTTACAGAGAAAAAAAAAAAACATCAGGGATGCGCTCTACGGAAAGGTTGTTTTTGTCCATAGGCGAACACCATTAGTACAAAAGCGAGCAACAATAGATGTCGACAAACTTTGGAATGAAGCTGACAGCAACCGAACCAGGCTCCAAGCCTGACCTTGGTAATTATCTTTGGTTATTACAAGCAGTTTTACCAGCAGTCTTTGTAACGTTCTATTGTTGGACGTTGCTGCCTATAGCGCATCGCGCGGCGCGAACAAGAGAGTGCTATATGAGCTGTTGCAATAAGAGATGAACATATCGCTATAGTGCAGCAACAACCACAATATTATTATTATTATTATTATTATTATTATTATTATTATTATTATTATTATTATTATTATTATTATTATTATTATTATTATTATTATTATTATTATTATTATTATTATTATTATTATTATTATTATTATTATTATTATTATTATTATTATTGGTTTCACGTCCCAAAAACCACCACATATGGTTATAAGAGACGCCATACGGGAGGGCTCTGGAAATTTCGACCACCTGGGGCTCTTTAACGTGCACCCAAATCTGAGCCCACGGGCTGACGGCATTTTCGCCTTCATCGAAAATGCAGCCGCCGGAGACGGGATTCGATCCTGTGACGTGCGGGTCAGCAGCGAGTACCTCCGCCACTAGACCACCGCGGCGGGGCAATATAGTAATGAGAGACGCCGTAGGAAACCTTCACAAATTTTGACTATCTGGTGTTCTTTAATGTGCACTGACATTGCCGCAACCATACCTTGCCTCTTTCGGCTTAAACATATCTACCAGCGAGTATACACCTAACCGCTTTATCACTCTCGGGTCCTTGCTATAGTACAACAGATTTCCAATAAAGACTAAAAAAAAATACGATGCTCGGCTGAGCAACCGCCAGACCTCTGAATTCGCAAGGCGGGTATTTGCTGCAATTGCTGAACCCTGGCCACCGCCGGTGCCAGAGGGCGTTCCTTGTGCGGCGAACTGTTGACCTGACCCCTCGGGGACCTGGTCGGCGAAGACTTGGCCGAAGAGGACGGTGACGACATGGTCGCCTCGTCTCCCGACAGGCTGCCTCGGTGCATGACGGCCGACTTGCTCCGATGGAACTTGCTCTGCTCGAAGCTCACGCCCCTAACGAGCACGGCCCTGCACGACTGGCCCGCAGCAGTTCTGGCACGGCTTCCGCCGGGTGGAGTCCTCGCGGCAACGCCACTGGCGGCCGCGGCGGCTGGCTCGTCGGCATCCGAACCGACGTTGAAGCGAACTACCTGCGACACATATGACAAGAAAATTACAAGTCAACGTAGACAATCACGCACTTGTAGCACAAAGCTACGAGAAAATAGATGTGAATCACTCAGAAGGAAAACTTTTTGGTTGACGAAAAGTATACGCCCTGGTGTGGGGCTCGAACGCTGGCGTTGGCCCTGGAGAGCCTTTTCAAGACCCTTCCCCTACACTGCGTGATGAGGTGCTGATCTGCGATATTCAATGTTTAAATGTGTTTCGACTTGGCGACTAATTAGTCCTCGGCCTTTAAATGACTAGCAAACTGGTAGCTCAGTTCCGGCTAAGGTCTCTCATGCGCTCATGCCTCAAAGACCTTAACACTGCTGCCACCTCAACCACTGCTCATTGCACTATAATTACATCGTTTGTGCTTGACTCTCTTTTATCTGCCCTTTCTCTTTCCCTCTCTTTTTATTCCTGCACACAATGCCCACGTGCAAGGGGAGCTACCGATAGTTATTCCCACTGTTTTAGACCGAAAGCTCTGCTACGACGTGTCAACCAAGTTCATTCATCACATCACATTGACCTTGAGTCGCCGAAGCACAACTGTGGCAGTCTGGTAAACGTGACGTCACGGGAAGTGGCGGTCTGCGGAGAGGCGTCGCAGATGTGGTACTACGTGATCCACCAACAGAAGCTCGCATACTCATCTTTGGCCGCCTCCTCTATTCTCCTAAAATGGGGGAGGGGCGCGAAGTCTGTACTATACTTTGGCTTAATACGGGCAGGGGGCACTGTGATCAGCGGTAACCAGGTTTACTAGAAGCCAATTTATTTTTCAATGCATTCCCCCTCCTCTCTTTTTCTGTGCTTCGCTCTAAAAAAATGATCAAGTTAAAAGAGGTGTCTTTTCATCCCGCGATGATAATCTTCATCGGACATGCTCGCGTTTCCTTGTATACACTCTGCGCTGGCCATTTTCCTATCAAGAATGCTATGTCACGCTGATAACGCGCATCTTGTTCGTAACGGGAAACTGCAGGGCGCGGGGTAATAAAGCAAGGGAAGGAACCCAAAGATAGATGTCGATTATTGCTGTGGGACAAAAAGGCGCCCTTTTTACTCGATCATTTTTAGGGTGTTCTCTCTCTCTCTGCTGTTTTTCTTTTTTTATTTTTTAGCAAATGACTCGATTAAAACGAAATGCCGCAGCGCCGCATCTTCTGTCTCACCTGCGGCGGTGCGTTTTTGGGCAGGTCCTCGGCGCGAAGCACGGCCGACCGCGTGCGGTGGAACTTGCACGTTGGTGCCGGCGTCACCTCCTTCCTGACGTCGTCCGCAGGTGGTGAGGCGTCGCTCCTGACGTCTACCGCGGGGCCTGGTCCAGTCCTGAGAACGTCGCTTCGTGTACGATGAAGCTGCGCGGACCTAAAAGGCGACAACCGTAGAGGAAGACAAACAAGGCTTGCTCTGCCAGGAATACGCGTAAAAATGCTGCGAAAACATCACTCACAGGAGAGACCCGAGCACCCTCCTCCGCACCCCAAACTCATTAGACCCCAAGCAAGTCTCGCTTCGGCTATACTCCAGACCTCTGCTCGGCATGTGGTGAGACAGCCACATTAGAGCATATACTCAGCACTTGCAAAGTCATGCACTGCAGCTTGACCCAGGGGAAGTGGAAGATGCTCCCACGCAGCCCTGCTCTCAGTGATCAGCTCACGGCTGTCCAGCCCCGCCGCGGTGGTCTAGTGGCTAAGGTACTCGGCTGCTGACCCGCAGGGCACGGGTTCGAATCCCGGCTGCGGCGGCTGCATTTCCGATGGAGGCGGAAATGTTGTAGGCCCGTGTGCTCAGATTTGGGTGCACGTTAAAGAACCCCAGGTGGTCTAAATTTCCGGAGCCCTCCACTACGGCGTCTCTCATAATCATGTAGTGGTTTTGGAACGTTAAACCCCACATATCAATCAATCAATCAATCACGGCTGTCCAGCGGGCCAGCGAAGTGGCCGGCAGGCTCGGTTTGCTGGTCTCTATACGTGGGACTAAGCCGGGTGCGCGACCCAGTCGCGTTCCGCAGGATAAAAATAGTTATTTTGCTAAAAATGGCGTCGGTTTGTCCCACAACAATAATCGTTATCTATCTTGCGTTTCATTTATTGCACTATCGCAGCGCGCCCTGCACTTTAAGGTCCCGCATGACACGCGCGTTATCAGTGTTACATAGCTTTTTTTTTTTTTGAAAGTGGCCAGCGCCGATTTTTTAAGAAAGGGAGCGTAAGATTATGATTAACGTTGTGGGACAAAAAGACACCCTTTTCACTCCATGATTATTTAGACGTACCTTGAATTCACGCGCTCACAGCAGCCTCGCGTAAAAATTCACCTTTTTTTTCACTGATATATCTATAGATTCTATTGGCCAGATAAGCGACCGAAATGGTCCCAGAATTTCTCCTTAGAGGGCGCCCATGGCGAGTGAGTTCCCTCGGAAGAGGAGAAGGGTGGTCACTGAGGAGGCATGGAACTAATGAGTTGTGTTTTTATCTTCGCTTTGGAAGCCTCAGAGGGAGTTGAGGGCTGCTGTAAATTGGATGTGCGAATTATCGCATATAGTGAAGCAGTGGCATGTCAGCACGCATGCGAATATTTCACTCCAGGGCTGTTAAAATTATGCATAATTTACTGACAGCTGGTCAATGGTAATTAGTGTCGCGTTTGTAGTTATTTCGTTTTCTTTATGGTTATGTTCTTCATTTTACTAAAGCTATCCGAGCGCTTAGATTTAGAGGCACGTCAGGGAAACCCTATTGGTCGAAATTACCGCAGCTCTCTATTATGGCGTCCCTCACAATCATCGGGGTTTCGGAACATCAAACCTCGGTAATGTCACTCCATTTATCATGCCCTAAAGGCCAGAAGGCATTACGTAAGGGGGGGGGGGGGGGATACACAAGTTTCGAAACAGCACAATCAATGTAATTTGTAACAAATGAAACAAAATAAAGAGAATAAACAAACAATTCAACACGCTATGTTAAGCACACATTGCTAGAACAAAATGCTGGTACACAGGTTTGGAAAGAATTGATACTTCACTGAAGTTCCGTCTCACCTTCTGGTCCCGCTATTTAGGAAAAATCCCTAAACTACCTGACGCCACTTAAATTTTCAAATAATGCGCTACATTAAAATAAAACGCAAGGCGCGTTGTTTAGCAAAGTGCTTGATAGGGCTGGTTGGTACTGCATGGTAGACTAAGAAAGTGCTTAACAGCGCAAACGACAGAAGGGGATAGAAGAGACTAGAACATCGGCGCTCTGTTCTCGTCGCTTCTACCCCCTCCTGTCTTTTGCGCTGTTAAAGGGGTACTGACACAAAATATTTGGCCTCGCGTTTTTCTGCTGCAATGCCTTGCTGTAGGGCTCTTAATCATGACACAACAGTTTGTTTGCTGCATCACGCGATAGGTAATTATTTACAGGCTCCTCATTATCGATCAGTTCCAGTTTCGGTTTGAGAAAGTTCCAAAAACTGGGGGCAACTCTCGCCACCTAGCGTGTGCAACTGTTGACTACGTCAGCCCACAGAACTGTGACGCACTTCTGCATGATCCGCATCGAGAATTACTTTCAAATAGGAAACGGCGCTGGAATGTCGCCAAACACAAAACTTTCTAGGCGTGTGCCACGGCCACGCACTCGCAATCAGCCGCCGAGAAATATACACTTCGAGAACTAACGCGGCAAAAAAAAATGGCGCCTATGACGTCATGATAACTTGTTTTGTTGACCGCAGCGTGGTGATATGGGGGAAGTAGGGGGTCACCTCGGGGGTCACCTCCGAGGGTGTCTATAGCGCTATGGAGTCGGTCGCTCGCGCAACTTCAAAATTAATTTAAAATACCTTCCATAGCTACAATCGCTGTTGATATCTTGCAGGCGATATACGAATGTTCACGAGGATTGATCCCGCGGGCTATCTCTGCCCCGAAATTTGGTGTCAGTACCCTTTTAAGCACTTTATTCCTCTACCAAGCGTTGTTTAGCACCGAAGGTTCCGTTCTTTAGAGATCCTACAACCGCTTAACACCAAAACTCCAATAAAAGAGAGTTTTAGTACTGCGTACGCTGCGTACGTGGCGGCGTTGCGTACGTAAGGACGCCACGTTCTGCGTAGTGCGCATGCGCAGACCACAACGCGCACGTATCGCATTACGTACGCAGCCGCTATATACGTACGCACGCATGAGATGCGTGCGTGCGTACGTATGAGGTGATCGCGCCGCTCTCGAACAAGTTCGCGACAGCGCGAGACTTCGTTTTGCAGAATGGCGGCATCGAAGGCAAGCACCGACCGGCTCTGTGGCTTAAAATATGGCTACAATCTGGCTATAACACTTGGATTGGCTCACATTGGCTGTCAACAACACGTGCTTCTATTTTGATATACCAGATGGCACAACACGCTTCACGCTCGTTACGTACGCGGGTACTACGGCGTACTGAAAGCCGATTAGTGGCAAACGACGCCACGTAACGGAAGGCGCTTGCGTGATGCGTACGTAGCACCGATCCACAGTACTAAAACTCTCTAGTGCTTAGCATTAAACGTAAAACAGAAGCAATTAGATGCAAATGTTTTTTTTTTAATCTCTAAGACTGCGGGAGCGGAAGTGACTGGTACACGTACGCGTCCGGCGGCGAGTTCTTCCCGGCCTGACACGTGCAGCGGGGCGACGACGTCCGCCTGCTGTCCGAGCCGGGCGAGCTGGCGCCGTTCTGCAACGAGCCGCAGGCGGCGGCGTCCCCGCTTCCGCCTCCTTGCGGGACCACTTCCGGCGGAAATGTGGAAGCGTTGTCGCCGCCGGAAGCGGAGCGGGAGCCGTCGTTCTCGACCACCACTTCCGTGGGCGGCCGGTTGTCGGACTTGGTGCTGCCCGACCGGGAGCACCTGCCGTGCTCCTTGTGACCTGCGCGGTGGTGTCAAGAACCGTTCATTTCAAGCGGTTGCTTTATGTTTGAGAAATACGCCACCGTCGTCATCGGCACGTGTAGCTTTTTTTTAGCCCCGGTATGCAACACGCATTATGATGGACCGTCTAAAATACATAAAACTTGCGTAGTTTGATGCCAGTATTCTGGAAAACAAACTTCAATCAAGCGCAAGTGCTAGAGTAAAATACACTGTATTAAGGGAAAACCAAAATCAAGATGGCAGCCGACAGATGGAAACAACGTAGTGGATTAATAAGGGTGAACAGTGAAAGTGCCTCAGACAGGCTGGCCGATGTTTCGATAGAAGGACCTATCTTTCTCAAAGGTGCCGTGTCATTCCTGGCGTGTTAGTTTTAACGGGGTTAACAATGACGTCATCTCCTGGTGGTGGCACATGTCCCTGTTGATAATCGCCGTCAGAAGAGAAAACAAAAACTCTAAAGCACAGGAGTGCGCTCCTCGCTTCATTTCAAGTTTTTTTTTTTTTGACGTTGATTATCAAGAGAGACACGCGCGACCACCAGGAGATGACGTCATTATTAACCCCTTTAAAACTAACACGCTAAGGATGATACGGCACTTTTGAGAAAGATAGATCCTCCTATCGAAACGGCGGCCAGCCTGTCTGAGGCACTTCCACTGTTCACTCTAGTTATTCCACTGCAGTGTATTAAGGGACTCATTCCGTTGTAGTCCAATCAGTGTGGTCAGGCTGATTATGAAGATGACAGTGCAGTGTTTTACAACGACTATATGCAATGACTGCGCAAATAATTATCTAGCAATTGGTCGTGCTATATTTCTTCATAAACAGTATTCAGCGATCCATTCAAATCACGTGTAATTGTTATTATGATCTGGTTAGCTAACCTTATGAGAAGGGAGGGAATCGTATTATTGTAGGACATGGTGGGTCTTCTTCGGGTATACACTACAATAGTTTTCAAGAGTAAGCGGAGGGGTGAGGTCAGGACATCCGGTCATGACCTCTTGCATTCACCCACGGTGGACGGCGAGAGCAGGAGTCTCTGTGGTACCTTTGAAGTCTATGCACAGTCCAAAGAGGAACTCGGCAGGCACGAAGACGAGCACGAGGCCGACGCCGGCCAAGGACAGACCGAGCCGGTGGTTGACGTACAGGCTGCTCATGCCGGCGAAGAACAGCACGATGCCCAGAACCATCTTGATGGTGATGGAGTTGCGCACGACGCGTGAGAAGCCACCACCCAGCAGGCGGCTGGGGCGCGTCTGCAGCACGAGCATGGCCGGCGCTGCGGGAAAGGACGTGGCCAATATCAGTCAGGTAACGGGACAGTCGTAACGGGAAATTCGCACCACGAGCCGCAATGAAACCTTGTGAAACCTTGTGTGTGTTACTGTACATGCGCACCACCTCTTCTTGTCCCCATCATCACCCTTCATCCCGCTTTCCTTCCCCTTTCCCTTATCCCCTGTGTAGAGTAGCAGGCTAGAGTGAACTAGCTCAAGCCGACCTCTCTGCCTTCTAATAAATTTTCTCTCTCTCTCTCTCTTGTGAAACCAAGACCGGAACACGATTAAGAAAATCGATAATCAACTAGATCATTAAGGCGAAAGACTTAGATGTCTCATCAAGAGTGAAGAGTGTGACCGTCAGCGTCAACGCGGGGGAGGCAAAAAAAATGTTTGACGGTGTTACCCTATGACGTCATCATTTTACAATACGCTTATCACTTATCTCCAAAAGCCGCGCACGTCACTCGCCGTTCGCCTCGATTCATGACACCGCCTTGATGGCATCATGTCATAATGATATCACGTAAGCTGACGTGGTATGACGGCGATCACATGACATCGTCGCTTGGTTCAACGGTAGGACGATCGAGGAGGCACTGAAAAACCGCGCGAGGTGCCGAGAGCTTCCAGTGCCTGCGATAGCGGAGGCCTTAGAAAACCCCGTCGGATGCAGAATGCTTTCGGTGTGTGTGCGGAGGGGGGACCAAAGAAGGCTTCGAGGGTTCGAGCTGTCTTAAACAAATGCATGCATGAGGGACAGTGTCACTTTTGGACTGAAATCGGTTGGAGTCATTCGTACCTTTCAACAGTTTGTCCACCGTTGAAAGTTAGGTTCAACAAGTAATCTTCCAACATAGGCACTAACATTGAACAGTCACTGACTGGTCATAGCGCTTGTGATGCCCTTCTTGTCCCCGTATTCGTAAGTGTGCTAAACATTTTGAAAATAAAGATAGAGCCCATATTCGCCAGCACTGGTTGCCCGCGAGTAAATGCCATAGCCAAATTCAGCCAGAAATCGGAGATGCCTCGCGACAAAATTAAGTTAGAAGAGGCCGGTGATGGCATTGACTGCGATAAATTATGATATCTTAGTGGTTTTTAAGGCAATGCCTTCCCGGGCTTGAAATTCTCTAAAAAGGGGTGCATCAAAGCTTTGACGGTTCTATAGCGATAATTTGTAAAGAGGCACATTAATTCAGGAGTTTGCGCACCTGAATCATATAACCCCTCGTATATTTAACTTAACAGCTGTCACATTCATCATAATCGTTATTGTTGTAGCCTACGTTATCAACATTGCAGGACGAAAGCCTCCCGCAATGATAACAAATTGACCCCGTCATTAACAAGCTCTAATTATCGAAATCGGGGTACCTATAACTTGAGAGATTGACAATTCTATTGCTGTAGTGAGGCGAACACTCGCTATTACTGCAGTTTAAACTAATGGGTGAGGCACCTGTGAAAGAGAAGTTAGGTTTCAAGAGTTTAATTTTTAAAAAATGTTCCATTATCATGAGGTGGTAGTACAAACAAACTTAACTTTAGTCTAGTGGTAAGCCAGAACGTCAGACTGATCCAATGACAGCACGGCCTTGTCCCATTTGCGGCTTGCTTGTCCTCTTTTTTGTTCTTTTTTGTTTTGTTTTTTTTCTGCGGAGGTGCGTACAAGCGGGCAAGCAATTATTGATTGATTGATTGATTGATTGATTGATTGATTGATTGATTGATTGATTGATTGATTGGTTGGTTGATTGATATGTGGGGGTTAACGTCCCAAAACCACCATATGATTATGAGAGACGCAGTAGTGGAGGGCTCCGGAAGTTTCGACCACCTGGAGTTCTTTAACGTGCACTCGAATATGAGCACACGGGCCTACAACATTTCAGCCTCCATCAGAAATGCAGCAGCCGTAGCCGGGATTCGACCCCGCGACCTGCGTGTCAGCAGCAGATTACCTTAGCCACTAGACCACCGCGGCGGGGCCAAGCCGGCAAGCAACGGTACCACATTATACAAATCGGTCGTTTGCTCGTGGCAACCCCTACTTGTCAAGGCGAAGTGATCTTCGTCATTTGGTTCTGCAGACAATTCTTCACCAAGCAAAATACATTAATCCAAACAAAAAGCAGTAGGAGACCTACTGAGCCAGCATCCTGCATGCCACAAGTGGCTAACGAACCAAGCTATTAGAGCTACGGCAAACACAACAGTAGCCCCGAACTAGAGCCCGCTCGTGTTGTTAGAAGTGTGGCAGATAAGTGAAATCGCCTCTATGTAGAAAGAAATCAACCTCATTAGGCGGCTTCAAAATGCATGCAATCACAGATTCGTATCAATGTCACTCTGCATTTTCATATATATATATATATATATATATATATATATATATATATATATATATATATATATATATATATATATATGTGTGTGTGTGTGTGTGTGTGTGTGTGTG
Organism: Rhipicephalus microplus; assembly: GCF_013339725.1. NCBI lineage: Eukaryota > Metazoa > Arthropoda > Arachnida > Ixodida > Ixodidae > Rhipicephalus > Rhipicephalus microplus. Next base: position 67,771,236 of record NC_051168.1, read on the forward strand.
TGTGTGTGTGTGTGTGTGTGTGTGTGTGTGTGTGTGTGTGTGTGTGTGTGTGTGTGTGTGTGTGTGTGTGTGTGTGTGTGTGTGTGTGTGTGTGTGTGTGTGTGTGTGTGTGTGTGTGTGTGTGTGTGTGTGTGTGTGTAATCGCAAGTAGTGCAGGGTATGTGCGAAAAGTAATGTCAGTGAGGAGTCGAGTGAAATGCAATCGTTGACTAGATTGTTGCAACGCATTCGAAAGTTGTTTGAGAATAGTCCCCTCTCTCATCGATGCAATGTTCCAGCAAGATGTTTATACGCCGAAAGCACCCCTGTATATGCCTCTTATGAAATGTCCTTTCCCTCATGCGAGCCTCCTGGGCTTTGCCAACTTCCTCGAAACAATCTCGTTCCACAAGATACTTGACGCTTCCACTAACCATCATCACCATAGGCTGTCTTACTGAAAGACGAAGTTTACACCGCGAACTCGCAGAGCAATAGCGGTAAGCAATAGTGCAGTTACTGTCCATAGCATACGATATCTTTTCTTGGCCAATCCCCCAGAGTGGGTATGTACCATGGATTCCAGGCTACGAACGAACGAACAAACGAACGAACGAACGAACGAACTCGCACTGTCTTACACAAGAGTCAGCGGCAATCCTTTCAAAGGCGTTGCTACTATGAGCGTTCCATTACGGCTCGCACGGAAATATGAAAACGAGTATCACGGTAAAGCCTGCCCCAACTTTTTCGTAGTCGCATTCGACTGAGCGACCGTGTGTGAACAGGCGAACTTTACACTCAACCAGTCCCAACCGGTCCTGGTGCACTGTGACGTTGAATCACTTCACAATGTAACCATTGAAATTACATTGCGCACGAGCTCTGCATGTCAATCATGCGTACGCCACTTTTGAGTAAAGTTCGGGAACGACTTGCGTTTACGTTGCTGTTTATTGCTTCGAACGCGAGCGAGGCAATAGACCTTCGAGCGTTCTTCGTACTTACGGGCTGACAACTCAAGGACAGCGTGTGCGTATACGCCAAGGCAGCAACCGTTCATCCGGCGTTCTCTTTCTTCTCTTATTGTGATTCACTGGAACGCGCTCGAGCCCGGGGGAGAACCAACAAAGGCAGTCGACCGGCGCCGGCTCGTGACGAGAAAACAAAGAGCGAGGATCACAATCAGGCTGATTTATGCCTTCCGGCTATGTATTCCGAGATCCTTATCCCTCCTATCTTGTATGCACGCGTGTTCAGGGACCCTTGAGGAGGTTCGTTAATGAGCACGATTGATCATTGATTTTGTCGCTTTCTTTTGCATGGCCACTTTTCGGCCGCGTGCGAATGTAAAAGAATATTGTACAGTGTTGCAACGGTTCGAAGGACATGAGTGTTTGACAGCGCGTTCCAACTACAAAATGTCCCTTTTCGTATAGTAATCAAACCTCAAGTAACTCTGTGGAACCGCACACCAAAGGCGACAGACAGGAGGCATGTGCTAACAAGGTTGTCAGTGCTCAGCAAAGTAATACATGACGATAAAGCAATTTTCTCTGATGTATAAACAAGCAATTAACATTGTGAGCATAACGCGGGGAAGAATCACACAATGTAACATTTTCATTCAACGATCAAACTTGAATGGTGACCGTGTACTGAACGCAGTGATCGGTCCTTGGTGTAGAACTGCAGAACTCCCAGAAGTTGAGGTTGATTTATTCGTTTCAGTATTTTTTTAATGTTAAGCAAGTATTTTCGCTTCAGTTAAGCATAGCACTTGTCTAATAACGAAATATTGTTTCAGTTTCTTTGAGAAATATAATGAGAAAGATAACTTCATAGTAATTCATCATTTATGAATTATTATTATTGAAATATTAAGTATTATTCATTCTTACTATTTATAGTATTATGTTTCCAAGCTCTCGCATATTAGGAATAATCTGTTCCTTACGATTCAATGAGCTGCAACATCGTCATCCATACGCCACGTACGTGCATTTTTGTCATCGGAGCACATATTTTTCGGCGGGAATTCCTGCTCCGGATTTAAAGCAGATCATAATAGCGAATTGCTGCGATTCCGCTTAAGGCAAAGTTTTCATTCTAGGGACCTTAATTGCACTTACATGTATGCGACATAAACCTGGGCTTGGAGCAACGACATTCTGAAAACCCTATTATTATAAAGCTTCCAGTACAACGACGACAGGATTTGTACTGAATTTGTAAGTAGAGAGCTACCGCGGGCACTGACCTCGAACGAAGACCCTTCAAAAAAATGTGGTTAAGTGCCGCGAAGTAAGCAGCTGTGCCTTAACCGAATGTGTGTTGAGGCCCAGGGGCCATTCCGTCCTTATCAAGGGGAGTGCTAACCGTCTCTCCTTTTATACAACACATCGTTAAAGAGTTGCTGTCGAGTATATATAGGCACCTTTCTGCGACCTCTCTACAATCGTGGTCCCGTTGAAGCATCGTAAGAGCCGCTAACTAATGTTTATTACGTGGTCTTTTTTGTTCTGCGCTGACTACTGACGATGCTGCGAGTTGGCCCTTTAATTGAAACCGACGCTACCTTTGCCATTTCAATGCCGCACACCAAAACAACATTTTTATCAAGAGGCCCGTCCGCGTGAATTATTGGAGCGGCGTTATGTGCTAAGCTACAGGACTCCAAGTAGCGCCAGATTCGTTTCGCGTGGCATCCCTAAAACTGATTTGTTACAGATGTTTATAGAGCTGAATAAATAAATAAATAAATAAATAAATAAATAAATAAATAAATAAATAAATAAATAAATAAATAAATAAATGAATAAATAAATAAGAATAGTAGACGCACTGACTCTAACGATAAACTGCGAATGAACGGGCAGGAATACAGAACTTGCCCAGCGGTGCACAGGAATCTAACCCACAACTTCCGCTTAACGTGTTGTATGACTAATTACGCTTCGACCACATTCGTTGAGCCGCTAGCAAATTTACTTCATCTTGGATGACCATTTGCGCATTGTGGTATATTAAATCAATCGGCGATTGGCACATATAGCACGTCCAAGAGCGGGACTTAAACGAGTGGCGTTGGGACACACACCGATAACTAAAACTGAACGATAGAAAATAGTTTGCCGCATCTGTCTTGTTTATTATGTAGTTAAACTCCGAAAAAAAAGTTGAGTGAGCCCCCCTTCGCGTGGGAAAATGGGGGCAGAGGTCGCTTAGAATGTACGTGCTGGGCCTACCAATTGTTATTTATTTATTTATTTATTTATTTATTTATTTATTTATTTATTTATTTATTTATTTGATAAGTTTATTATTTATTTATTTATTCATTTATTTACATTGCATTACTCCATGTTTCCATCTGACTTTTCCCTTCCTCAGTGCCATGAATCGGGCCTCTGATTTCGCATTCAGCAGCACAACACTTTAGTTGCTGCAGGCAACTGCCAGAGTCATGAATTCCCATCCCGGCGGCAATGAAACGTGGCTTGCCCCGTTTCAGCTTGCCATATTAGAAAGGGCTTATCGCTTACAACCCCACTCTTAGCCCTTTACTGCATGTATATGGCGTCGCGAATTCGCGACATACCGAAGAACTTCGAGCGAGTGATTCGCGATGCGCGTGCTGGCTTTGAAGTTCTCACGGGGAACGTATATTCGGCTTTCAGCACGAAAAATCTAGTGGCATCTCGTCCGAGGCATTTCTTGCTACAACCAAGTGTTTTGTAGCTGATGGCGACGAGCGGGAAGCTCGTGCAACAGTTCTCACTTGGTTAATTTAAATTTCGCCTAGGTGGCGTAAGTTATAGCAGGCTCTACAGTAATATTCTTTAGTGTGTACGCACACAATAGGTAGCACATTACATGTTGATGCAGTTCTGAAGTACCGTTTTTTTTTTCAAGGTCCTTGCTTCTGTGGTATATAGGGAGAATTCACGACATATAAATGAAAGTGGGCACTAAAGTTGCATTTACGATCATTTAACTGCGCAATCATTTAAATGTTTCTATTTCAAGCTGGAAAGTGAAAACGATTTTGAATATGTTCAGCCATTCCATAACTAAGACATTAAAAGGTTGGGGAAGCGTAAATTGTCAAAAAAACGGCACATACTAATGCGCATGTGACAGGGGGAAGTGATTTTAAGTTAAAAGAAAAGAAGAGTGAGCCCCGTAACTGTCTCCCAGGGGGAGGACACCTCAACAGTAGCTGGACACCTCAACAGTGGCTGGACACCTCAACAGTAGATGGACACCTCAACAATAGCAGGGTTAGGGAAGGGATTAAAAGGATATGATTGAAAGGTAAAGAGATAGAGGTAAAGAGAGAGGAAGGAGAGAGTGAGGCGTAGAGACTGCGAACGACGGAAGTAAGGAGAAGACAGAAAAAGTGGACATGGTTGCAGGAGTCCGAGGAGTACAGCCGCCACTGGCGAGAGCTTTTGTCGGCGTCAGGAGATAGCGTAAGGGAAGTCCAGTAGGCCAGAGCTACGCTGTCGTCGAAGATCGGCGTCAGGAAATGGCGTAGGGCCAGCTCAGTCGGCCAGAGCTACGCTGACGTCGGAGGTCGCTGCAGGGCACAACCGGTCGGCACGAAATCCAGCGAGCGACCGGCGCACTGTACACTATAATCGGCGACAGGTATACGTGTTGTGCGATATGATTCCGCTGACACCGAGATCTGTGGCTTATGAAGGCCCATCCGTAAATCATTGAACATCTCAAAGCTCTCCTGTGGTAGAGACAACGTATTCTAAATCGTAAAACATTTGTTTCAAACACACAAGCTTCGCTACAGCCTAACGTTCTTGAGTGTTTTTTTATATGTGTACATGACGTTCACCCGCACATTTTTTTTTAAACCTGAACGCGTGAGCGTCGACCACCCAGTCGATAAGCGGTCTTTAACGGAGCACAGGGGCAAAATGAAAGACAATGCGTGCATGTCTGCGATGAACAAGTGCTGTGCAGCCATCTTCCGTTAAGCTGTTCCTGGAACCGGACACCAGGGCGTCAGCAAAAGGCGATACACAGACACAGCGGTTGAGAGACAGGTTTAACAGAATGGGTCGCTGTACATTTAAGTATGTCGCGTTCACACCGAAGGGCAGATATTGGCAGATTGAGGTCGGAGGCAATGCTGTCCAGCCCTGTCCTGGAGGACCAACTGAGGCTATATAGCCAGGAGGTCTGGTCTGAAATAATAGCGAGAGCCAGTGGTGCCTCAGAATAGGGCCCCGACCACGTGGCGTTGCCTGGTACTAGCGGCAACGCAGTCTTTTGCACAAATAAGGTTTCGATCTTCTCATGATGTGGTGGCCAAGAGCGCAACGATCGTGGTTAGAAGAGGAGGACGATGGTCGCGGGCGTGACACGCGGTCAGCAGCCGATGGCCGCAAGAAGTAGCGGCCGGTTGACGGCGGAGTAAAGATGGCTGCTTGCCTGTCTCGGCGTCTAACCGCAGCCCGAAAACCCACAATATATGGGGTGCATACATCGGCATGTAACTTGCGTTTATTGTGATAAGCGTGTGGCCATCCGTATAGTAGCAAGTGCTACTGACATCCTGTTGACTTGGGCGTATCTGTAATAGACTTTCATATATATTGCGCTTAGGCGTTTGTCACTGCCCTTGTTGTATAGACACTGTTTCTAGGTGTTTGTTGCGCACTACGACGAAATAAGCCTATGAAGCGTGGAAACTTGGGCAAGTTGGTGGGACATAACTGAATGTATACGAACAGTGCGACCTATAGTTACTTCGTAACTACGGAAGCGAAAAAAAACAAGGACAGAAAAGAGCGCTCTTTTCTGTCCTTGTTTTTTTTCGCTTCCGTAGTTACCAAGTAACTACTTCTAGGTTGCGCTGTTCATATACATTCAGGAATAAGCCTATTTGAAACCCACAGCCAGACTCAATCAATCCAAGCGACGGCAAACAATGCTAACCTCTGGTCATGTCCGACTACATGGAGCGAGTGATTAAGTGAGTGAGTGAGTGAGTGAGTGAGTGAGTGAGTGAGTGAGTGAGGAAAAGAGGGAGGGAGTGAACTACTTTATTCACTTCCTGCGAGTCACCGGGCCACGTTCCTGCCTATAGGAGTCGGCCGAGAGACCATGTCTCTCAGCTGGTTCCTTGGCCTGCTGGATCGCCCAGAGTTGATTATCCAGTCCTCAGCTGAGCAGCGTGGTCCGCCAACGCTCCCGAAAGCCCTCACTGGAGACCACGTCGTTCATTTTCTTCATGGAAACCACAAAATTTTAAACGTCGGCCCAGATTACGTTATACACACCTTTACACAACCCGCTGCGGTGGTCCAGCGTTCATGGCACTCGACTGTTGACCCAAGGGCAGTGACGGCCGCATTTTCGGGGGAGGTGGGAATCCTTGCGGTACTCGTAGTTAGGTTTAGGTGCGCGTTAAAGAACCCCAGGAGGTCGAAATATTCGGAGCCTTTTATTACTGTGGCCTTCGTGATAATACCGTCGTTTTGGAACGTGAAACCCCCAAAATTAATATTATACATAATATACAGTGGTCATCTGTGGTCTTACTGTCGGTTACAATCTTTCCGTCCACCCCTCTTCCACCGCTTCCTGTTTATACAAGCTTCAAATAACTAGAAATGCCCGAGTTGTCCCAACATCACGGCTATGTGGTCAACGTTCACACTAAAACGATGCGGATGTCGGCTGATCGTCGTCTTCTTCTTTTTTTTTCTTGCAGCTGGATGGTCAGGCTTTACTGCCCCACGCAGAGAGGGTGCTGTTAGTACAACAACGCTTCTGTATAGCGCAGCAGAAACGAACAATCGCAGAGAAATAAAAAAGAAAGAAAGAAAACGTTGCGGTGACGGGGGTTTTGTGACAGCTTTACGGCTCTGGCTTTCAGCGTAGCTTCCTCGCGTACAAGGAGTGCGCCATAACAAATGGTCCTGTTTTTCCTAATTCGGTGTAGCGTTGCCGCGCACAAAGGAAAACTTACGGTGCAGATTGGCGCGAAAGCATTTTGGAGGCTGTGTTTGCGAGAGAAACGCGCGTTAGTGTCATCTGTAGCCCCGAATCCAAAGCATCAGTTTTTCCTAGCCAACTTTTACCAGGGCTTCATGATATCTCTCCTTTCCATGGGGAAAATGTCTGTGAGTGATCAGAATCTGCATTGGCTGTGTGTATGTATGTACTATAGGCATGTGCGTATGCGCGGATGTATGTACGCATGTATTGAAATATGTATGCATGCATGTATGTGTACGTATGTAAGTATGTACAACAGTGCTGGTCTAAAGTTCCCAGGCCACACTTTCATAAAAATACGTGGAGTTGTGGCTTGGTAACTTTTGACCCCTCCCCCCCCCCCTTTATGTAAGTAGTGATGAGACTACAACACTGTTCTCTGTCAGTGTTTGTTAATGTTGTCACAGAACGAGCGCTAAAAATAGGCGCGCCGCAAATTCTTGCGGTAACGCGCGGAAGAAACGCCGCGAAGTCAAAAGAAAAAAAAGGAAAAGAAAAAGAAAACAAACGGCCAAGGCTCCCCGGGCGCGCGCTCTCCCCCGCAGAAGCGTGGCTTCATCGACGAACCTCCTCACCCCACAACGGCGGCCGAGCAAGCCCGCGATTTTTCTAGAACGAAGGAGGCGTGGCCACGCCGAGATGAGTCATCCGACGCGGAGGGCAGTCGAACCGTCTCGCACCTCTCCCCAGCCTTCGTTGCGCATCGCGCCGACGAAATGAGGAGAACTTTCTGGAAGGCGGCGCGGAAGGTATTTAATCGAGCAGCCGAGACGAGAAAGCAGGAGGAGACGGAAGTGAGCGCCAGAGCGCGTAGGGATTCCGCCGTGTAGTCGGCGAAGTTTTGGTCCATAGGGACGAGGCCGGAGGTGAAGAGGATTTCCACCTGAGGGGTGACGACTCGAGCTACCGGCAAGAGTGTGTGTTTACCGCTATCGAGCGAAGACGCGGGGCAACAGCTGCGTGTGTGAAGCCGACGTGTTCCGGCGAAGAAGTTGAAGTTGGAAGAGTGGCCAATTGAAGACGGGAGGTTTCCTAAAAGAGAAACTTCGAGAGCTGCGGAACGACAACAACGCTGGACTTTGAGTGAGTGATTCTCGGAAGAGTATCATCTCGACTTTGGTTCCAAGAACTTTGGACTGAACCGGTTTTCTATCTCTTTAGTCTTTAAGTGTCTTGGTTGTTCAATGCATGCGACTGCATTGTAGTGCGTATTGTTGTCCGTGTCCGTTGTTTCACGTGTGGCTGATTGTACTGTGTAGTACGTTGTTTGATTGGTGACGTATTGTATGGAACTATTGTGGAGTGTGCATTCTTGTGTGTTGTTTTCGATCTGCCATTTTTGAGAATATAATATTTGTTTGTTTATCAACTCTCGGCTCTGACTTGTTCTTTGGGCCACAGCCGGCGTCCGCTGGCGCGCCAAAAAGGACCACTTCTAAATTGTCCACGCTTTCGTGGTGCGGTTCGGGGGGCCGATACTTCGGCTCTTGGAATTAGCCCGGCGATCACCTCCCTAATTAACGGGACCGGTGTGACAAATGTCATAACGCAGTACTTCTCTTCTCCCATCTTAGGTGGTAGCACCAACCCGATAAACAAAGAACGCAGCTGCAAAGTGAAGGAATGTGACATTTGTAAGACGCTTTTGAAGGACTATTCGCCAATGCGACGATGGCGCAGTCTGTGAATAAGCGCCCGCTCCGCCACAGCCTGGAAGATCGCGAGTTCAAGTCCCGAGTCTTCTAAACTTGCATAACTTCCATTTTTTTTGTGATGTGTTCGTGTACCTATTCGTAATGTCATATCCGTGACGGAAATACATCAGTGAGGTCGTGGTGGACCTCGGCATATGACGCTTTCGAGCTAAAAGTGTTATTTTTTATGCTGGCACAGAGGCGCGAACAGTTGATCATGGCCGTTTAATTGTCCCATTACTGACGACGATGAGTTGAATTAATTCAACAAGCACACTGCTCCCATGCTCAATGGCCACTGTCGCTTATACCGGGGTCGTATTTAGCAAAACAGGTATGAAAAAAAGAGTACTCAAAATCTCAGAAAGCTCATTTCGAAAAGCGCTTCTCTTGTCTGCCTGGTGATATCAAGTTAACACCACAAAAACGTAGAAATAATAAATGCAAGAGAGACGACAGTTTATTATTTAAAAATGAGCATATTCTTACATGATGGTTGTTAGGTGGAACCTTGTCAGTTGTTTCATATGAAAGTCATTATTTGAATTGTACAGACAAGACGTCCCAAGATAGCGAAATATACAGTTTTTTATTTATTTTTTTTGCATGAAGTACACATGTTTCAATTTATCAAAAAAAAATCACAGCATATCCAAGGAGTGAATGATGATGAGTGGGGCGCAAACGTCCGTCAGCCCGTCCGTGCTTCCGTCCGTCCGTTCGTTCTTGCTTCCATCGGTCCGCACGACCATCCGTGCGTCCATCCATGCAATCGTCCGTCTGTCCGTACGTTCATCCGTCCGTACGTCCGCGCGTCCGTTCATATGTCCATTCGTCTTCTGGTCTTTCTGTCCATCCGTCCGTGCGTTGTCTAATGAACACTACTAGTACCTCCATCTCGCATCATCTGCGGCACAAACTCGCTCCGCGCGTCCGTCCATTGGTCCGCCTGTCTGCTAGTTTGTCTGTCCGTCAGTTCATGCGTCCGTCCCTGCGTCCATCTAGTGAACACTCCAAGTACCGCCATCTGCCATCTCACATACCGGTGGCTACGTACGACAACGATGGAAGATTCACAGACCAACGCCTAAAGAGATTTGCCCCTTAAAAAAACTGTTTGGAGATCACGCGGAACGCAATTTATGGATGTGTGAATGGACGGATGGACGGACTTTATTTGTTCCTTCGGAACGCGCTTCGCAAGCACCGGTGTGGCTGTGCGGTAGAATCTATGAATCACTTTAAAAATTGTGGAAACAGCAAACTACCAAACTACCACTATCTCCAGATTTCTTTATACAAAATTGTGCCTCTTGTGCGTTTTAACGACTTCGATTTTTTTCGTAGCCTATTATGGGAGAGCAGTGAGCTGCCCCGAACGATTTTCCACTGGGCGGAACGCTCGACATATCAAATGACGTAATTGGAGCGTAGTTGTACTAAGGAACATTCGACAGCTTAACCAGCGCTGGGATGCTAGAGTGCTCACTGGCAAGGACCCTTGACGCTTCTTTAACAACAGAAAATCTCATGTTCATGTCCAAGATTGTAACTTCGCCCGTGCCTTTTAGGTACGTTACTGGCTAATCGTTCAGAAACGGTGGCAATTCTTCTATGTGCATGGAGAATCGGCCATGACGGTGTGACGTCGTACGCTGGCCGGTGGCTCCAGTTTCCCTAGCGGTCATTTCCCGAGTGTTGGTTAAACAACCGGATTAGCTTTAACCACGTTGAGATCCAGCAGTCAACGTTTTCCGTTGTCACGAATAAAGGTCTCAAACAGCATTCGAAAGCAAACTTTGATGCTAGGTGGTAGTTCGTATTGGTGCCGATATTGAAAATAAACGTTTATTAGTATTTATAGGCATTTAGGCGCAAACGCCGCAATATGTCTTTATGGGCCCAATAAGAACACTATAAAAGCCGTTCCTAACCTCTCATTAAACTCACACGTGTATATTAAAGCGGGATGACAGCTGGGAACTCAAGAAACAAAAAAGGGGCATTTGCCTAAAATTCGGTATCTAGTCACGACCATTGATGGTGGCATGGGATGACGCCATCAGTTTAAGTCACCATATGTGACGCCGCGATGACGCCGTATGATGTCCTCACTTGATGACAATTTTCGACATGATTCGTGTGGACGCCGCCGACGTCGGCGGTCACGTTTGGTGTTTTATGGGGCATTTAAGGCTTTGTTTGTTTGTTTGTTTGTTTGTTTGTTTGTTTGTTTGTTTGTTTGTTTGTTTGTTTGTTTGTTTGTTTGTTTGTTTGTTTGTTTTAGTAATTAGTAAACCGAAACAAGTCGTGTTGACTGTGCAGCAATACAACGGCTTCGACGACGTGAATCCAGAAGCCCCTCTATTCACGCATACGAAGAAGCGCTGCGAAATCCCGGCTGATGCGTTTTTTCTCGTGTGCGAAGACTCGGAGCTGTGCAGTTTCGACATGCGCTGCACCCAACTACGACGGCATGGTACGCGCGTCTCCCCTTCGTCTCGCGCTGTCGATTCGGTCGTTGCACAGCGCCAGCCGGAGCGTCGCCATGCAACATATCCGCCCACGCACGGAGTGTCTGTATACCCACCGAAAAACAGAGTCGTGCGTCAATTGACTCATGCGCAGATTGTGTGTCGTGGTCGCTTACTCACCTTTCCATAAACGCCTCCCTTGGCGCCGCCAAAGCCCTCCTTGGGCTGAGCAAATTGGCGCGTCCCCTCGAAAATGCACTGACAACGCTGCGCCCTTAGCCTTTGTACTCCCGCGCACAGCCCATCATGGCGGTGTTTTTTTCCTTCCTGTGAAAAGGTGTATATATGCCCGAATTGCATCTCGTGTGGGTTTAACTGACCCGCTGATCAAAACCGAAGAGAAAAGAGCCTCGTGCATGGGGTAGGCGGAGAGGTATAAAACGCATAAACGTGTCTGTGTAAAAACATAGATGTAGCCACTGCTTTTTTTTTTTTTCACTGGCCACCGATCGTTTTTACAACACTCGAGTGCAACATAAAACAGAAATGTCATCTCCGCCCACCGCCATCGTCGTTCCTCTCGCTGAGAATTTCCACAAATGCTTCGTCCAATAACGCTTGTTCCTTTTCACGACGTCAAAAGCTTCTGAAGTGTTTCAGATAGTTTAATTCCCGTACAAACATACGTTTATGTCGCTGATTTTAGGTGGTAACCTTAAATGTCCTGGTAAATTTCCCTAGGGATTCTGAATTCCCTGCCCAGCCAAAGTTATAATGCGTTAGGTATATAGCAACGACTGACCTCTACCTTTTCATAAGCGTGTAGCATTTTCATTAGCCCCGCAAAAAAAGGCACTCATGGTTCGAACGGAAACAAGCTAGCACGGCTGCTTTTCACGGGTAAAAGGCAGGTGCGTCGCAGTTCTGTGGGTGAAGACTGCCTTTTGTGCTTATAGGCTGTAAGCGAGTGTAATTTTGAATGAGAAGTGATTGAAAATGTTGTCGAATGAGTGAGTTATTCGGTAAACTTGGAAGTGTGGCCAGCTGTAGGTTCACTGATTGATTGATTGATTGATTGATTGATTGATTGATTGATTGATTGATTGATTGATTGATTGATTGATTGATTGATGATTGATTGATTGATTGATTGATTGATACGGTCACGTAATGAGAGGCATAAGTATAAAAGCCGTTCAGAGACGGCTCGAGAAAATTCCGTCTCTCTATGAGCTCGCAAAGGCGGCCAGTCAAAGCATAAGTGTTCACAATCGTTATCGTGGCATCGTCATACTCTTTTACGAATGCTTCAAATTAAAGGGTCCCTAAATCACCTCCGGTATTTTCTCAAACATTTCAAGTAAACACGCGCATCGGGCGAAGATTGCCGTCGCGATCAACGATTCGACACGTGGCAGCGCTACGTGCAGCCAGCGCGCCACAAATTCAAAGAAACAGTCCCTCCTCCTCTCCGAGCCTCTCACGTGACGTCAAATACTCGAATCTCTGACGCGCAGCACATTGACACTGTGATTGGTCGAGCCTATACGACTTCCGGTTAGTCTGCGAGCAGCTGTCCGCGCTTCTTGTTGTTCGTCGTGCTACCCGCGTGCGCTCGCTTGCGAATCGGCTCCTGCGCGTCCGTAAAACAGACTTGCAGACAGGCGCAATTCGTATAAGCATGGGCCGGCATGGCAGCATCGGTTCACCAGCAAGCACGAGTTGACGGAGTCGATTGAGGGACGCAGTCGCGGCAACCGGAAGTAGACGGTGTTTTGAGCAGTGCCTCGGTGATGACGTATGCCACGTGAGATTGGGAGGGGCGCTCGGTGAGAGGGCAAAGCAGCTTCGGGAGAGGATACTAACGGCGGGTAGCGAAGGGTAGAGTGAAAGGAGTAATCGCCGCGTTTAGATAATCGAACGCGTCCAATTATGCTATTACGTACGGCAACGTTTCAAAAACTTCTCGCGGCGATGTGGTAGTTGTAGACTTATTATTACATTATCATTATTTATTTATACTACGAGTGAGTACGAACACTACATGAAGCTAGTCTTTCTGTTAGAAAGAGAGTCAATCTTTAAAAAAAATGGGAAAACAAATTATTACCATTATTAGCGATCCATGGCCGTGCAAGAAGGATTACTCCCGACTTGTGCTTTCCAACAGTAATTAGTGGTTATAGGGTGCACCGCGAAGTAGCATGCCTGATCAGCGCTTGCGCTGGCCTGATATACAAACGATGTACAAATAGCGACCGGCAGTGACGATATAGAAAATAAAGCGGTGCCTTCGGACGAGTCTCTCTTCTGTGGAACTTCGCGCGTTCTCACAGTGCGACCGCGTCGGCCTCAATCCAGTTTCTACACCTACCGAAGCACGGCTCATTGTGTTAGAGCATTTTGTCCGCAATACAGATGAAGCTTCTCCACGCCGTTTCTTTCCTTTTTTAGATGCGGAGCATCTTATACTCGCGCCTTGTAGTGCGCCGTCCGCACCGCTTCTCGAACATTCGACAGCTGACGCGCGCGCAGGCGCCGTCGCGCCGTCGCCCACTCTTCCACCATCTGTGCATCCCTTCCTCCTCTACACACCGCGCGCGCTTCACTCCTCCACCATCTGTGCACCCTTCCTTCTCTACACCGCGTTCGACATCTACAATTCTCCTGATTCTCCAGTGGACGCGCATGTGGCGTCGCGCTTCGAGAACATTCAACAGCTGACAGTGCATGCGCCGTCGTGCTGTATATATACTCAAGGTCGGCGCTCGCTCGTTCAGTTGCCGCTCGTCGGTTGGTTTGTACGGTGCGTCGACGTCCAAGGTCGCGGTGAAATGAATTCCAACGAATCCACAATGATCGACGTCCCTTCGACCAGCGCCGCCCTTTCGCATACGTGTGTACGTGTTCACTCATTTAACACCCCCTCCTACAACCACGTTAACCAATTTAGCCATCGACCCAAGTAAGTCGCAATTTAACACCCCATTTCACAACCACGTTAACCAATTTAGCCATCGACCCAAGTAAGTCGCACTTTAACACCCCGTTAACCAATTATATGGTCCGCATCCTCCTCAGTGTTCCCCCGAGGGAAGCTGCGGGCAATTTTTCATTTAATTTTCTTATTCGCGCTGTGTCCAATGCCATTTGAAGTTGTGTAAAAATGAAGTGCGCACACTGAAACGCGACAAACGCGAGACGACGCACGTCTTGAACTCGTTCCCCCAAAAGACGGAAATGACGTGGACACTCTTGCGAACTTCTGCCGCTTTAGAGTGTCATACAAGTTCTGCTGGTTCCTTTTTGAGAGCATTTCGTTTTTTTTTTAATTCGATTTCGCCGTGTTATGATGTTTTGCTTCACTCTATACACACACGAAGTTCTCACTGGTCGTTCTTTCGAAAACGGTGTCTTTGAGATCTTCCGCACGCGACAGGCTGCGGTGTGAGATTTCTGGCCGACACATCCATAGAGTTTCACCCAGTATTACTATATATGAAACTCTATGGAAACACCGATGGGCCGATCTCGGAGGCAGAGCAATCTACCAGAGGACTTTTAAGCCATCTTTGATGGGTCGGTTCGAAGCGCTCTTGTGAAAGAGGGAGAGCTCAGTGCGTCCTTTTCCTTTCATCAGCCTCTCTCTCTCTCTCTCTCTCTCTCATGAGAGTGCTATAGAGCTCTCCGAAATGACGTCAAAGATGGCATTAGGCTCGTAACGTGACCTACCTAAACCACCGTGTTTTCCTTTCACACCGCTATCGATGAAGTAAAAGGGAACAAAAAATGGCAGCATATCCATGGGGTGAATGATGGAGAGTGGGGCGAAGCATCCGTCCGTTCATGCGTCCCTCTGTGTGATCGTCCGTGCATCCATCCACCCGTCCGCGCATGCGTCTGTTCGTGCGCCCACACATCCATCCGTGCGTCCGTCCCTGCGTCCGTTCCTGCGTTCGTCCATGCCTCCGCCCCTGCGTCCGTCCATGCGTTCATCCGTCCGTGCAGCCATCCGTGCGTCCGTCCATGCATCTGTCTGTGTGTTTGCTCGTCCACCTATTCAACACTCCAAGTACCACCATCTCACATCTTTTCATCATATATTCCTCATATAGAAGCACCTCCATCCAGCGGACATTCCAAGGACTGAACGAGAGGAGGCACACGCACACTTTCTTACGGCTTGCGCTTCGTGTCTACTTCCCACCTTTAACCACCTAGAGTTCATGGTATATACTAGTTCACTGTATTCATGGCACTGCGGCCCAACGCTCGCTAAACATTTCTAAAACCTAGGAGGTTACGCCCAGCGAGTATAACGTAGCAACCCTTCCTTGTCTTCTGTGCGTTGTTGAACAATAAAAAATTCGCAGCGTGCGCGTTAACTAAAAGCCGAATTCTCCAGTCTCTCATTTTCCCTTAGTAGCCATTGACATGTACATTGAGCCCTAACTTTTATTGTTCAACAACGCGCAGAAGAAATCTGGTGGTGGTGGTGGTAAAAAACATTTATTTCAGAAAAAGTTTACTAGAGAGTGCCGACGTGGCCCATCGGCGTGCTAGAGTGGCAAGACCCTATTCCGGGACGCCAGTGGAGCTGGAAGCTGCCCGTGCGCGCTCCACCAAGGAGCGTTGTGCAGCCAATGTAGAGCAGCCGAGCAGGTGCTCCTCCCAAGCCTCTCTAGTTGGGATAGGAAAAGGGGATGAGAAAGGGACGGGATTAACTGGGCACGATGCTACGACGTGATATGTGTCGGCGAGCACATGACAGGTCGAGCAGGTGCCATTGATTTCCGGCAAAAAGTGCCTGGCGACCGCCGGACTTATAAAGGTGTTCGTCTGCAGGCGGCGTAGCAGTCGTTCGTCCGCTTTCTCCAAACCGCGTGCGGGGTCCGGGTAGAGGCGGCGCGAAGCCCGGTAATAAGCCAAAATTTCGCGAAAGCGCGTCAGGTTGGTATTGCCAGATTCCGTCTCGGGACATGGAGGGGCAACGGCCCGGACAGGAGAAGCGCGGGCAGCGGCATTTGCCGCCTCGTTGCCGGGCAGGCCCGAGTGGCCTGGGGTCCACACTATACGAATGGGATGAGGGTTAAAGCGCCAAGAGGCTGCCTGTAGTAGGCTAGCCGCCAGTGGAGCAATGGAACCCTGAAGGTACTGAGAACAGGCCGAGCGCGAGTCCGTCAGGATGGTGCGTGAGGTAGGGTGAGAGGCGGCCAAAGCTATGGCAACCTCTTCAGCGTGCGTTACTGTGTCTGCTCGAAAGGAGAGGCCATCTACGTGTTTGCCCTCTGTAATCACGGCAGCCGTGAAGTGACCCGAGGGGGAGGGACCCGAGACGTCCACGTAGAAAACACCAGGACGATCGGAGTGTCGCGTATGAAGGGCCGCGGCGCGTGCTAGTCTACGGCCAGGATGGAGGTCAGGGTTCATATTACGGGGTAGAGGTTCCACCCATAGCTTTTGACGCCAGAGCTCTGGTACCGGCTGCAGAGGGTCTTGGTCAGATATCGGGTTAAGGCCAAGTCTGTGTAGAAGACGGCGCCCTGAAGGCGTCTGCGACAGTCGATTGATTTGGTTAACGCGATGAGCTTCGCGCATCTCTGCAAAGGTGTTGTGTACCCCCAGAGCCGTGAATCGGCTGTTGGAAGTTGCAATAGGTAGGTCCAGAGCGCGTTTGTATACTGAACGAAGAAGGACGTCCAGCTGGTGCTCGTGTCGACGACGCAGGCGAAGGTAAGGCAAGGCGTAGAGGACGCGACTGGTCACAAACGCGTGGGCCAATCGGAGGGACTGAGACCCGCGGAGGCCGCCGCGTTTGGTAGAAACTCGCCGTATCATGCGGCTCACCTGTTCGCTGGTGCGTCTGAGGCCTGCTATTGTGCCCTTTGGATCCAAGGACGATGTGAGGTGAAGGCCAAGAACCCGAATATTTTGCACTGACGGGACGGGCCCGGACGGAAGAAAAATTTGAGGCGGCGGTAGCGGAGAGACTGAAAGAAGAGCCGATTTAGCTGGAGAGCACTCCAGGCCGCATGAACCTGCGTAGGTGTCCACCAGAAGGGCAGCCTTTTGCAGGCGTTCTTCGATTTGCGCTAAGGAGCCGGTGTTGGTCCAGATTGTGATATCGTCCGCATATAGTGCGTGTTGTATTCCCTCGACCTCGCTTAGAAGAGAGGGGAGGTTCATCATCGCCAGGTTAAAAAGCAGAGGAGACAGAACTGCCCCTTGAGGTGTACCCCGCGTGCCTAATAAGTACGGGCCGTGTTCGGTAGAATTAAGGCGAATGAAGGCGGTGCGATGTGATAGAAAGGCGCGAATGTAGTTGAAAGTCTTCTGCCCGCAGTTTGTGGTAGACAGGTTAGTGAGTATAGTGCTGTGTTTGACGTTGTCGAACGCCCCGCGGAGATCGAGAGCGAGCACGGCTTTATCGTTATGGCGCATAGTAGTCGGCTCTATGATATCGTGTTTAAGCTGGAGCAGGACGTCCTGCGCCGACAGATGCGGGCGAAAGCCAAACATCGTGTCGGCAAAGGTGCTCCTGGCCTCCAAGTAGGCTGAAAGGCGTTCGCGAACCATGGTTTCCATGAGTTTGCCTGCGCAAGACGTAAGTGAGATGGGTCTCAGTGCCTCAATACTAACGGACTTTGCCGATTTGGGAATGAATGTCACGACCGATGTGGTCCATTCCGTTGGAAGCGGAGAACCGTCCCATATCGAATTTATAAGCTGGAGTAGCGAGAGGTGTGCTTGGTCGGGAAGATTTGCCAGAAGCGATACTGTGATTCCGTCGCGTCCAGGGGCCGTGCCCCGTCGCATTTTCGTGAGTGCAAATCGTAAATCAGAAAGCGTGTATGGGGCGTCGAGGTCGGTGTTAGGGGCGCCGGAATACGTATATGCTGGGCCTGCGGGATCAATTGTGCGGCAGATGTAGCGGTCACAAAGTTCTCGCGCGAGTTCATCCGTAGTGCCCTGAAATGCATGCAGAACACGGTGGAGCTGGCGTTGCGTTTCTCCCCTGGTGGTGGAGGGATCGAGAAGGCTTCTAAAGAGTCGCCACGCACTCTTAGAGCTCATCTGTTTTGCAGCCTTCGAACAGGTGTCTGCCCAGTTAGCATCGGAAAGTTGTGCGGAGTATGCGGCCGCCTCTGCAGTGAGCGCCTCAATGCGAGCGCGAAGTTTCCGATTAAGTTTGTTGCGTTTCCAGCGCCTTATGAGCCCGCGGCGAGCGTGCCAAAGATGTAGGAGGTGTGGATCGATTGCAGGAGTCAAATTAGAGGTTGCAAGGGTGCGAGTGTTCGCTTGTTTCATATGGAGAGCGTATGATGCCCACGCTGCATATTCGGTCGAGGAGAGGCCGGCGGGGAATGGTTGCATTCTGAACTGAGTCCAATCGGTGAGACGGGCTTGGCCCCAGTGTTGGCGCATTTTCTGCCGTGGTGTGAACGAAATGCGGAGTAAAAAGTGATCGCTGCCTAGGTTTTCGCCTAAATTTTCCCATGTAGCATCGCGGATGTGACGGGTGAGGGAGAGGTCGGGGCATGTGTCTCGCGTGACCGAGTTGCCGGAACGTGTGGGTTGTGCCGGATCGGTAAGAAGCGTGAGGCTCAGCGAGGAAATGAGCTCCTTGAGCTCTCTGCCCCGGGCCTTCTCGTAGTGGTAACCCCAGTGAGGGCTGGGGGCATTAAAGTCCCCGACAATCACCAGTGGTTGTCGGGCCGCTATACGCAGTGCCCGATGGAAGAGATGCGCAAACGAAGCCCTCGCAAGGCGAGGGGGACAGTACACTTTTAAGATATGTATTGATGGTTGGCCCCTCCGCTGAGACAGCACTGATATCATGCAGTAGTCGTAAGGAAGATTCAGATCGAGGTCGATCTGTATCGCCGTGTAAGCTTTATGCACGAGGAGGCATGTGGTGGTGCCGCCTACATAGGAGCAATATCCAGAAAGGGATGGAGCAGGGCCAGATTCTTGGAGCGCCAAGATGGCCGGCTGAGAGCCAAGTGAGCTGAGGAAAAGGGAAAGATGTGAACGCTTTCGCCTGTTCCCGAAGCCTCCAGGGTTCCACTGTATGATCTCGAATTTAGACGCAATGTTTGAACGGGACGTACGATTGGTAGCCATCGTGACTGTCCTAGGTTTTATATTTGGTCCTCGATGTCCCGCTCGGAATCCTCAGAGGCAGGGAGGGGCACGGAGGCCGGATTGTCCGACGGCGGGGTGGTGGTAGCCACCTTACGACGACGCCGTGGAGCTGTACCCTCACTGCTCACCGAGCAGGAGCGGGAACGCGATGCCTTGGGTTGAAACTGGGTGATTGCCCAGGCTTGAATAGCCTGGGTAACCTCTACTACTATGCGTTGGACCGAGAAGCTGGTGAGGAGGTGATTAATCGAAGCTTCGACGCACGTGAGGCGTTCCTCTACGCGCGGGGTGTGCTCTTCGCTAGGGAGAGTTTGGTTAGCGGGCAAGAGAACCTGAGGTGCCCCAGGAGCCTCAAGAGCTTCTGGAGTAGATGTAGCACCGGTTCCGAGTGCTGGAGGACACATGTCTGCTTGAACCGGCGGTTTAATGGGAGTGGACTTAGCGCGAGGACTAAGCTTGGACATAGCTGGCGTAGCCGCCTGGACAGAGGAGGCAATACCGGATGGCCTTGCAGTACACTGTTGTTGGGGTTGAAGTCGCTTATTTAAGAGTTCGAGTTGTTTAGTTAAAAGAGAATTTTGCTTTTGAAGTGCCGCAACTTGCTGGCGAAGGGCCGCAAGTTCGGGAGAAGGAGGATCGACAGAAGGGGGTGAGAGAGGCTTAGAAGCAGCTTTCCCTGCCCAACTGCTCACCTGAGGTACCGCCGCTGGTGCTTCGAGCGGTGCGAATGCTTGAGAGTCGGCGTGGAGTGGTGGAGCCGAATGATGCAGGTTTGTGCTGCTGTCTGGCTGTGACGAACATGAGGTGGTCCCTCGAGGAGATGTTGAGGGCTGCTTGCGTTTCCGATGTTTTCGGTATTTTGCTGTGCAGCCACTGGTCCCAGTCTCATGGGTGCCGTGGCAGAGGAGGCACTTGGGGTGGCAGTCGTGGGCATTGAGTCCTGCAGGTGCAGGGGTTCCACATTTGGCACACTGGGTTGGAGCGGCGTGAGGGCACTGAGGTGGTCGATGACCGATGGTACCGCACTTGGTGCATACAGGGACCGTTTTCTTATAGGCGCGGATATACGTCGCCACGCAGTGGTAGAAGAGGAAGCGGGGTAACTTCGTGCCCTCGAAAGTCACCACCGCCGCCGCGGAATCTCCGAGTTTGCGGACCGCAAGGATAGTACCTTGAGGCCAATACAGTTCAGACTTTATCTTTTCCGGGCTTTCAGCAGGGTTTACATTGATGACGCCCTTGCATGTATCCCCTGGTGCCTTGGCGTGGCCTCGAACGGGCAGCTGCTGATCCCCCACTTGCAGCTGGAAGTCCCCGAGGAGTCGCTGTGCCATAGGCAAAATGGTGGTGCTACAGACCAAGATGTTCTGTTCCCAGATTGGCCACACTTGAATTTGCGTGGTAGCCGGTCGCCGAGGTAGCTGCGGATGGCGTCGCCCGCGCGATCGGCCGGGACAAATGTGCGTAGCTCGCAGGGAACTCGAGGTTTCAGCACTACGATGTAGTCGTCGCGAGAGAGGCGAGGAGTTTGACGCGGACGCCACTTGCGTTGCTTCGCTGGCTGCGAGGACGGAGCAGAGGTAGGCACACCGCCGGAGGGATGGCGCGCCGGCGTTCCTTGCAAGGCTGGGGAATGGTGGCCCGCCGTGGCGTCTCGTTGTTGTTGAGACGCAGACTTCGATTTCGCTTGCTTGCGTTGCCACAGTTTCACCATGTCGTCGAGGTATTCATCTTCTGATGGCATAGTGTTTTCGGAGGATGAAATCTCCATGGACAGCATTTGGCTTGAGGTAGGATCATAGCCCGTAACCACGTTAGCGGCCGCCATCGCCGGGCTGAGAGCCCTTAGCGAGGCGGCGTTGTAGCCGGGAGTGAAGGACGTCCCTCAAGTTGTCAAAACTGAACCCACCTGGACGAAGGTGTTGTCTAGGCGAAGCGGAGAACTTGGCGGTGACGATAAATCCAAGTTTCAGGGGTACCAAGGTGGATGTCCGCAGAAATAGCAGAAAATCTACGGAGGCGATGTGGAGTGCGTCCGTCACCATCGAGCGCTCGCAGCGCCCCCCCCCCCCCCCCAGAAGAAATCTCTCCCCGGCACAACCTTGGGGGTCAAAATGTTATACTTGTTACACACTACTACAACGGCTACGATGGACAAACAGTTGCGTCGCACGTAATATGTGAATCCGTTCCAATTTACTGCTTTTTTTTTGCGTTTCTTTTCTCTTTGTTTTCTTGAGTGATTCGTGATCTGTGAGAATATCGGAAGTGCTGAGTGTTACATCCTGTCTATGTTCTCTTGTTTGTACACGCCACTGAAGTGATTTTGTTACACCAGACAGTTGTACTCACCTGAAATTTTGTTACCAGTTTGCAATAAACTTCCCTGTTTCGCCCCTAAAAGTGCGATTAGAAACTGCAAGTAAAAAACTAATGACTTTTTTCCTAAATTGCGTTGCACACGCAGCCAGTGTTTCAGCTGCCTAAAGTTGTTGATACGATAACACTGCCTATTGCGTACCGTAACCGTGATCCCTGATTGATTGATTGATTGATTGATTGATTGATTGATTGAGTGACTGATTGACTGACTGACTGATTGATTGACTGACTGACTGATATATTGACTGACTGACTGACTGATATATTGACTGACTGACTGATTGATTGACTGATTGATTGATTGATTGACTGATTGATTGATTGATTGACTGACTGATTGACTGATTGACTGATTGATTGACTGATTGACTGACTGATTGACTGACTGATTGACTGACTGACTGATTGATTGACTGATAGACTGATTGATTGACTGATTGATTGACTGATTGATTGACTGATTGATTGACTGATTGATTGATTGATTGATTGACTGATTGACTGATTGATTGACTGATTGATTGACTGATTGATTGATTGACTGATTGATTGACTGGTTGACTGATTGATTGACTGATTGATTGACTGATTGACTGATTGATTGACTGATTGACTGATTGACTGATTGACTGATTGACTGATTGATTGACTGATTGATTGACTGATTGATTGACTGATTGATTGACTGATTGACTGATTGACTGATTGATTGACTGATTGACTGATTGACTGATTGACTGATTGATTGACTGATTGACTGATTGACGTCCCAAAACCACTATATGATTATGAGAGACGCCGTAGTGGAGGGCTCCGGAAATTTCCACCACCTGGGGTTCTTTAACGTGCACCCAAATCTGAGCACACGGGCCTACAACATTTCCGCCTCCATCGGAAATGCAGCCGCCGCCGCCGGGATTCGATTCCGCGACCTGCGCGGGTCAGCATCCGAGTACCTTAGCCACTAGACCACCGCGGTGGGGCGTAACAGCGCTCCCGTCTGCGTCTACGGAGGGAGTCGCTCTCTCCGCTTTGCACTGGCCGCTAGGGGGCCAACGTGAGCGGATGCCTGCAACGTCGGCTCCGGCAAACGGTACGTGCTACTCTTTACCAACCTTTCCTGCGGTCACTAGCCTGTTCGAACAGCGACATAAGGGTCTGAGGAAGACAGAGACGACGCCCATTCCGGGCAAGCTCCGACGTTCTGTGTGCAACAATTAGTGAACCGAGACGCTGAGCATCCGAGCTAAGCCTCTCTGAGACTCCGCTCCTTCGTCGACACTGGCAGCAACGCCTCCCGTTATTATGGAAGTAACGGTTGAGGGCCACACCATCTCCGCTGAAGAGCTCCAGGCAGGCAATTGGACACCAGTTCTCTACAAAGCCTATGCGTCTCGACCAGCCTGTTCACAGAAACCACTTTCGCAACCCAACGCTACCGTCAAGGAGACCAACCCGAACGCCATGCGCGTCGAAGCAGCTGCAACTGGAAGAGGCAAGACGCCAACCCACCTACCACCTGCTACCAAGGAGACGCGCATCATTGTAAAACGCAGCAAGCAACTGCCGCCACTCCCACCGAACGCTATTCGCGTCGTTGTTCGTCCGCGAGGTCAACTGCGACTCCTAGATGTCCCAACGCCTCGACTCATGAAGGCAGTGCAGGCCGCACTTCAAACCACTCTGCCCGATGATTTCTGCCTGCGCATACACCCCACTAATAATACATTCACGGCAGCTACAACACACTCCGCCGCAGCCGAGCTCCTAAAGACGCTGACTTCACTCACCATTGGTGGCCATGCTTACCCCTGCATGGCTTACGTGGCACCCCCACCAGGAGCTACAAGAGGGGTCATCTCAAACGCCTTTGACGACGAGACGCCAACCCAGCTGTACGAAGACCTGGTCAAACGGAATCCTGAATACTCTATACTCGCAGCCCGACGAATGGGGAAGACGCACTCCATTCTCATCACCTTCGACGCCAATGAGGTGCCACATTCCATTAAATACATGGGAGCCATTCACCGCTGTACTCCATACCGCGGAAGTCCGGATGCTTGTACGAACTGCAGGCTACCGGGCCATCGTCACGACGTATGCCCAAGCCCCAAGACTAATCTTTGCCCACGCTGTGGCAGCCAACACTCACCCCAGGAACCTCCTTGCACGCCTAAGTGCATTCTGTGCGAGGGCCCTCATCTTACCGGCACTGGTTCATGCAAAGGACGCAACCTTCACCAGCCACGCAAAACGACAAAGCAACCTCAAACGCAGCGACAAGAACCGGTTCCACACGGGGACAACTTCCCCCAGTTGTCAGCGGGACCCACTCAGCCCAGCCAACTCAGCCAACCCAAGCAAGCCTGGACCGAGCCGCTTAAACAAGATTGGGGCCCTCCCCGTTCGCCCTGCAAGAACGCACTATCATCAACAGTGACTTCCAGTCTGCAAGACGCTCTGGCCAAGTCTCGGGAGGAGGCAGCGGCAGCCAAAGCAGAAGCTCAAGCAGCCCGAGCTGAAGCCGCTGCCCTTCGAGAACACATCGCGAAGCTGGAGACCCAGATAAGTACTCTCGCCACAAGCCATGCCACTCCACCTACCCCAACTCCTACTACATCCCAAACTCCTGCGCACAACCCACCCAACACCTCTAGCATGTCTTTCCCACCCAGCCATGTCAACGCGACATCCTGCTCTGATTCGCTTGAGTTAGATATCGACACGGCATTTCCTCGGCACACAAATCAGGACATTACCCCGCGTCCCTCAACACACAGCTCACTAGCCGATATTCCAACCATGCTTGAGTCTTTTACTGCTCGTTTTGAGGCAAAATTGCAGGAAGGTATCACCAGCATCAATCAGGAATGCACAACGCTCCAAGATGCGGTAATCCGTGTAACAACAGACAATGCAGCACTTAATCATCGTCTTGATGCTTTAGCTCAAACATTAACTGACCGCTACAACAATCTTGAATCACAGCTCAATTTGTTCGCAACATGCCTTGCAAAACGGGATCTCACCCCAAGTAAACGCAAGAAGCCCAAAGCAACTGAAGGGCAAGACAATCCACTCCCTGACGTCACTAACGACTCCCAACCTTGCGCGGCGGCTACGCCCCTTCTCAATTCTCATGATGGCAGCACTAAACCGTAATCTGACACTCTGGCAGTGGAACTGCCGAGGTTTTGGCCAGAAGCGTCATGTTGTCCACCAACTGCTATCTTGCGCTGCGGGACCCGATATCCTTGCCCTACAAGAACCCTCCAACCCCCTAACCTTACCCGGCTATACTTCTATTACACCCACATCCCCTACACCCTCTCGGGTGGCGTTTCTAATTAATCGCTCAATCACCACCATCTCCCACTGTTTAGCAGTCCAAGACATTGATCGCCTCTTAATTGAGCTTGTGCCGCAACATGCCAGAGCTAAAAGCCTCTTCATCCTGAATGTATACAGCAGCCCTAAGTGCTTACAGGGCAACTTCCAGCGCCTCTTTACGCTCGCGAAACGCATAGCCAATAAGTGCCCCCTACTCGTCGTGGGAGATTTCAATGCCCCACATACAGCCTGGGGTTATCCGCGCGACACACCAAAAGGACGTCGGGTGTGGTTAGCAGCGCAGCAAGCCGGCCTCTCACTGCTCACCGATTCTGCCTTTCCGACACGCATAGGGAATAGTGTCTGCAAGGACACTACACCAGATCTCTCGTTCGCACATCGCCTCCCTCATGCCACATGGTGCAACACACAAGAGAATTTGGGTAGTGACCATTACATTATCGAAATTCTCTTAAATATGCAACTACCTCACAGGGTCCCCAGAGGTTCCACTTTCACCAACTGGGATTTTTCCGCACTTATAGGGCAACACGCACCCACGCCTCTATCACGGACATCACTGAATGGTCAGAACAACTCCGGAGTGATGTCCGATCCGCAACTCGTCTAGTACGAGAGGACTGCCCAAGCGACACAGTTGACTCTCGTCTCCTACATTTATGGGACGCTAAAACAAGCCTAGAACGACGCTGGCAAAGCCAGCGTTGGAACCGAACTCTTAGACGTCGCCTGGCCCGCCTGAGCAAAGAGATAGAGACCCATGCAGCCACTCTTTCGCGACAGAACTGGGAATCGCTTTGCAACAAATTAGATGGCAATATGAGTATGCCTCAGACTTGGAATTTGTTCCGACACTTAATTGACCCAACTCAGTCAAAGACTACCCAAAGACACAACCTCACCAAACTCCTACATACTTGCGATAAACCTCCACCAGAACTACTACAGGAACTTCGAAATCAGTACTTCCCAACATACCCTGCCGTATTGTATCCCGATTATACAGGTCCTCCTAATGAGCTCCTCGACCAACCCATTACAGTAGCCGAAGTTCAAGCCGAACTACAGAAACTAAACACTTCCTCAGCCCCCGGTCCGGACAATATTCACAACAAAGCACTCCGTAATCTCGACGACCAATCAATTGCCGAGCTTACTGAATACTTTAATGAGTGCTGGCTAAGGGGCATCCTCCCACCACAATGGAAAGAGGCCAAGGTTGTCTTTATACCCAAACCTGGGAAACCTCTCCTTACGTCTAACCTCAGGCCCATATCCCTCACTTCTTGTGTCGGCAAACTCATGGAGCACGTACTCCAAACCAGGCTCTGCCAGTACCTAGAAGGCAAGAATCTCTTGCCTGCTTGCATGTTTGGATTTCGCCCTGGACTTTCCACACAGGACGTTTTCCTACAACTAAAACATCACATTCTTGACTCTCAAACCTGCGATACCAGAGCTATCTTAGGAGTAGATCTAACAAAGGCATTTGACAACGTTGCGCACTCAGCTATTCTAGAGAACCTTATAACCCTGGGAGTCGGCGTAAAGATGTACAACTACGTCCGCGACTTCCTCAGCCACCGCACAGCAACACTTACCTTTGGCGATCACAGCCTGCCAGGCATCACGCTTGGAGCCCGTGGTACGCCCCAGGGAGCAGTCCTCTCACCTATTCTTTTTAACATAGCACTTCTACATCTGCCCCAAAAACTGGGTCAGATCCCCGACATCCACTTCAGCTTCTATGCCGACGACATCACCGTCTGGGCAAACCGTGGTAGTGACGCCGAAATAGAAGAACACTTACAGTTGGCACTAACCACCATCGACACATATGTTCGAGAACGTGGCCTTACCTGCTCCCCTTCCAAATCAGAGCTCTTTCTTTACCGACCGAAGCAGCATGCTTCAGCCATTCCCCCTATCTCTCTCACGCTAGGTGCCCACCCCATCCCACTTGTCTCAAAAATTCGGGTGCTAGGGCTAGTACTCTACTCACATGGCGCACATGGAGAAGTCATCAGGACTCTCCAAACACATGCTCAGCAGACCATTCGGCTGATTCGTCGCATAGCGAACCGTCGGGCTGGCCTACGCGAGCGAAACACGCTTCGCCTCACCCAGGCTTACATCGTCAGCCGCACCACGTATGCCCTCCCATACCTACCTCTCCGACAAAAAGAGAGAGACCGCATTAACGCGCTTCTACGAAGTTGCACAAAAACAGCTCTACGCCTTCCCCCAAGCACATCCAATGACAGACTCTTCAAACTTGGTGTACATAATACATTTGAGGAACTCGCTGAAGCCACCTTTACGGCACAAATATGTCGTCTGTCTAATTCGGTGAGTGGCCGCGCTCTTTTGACCAAATTAGACTTATCCCCAATAACAGAATCACCTGGAAGGGTCCCTCTTTCTTCTAACCTCCGCTCTCACCTAAACGTACCGCCCATTCCCAAGAACATGCATCCTGTGCGCGACGAGAAACGCAGAAAGGCAAGGGCCCGGGCCCTCCAGAGACAATATGGCGAGGACCAGAATGTAGTCTACGTTGACGCAGCGGAATATGCGTCAAGATCCCGCATGGCCCTTGCGGTGGCTGACAATCAGGCAAATCTCCTAACTTCTTGCTCAATTGTCACAAATTCCTCCACAGAGGCAGAAGAGGCAGCCATCGCGCTTGCTCTCATCTCCACACCTGCCACCACTATCATTAGCGACTCGAAATCAGCTATTCTTAACTACGCCAATGGCCTGATATCATGTAGCGCTGCTCGCTTGCTACGCTTCTGGCAGCCTCAGTGCTCCACAACCCTGATCTGGACGCCAGCACATGCCGGCCTCCTTGGCAACGAGGAGGCTCATTCTCTAGCCCGAGGTCTCACATTCCGGGCAGGAGAAATGGAGCCCCCTCCACAGGTCGAGGAGCGCTTGCTCTCTTTTCGTGATATTCTATCGTATTACCGGGAACAACGAAGAATATACGCACCCCCAGCCCCATCCCTAAACATAGCGCAGGCCACACATTGGCGACGCCTACAAACTCGAACTGCTCCATACCCCGTATTACTAAACGCCCGTTACCCAGACCATTTCCCCTCTTCATGCAAACTTTGCGACAAACCAGGAGACTTCCTCCACATCCTCCTCACATGTCCCACCTTCCCACATCCCCCACCTCCGGCTGTGGCAGTGTCATACTGGGAGACCATCATGACCAGCACTTCTGCGTTCGATCAGCGCCGGATCATCTCGTGCGCCATGAAGAGGATCGCACTTCAAGGGCTTTCCTTTGCTTTGTAAGGGTGCCTCCTCACTGCGAGGGTGCACCCACGTGCCATGAGGGGGCTCGGCCCCCACGCTACACAGTGGCAATAAATGTTTCTACCACCACCTCTCCGCTTTGCCTGGGAAACAAACGCGCGCATGTACATTACCCTGTTGACTGCAAAAACAGCGTTCTTGGCCGAGTAAAGATTGCGTTTCGTCCACTTGGATATACTAACGTCAGACGCCCGCCCATGACTGATCGGTGCCAAGATTTCTGCCTCCCATCGGTGCCTTCGCATCCCGTAAAAAAATACATGAGCGTCTTCAGAAAGTTCTTGCGTCTCTAAAAGAAGGTAACGAATGACGCCTACCAAGCATGCACTGCAATTTTGGAAATAATTTCTTAGTTTTGCGTTATTCCAATCGCCCAGTACCTGCTCGACCGTACCTTTTTTTTTTTCTGAAATAAATTTCAACGCTCCAAAGAAGCTTCGTCTTCTCTTTCTTTAAAAATGAACATTTTATTATAAACTCTCAAAAAAAATGTCATATTTTTTGTATGGTGGTTGTGCGAAAAAGTACATATTGGTTGCGCTTGCGAAACC